>JANBPO010009603.1:84954863-85452985 GCA_024336825.1 Amorphophallus titanum | reverse complement strand
AAGAATACAAGTGGAATTTCATGTATGAGTAAGCAAGATTTCATGTAGAATTTTTCGTTCATGTACGAGCAAGTAGAATTTCATGTAACAAGTAAATGTCGGGTTCGTATTCATAGAATTGGCTATTTCCATGCAATACAAGTCAAGTATGGCTCATCTGAACCACGAAAGTCAAGTCAATCAAGTAAGAGAGAGAGAGGGGTGGAATGTCTCAAGTCAAGCAAGTACTTCGGTGTAATGCTAGACACCGTGGTCATTAAACTCCCATGGGCACAAGAAAAATGATGAATCCGTCGCTCACCCCAAAATCAAATATTTTAACCCCAGCGTGAACAAAACCCAGACTAGGCCTCACCTCGGCCTATAAAATGTGGGGAAATGGGAAGGTGTCGGATAAGGTATGGCTGATCTAGAAGGGGGTTGAATAGATCTATTCCCTTTTTGAAAATCAAAGACACAAAACTAGAACTTAAGCAAATAGGATGATGATTATATGAAAATGGGTTATTACTAACTCGGTTCTATTCATGCATCTAGCACCGGGAAGCACAAGGAGAAAACACACATAGAAAACCACATAGTGAGACAAGATTTTTAAGGTGGTTCGGTCCTCAATCCAGAGGCCTATGTCCACCCCCCACGCAACTGAGTGAGGCTTCCACTAGTGCACTACACTAACTTTGGGAATCACAACCTGAAAATAGTGCTCCGCTGATCCACAGCTTAACGAGAGATCTTCCCTCTCTCAACCCCACTGACACATAGCTTGATGCTGCCACACAACTTGACTAACTCCTAACTTTCAAGGTAGTTTCCCAACAGAGAAACGAACAAAAGAAACAAAACAGAAGAAATCAAAAACACAGTGATCTCTGGTTGAATACAGAAACTTATCCCGACATAGCAAAACTTGATCTATGAGTATGTAGGTCTAATGCAGCACGATCACCACAATGAACTACAGCTTCAGATTCCTTAGAGCAGCTCCCCTCAGCCTTATGCACTTCTGATCTTGACGGATGCTCCGATGGCTGGCACAGCATATAGAGGTAGAGGCCTAGTCCGTTGCCCTATTCTTTTTGCAAAAAAGCAAGCAATACCTCAAAAACCAGAGATCCAAAAAAATCGTGCAAGGACAACCTAATTCTTGTTGCGTAAAACCAGAAATAACTCCTTCTTATCTCTTTTTTGTTCTCTTCGATCCTTATCCAATTCTATTTTTTTTGTTGTGGCAGATAATATCCCATGCGTCCAAAAGATCAAGTAGGTTGGAGTATGGAGAATATTTTCCCTCTAGAAACAAGCTCTCTAGAGCGTAGATTTGTTGTATACCAACTTCCAGATGACTGGACCCAGATTCACTAGCTCGTAAGATGCGTACAGGATCTTGTAATTGGGTCGACGCACTGAAATGGGTTGCATCGACGCATTATTCTTATCACTATGCGAGTACTTCCTCAACAGCACCGTTGTGTCGACTCCAGAGTGAGCCTACATCTACTTCGCCTTTAATCGGTTGCTAGGATTCCCTATGCACTCCAATATGCGTCGGCACAGGAAACACCTTGTGTCGACTCCGCCTTCTGATGGTCTACTAGACAGAACGTTTGGTTCTTCAACCTTTCTTCTAATGCGTCTACTCACAGAACCTCTGCATCAACACATGCTTTTCTGCCTTCATAAAATCAATCTACTTGTGCAACTACTGGACCCCTGAAAAGGATATAAAGTTAAGGAATTTAGAACACACTTTTGGCTTGAAACTAAATTCATCATGAACTTATTTTCATCAAGATTTGAAGATTTTATACCAATGATTCATAGTTAGAGACCATCAAAATTAGGGACACAACATTCTCCCCCTTTTTGATGATGGCAACTATGAGTCATTATATGAAATCATTTACCAAAATATTTCAACAACAAACATTTCAACATATCAAACATTTCAACATCTAACATTTCAACATTTTCCCCTTTAGAGAACACAACATCTCCCTCTTTAGATAATGGCTCATCAAAATATCTCCTCCTTTGCCATCAGCAAAACAAACAAAGTTTGATATCAATTACAGAATTAGGATATGAGCAGATGAAATCAGATGATACTAATTGTAAAGTTAAGGTAGATAAAGAAATTCAGGCAGAAAATTAGGCCCGCCACCCACGAGCTGGAAGGTCATCTTGTGTGAGATTTGGGGTAAGGTCAAGAGTGGAGGCCTCCCACTTCATGGGAGGTATGTTGGTGTCTCCTTGGATGGAGAGAATTGTGTTTGGGTGACTTCTGTCATCTTGCATCACGTGATCGGATTGATTGGTCTCCTCGTGTATGCTAAGGAGTCTGAGGCGCCCTACTTATTGGTGGGATGGTGACCTGTGAGAGGTGTTCTGTGTATTGGCAATGCGACTGCCCATAAGGATTCCCACCGATCCCTTGATGCGTAAGGGCGCATTGGCGCTATCGTGGAAGGATGAGTGCTAGTTGGGCTACATTTGTGAGAATTCGTGGCTGGTGCTGGGTTTTTCGAAGTGTTGTAGATCGGAGCCTGCGAAGTTACAGGAGGATTGCTAGATGATGAGGGCATCACATGCTACTCTCTATTTTTTTTGAGTCATATATGTATTTTTCATTTTATTTGAGTCTTTTCTATGTAATTTTTCCTTTAATTGAGTCAGTTTAGTGGTCAATGGGTCACTAGGATAGTTGAGGAATCAAGTCACATATTCTCCTTCAGTCTAAATACTGTTGATTGATCAACTGGACCCACAACCCATTCTCACCGCAAATCAACGCCCACAGTCAATTAAACAATAGATCCAAATTGAAATCCCTCATATGCTTGAGCCCTACTCCTCTTTGTTCCTTGCTAGTGACCATTCTTCCCTATCCTTTATCATGCCATCTTCTACATCTCCTCCCACTTCTGTGCCAAAAGAACCTGCATTGGATAGAGTCAATCTTCTTGGCCATCGCCTTTGGAATATGGAATATGGAAAGAAAGTAAGGAGACTGTCCAACACTGATCTGCACAATACCAATCTGCCTCCGTAAGATAAAACTCTAGCCTTCCACCCGGCCAACCTGGACTCATAGCTCTGGATGATGGGAAGCCAATCTGTACACCCAAGAGTATTCGGGGCAAGGGGAAGGCCCAAGTAAGAAAATAGAAGCTCCCCAATCTTATAACCCAACAAGCGGGCCGCCCTCAAGAGAGGTCTATCCTCCACATTCAACCCTACAAGGAGACTCTTATTGAAATTAACTTGCAGCCCAGTGACCTCCTCCAGCAGTTCCTGCAAAAGCCTAACCATGAGATGATGCTGCTCACCCTCAGTAAGGAACAAGATGGTGTCATCTGCATACTGCAAGTGAGTGAGAATAGTGCCAACTTTAGCCAACTAGAATCCTCTGATCAACCTAGCTGTCTCAGCCCTCTGTTACGCCCTGTTCAAAACATTAGCCACAAGCACAAAAAGAAGGGAAGACATAGGGTCCCCCTAGCGGATTCCTCGACTGTAATGGAACCAAGTGGATGGCTTCCTGTTGATAAGGACCGCTAAGGTAGCTGAAGAGATGCATGCCCTGACCTAGCCAATCCATCTGTCCCTAAAAGCCATCCTGCCCAGAACATCAAAGAAACATTGCCAATTCACTCTGTTATAGGCTTTCTCAAAATCCAACTTCAAGTCTATCCCTTTCCTCTTATGGTTCTTCATAGCAAAGATATACTCATGCATCACCAAGAAGTTATCCAGAATATACCTCCCCTTAATGAAGGCTCCCTGGAAGTGACTGACCAGTCTGTCCATAACAATGACCATTTTACCTGCAAGCACCTTGGTGATGATCTTATAAGTTTTATATAGCAAGTTGATGGGCCTAAAATCCCGAAATTCTTGGGTGCTTGTCTTCTTAGGTATAAGCACCAAGAAGGTCTTGTTAATACCTCCCAAGTGCACCCTCCCCTCTTGAAACTCTCTCACTGTTGACATAAGATCATCTTTGATAACCCCCCCAACACCTTTGAAAGAAGCCGAGGGGGATGCCATTGGGGCCAGCAACCCTATCATCTGCAAGAGAAAATGCTACATGGTGGACCTCCTCCTTTAAAACGGGCAGAGAGATAGCGTCCCTCTCCTCAGGAGAGAGGTAAGGGAGAAGATCAACTGCAATCCTCGACCTGCAAGACTCATCCTCTATGAACAATGTAGAGTAGAACTTTCTCGCTTGGTCTCTAATCTCCTCATCTGAGGAGAGAGAAAGGTCACCTAATATGATCCAAGAGATGGAGTTGATCCTCTTTCTCTCGGAAGCAATACGCTGAAAGTAAGTTGTGTTTTGTCTCTCTCTTTAATCCACCTATCTCTCTATCTCTGTCTCCAATAGATCTCCTGTCTAGTGAGTATACCATCAAACTACTCCTTCAAAGTATCCCTGAGTGCCCTGTCCTCGTCATCCATAAGACCTGCCTCTTCCAAACAGTCAAGGCCCTCCAGATGCTGAAGAATCCTACCCTTTGCTACCCTCTCAGGGGGGGTTTTATCGGCCCCCCAATCTTGACGAACCTATGCAGTATGTCTTAGTCTCCTCACCAAAGTACTCATAGCAGAGGACCCCACAGTCTCAGCCTGCCAAGCACCTGTGACAGTCTCCATGAAGCCGGCCTCTCTGAACCAGATGTGCTCAAACTTGAACCTGTAGCTCTTGAGGAAGACCCGATTGGTCTTCAGAAGGGTGGGCTTGTGGTCAGAAATTGATCTCGCCAACCCTACCACTTGCACATGAGGAAAATGATCCTCTCAGTCAACAAAAACTAGAAACTTGAATAATCTAGAGCAAGAAGCATATGCTCTCAGGTTGGACCAAGTGATGCAACCCTGGGCCATGCCAATATCCATCAATGCTGCCTCCTGGATGAAGGCAAAGAAGTCCTCCATGTCTCCCACATGAGCAACATCTCCTGTCCTCTCCCACAACTTCACCACCATATTGAAGTCTCCTCCAACACACCAAGGTTGTCCAGAAGAGAGTTGGTGTCGAAACAAGTTGTCCCATAGCATCCGCTTCTCCTCCCTGACCTAGGGGCCATACACCTCACTAAAGTCCTAGGAGAAGTCATCCTTGATGTTCTTGCCAAATTGATTCTCGAATCAACTTATTTGAGTGATTTTTCTCAATTTTTTTATTATCCAACTTTCTCCTATTTTTCCCATTTTTCCAGATTTTTCCAACATTTTTCTCCAATTTTTGGGAAATTTTTGAATTAACATCTTTCCAAGTGGACGCCAATTAATTCACGTCGATGTATTGGACACCAATTCTAGAATTCAAGTCAACAGTCCCAGACAACAATTTTTGAGATTTCTGGGACCTTTTGACGTCGCGGTCGATTAGATGACCGCGTTCATTAGATCGCGGTCGACTAGACGATTGCGTTCACAACAATTCGCATCCGAAGCCCGGTTGCCATTCTTCAATCAAGACCACTTTACACAGACGCCAATTTTCAATAAGTCCACTGCAGTGGACGTGAATTCCATTTCCTTATTTTATGCTTTTAATTCCTACCAAAATTCGTATTATTCTTAATTCGTGTATAACCATGTGGATGCAAATTCTTTTCTAACTTTGGTAATTTCTAAACTTTTCATAAATGATTTTAAATTGGGGCCTTTCCATGCTGACGCGTATTCAATTAGCGACCACCGTGGTGGACGTGAATTCCTCCAGAAATCTGATCCAAGAACTACCTCTTCCCTTCCACATTTTAATCTCCTTTTTCACTTGGGAAAGGGTTCCTATGTCTTTCTAAGGTAGTGAGGACGCTTGGAGGATAGATTCCCCTCTCTAAATCCCATTGGAACCCATTTTATAATTTTGAGGGAATTAAACTCTAAATTTTCCAACTCTATAAATAGGACCCTTCTCCCATGAGTGTAAGAGGCTGAACTCATTGATCTTGGGGAGACTGTGCTGGAAGAAGGCCTTAAGGAGGAGCCTTCTATGTGTTTAAAGCTACATCTATTGGAGTTCTTCCTCCCTTGAAGATCTTTGGAGACTCTTTTGGAGAAAAACCATAAGCCTTTCTTCCTCTTTATCTTTTATTTTAATTAGTGCATGCATCATACTTCTTGTCTTCTTTCATAAATTTTTATCATCTCAACATATTGAGATCTCCATAGTGCAACACTTGCACTCTCCCTCTCATATCATCATATTTTTATCTTAACCATTGCATATGAGTTTCAAAGCAAACACCAACAAGGTGTGTTCTCATCCATGGTTTCATGTTTATTTCTATTGAGAATTTGATGCTACACACCTCATATTTCTGATCCATATCTTTATTGGTTATTATTTGTTTTGCAAGGGTAATCCAAAGAGAAGCTCTCTTCATCGGCTAGCCGATTGGAAGAGAAGGTAGCACTCACAAATCTCTCACTTCTTCAAAGATATTTATATCATGATCACCTCTCTTTCTTATTATTATATTCCTTCGAGGCCTACGTGTCTCTAGCAATCACAACTCCATATAGCATCTACATGCTCTCTCCCCCCTTTTAATATCTTTTTTTATTTTCTATAAAATTCTTTGTGGATTTTTCATAATCTATAAATTAGCGAGCATGATGGGACTCCTCTTCCTTTCAACACCCACGTGTGCCTCTCACTTTTGCACATGTGGTGCACCTCCTTTAGTGCTCCACGTAGCACTTTCCCTTTTTTACTTTATCCCTCGTGCGCCACATGTACACCTCCCTCCCTAAGTGATCACTAATTTGTAATTTTTAAATTCTAAAAAGAAAAAAGGAGGGAAATTGGATGCATGTTCCATATTGTCTTTGGTGGATTACCATATTTTTCATGCTTATGTTAGTGTTACCTTGTTATTTCATTGATTTTTCTTACTTTCATAGCTTTCTGGTCACTGCATAGAGCATCTGAACGCAGTTGCTCTCAGTACCGCGTTCTCTAAGCGCGGTACTATAGCCGACCACGTTCTACCTTTGTAAAAAGAAAAGAAAAAAAATCACATCCAAGGCAGTGGACGCCAACTTCTGAAATTGGCGGCCACTATACTAGATGTCAATTCTTCTCAGTTTTTGCAAAATCACATTATTCTGCCTATTTTGCATTCATTCTTGCATATTATTGTTCATACATGTATTTTTCATTTCTCTTGCCTTAGTTTTGCATTCTCAGCACATTTTTGGCTTAGGAGACCTCCTCTCCCTACACTTTTAGGAGATTACACCCTCTCTTGGTGAAGGAAGGACCCTCCAATTGAGAACTCTTTAGATTAGATTTTTCTTAACCAAGGCCTCCATAAGTCCCTGGCATCGAAGGATTCCCTCTTTGATAACTGGGCTAGTTGTACCTTTGAAGTTCCCCGAGCTTAGTTGGCCAAAACGTGATGAGAGAATTTACCTAGTTGACACCGAAGTTAAACCATATTGAAACTAGGTTACCCTTGAGTGAATTGCACAAACCTTGTTAAAAACCATTTACTTCATAAAGGGATAACTAAAACCAAGCATAAACATCCATTTGTTTGATATCCTTGCAACTTGATTTGATTGGATCATTGTTTGTTGCGGATAATGTTTTGCTTTGGTAACCAAATTAACATGTCCAATCATATCTATAATCATGACGATGATCAACCTAGCACATCTTATAACCTAAAGTTTATGGTCCTCACCACAACTTTCATAAGAGATTCCATCTTAATTCCCACAATTTTATCCACCCCATGGGTAATTCTCAATTTCATGATCCCTCGCATCGATCACGAGCCACTACTCTCCCGGAACCACCTCCTCCACACGATGGAAGGTCTCTCAAGTTTTGCATGCATTAGATCATCTCACCCCTCAACAAACCTAAGCCCTTAAGGCTATTGTTGAGGGTGTAGTTTCTTCTTCTCATCCTCCTTCCACTCCCTCTCGGGTGGCCAATCACCCACCTTCTTCCGTTCATCCTCCCTCGTGGCCCCGAGGCCCATGTGTTCCTTGTGTTGTGTCCTAGGGGTTTTGAAGTTTTGATGATGACAAATATTATGTCTCATTATATATATATAACATTGATGATATAATCTTGAGGCATTTATTAATGATCTCATCATCTTTATAGCAGTATAAAAATCTGTCAGAACAGGTTCTGAGAATTATTCAAAGTCATGAAAAGACAATCACTATTGTTAAGATGAAATGACAAAAAGTCAATGCTACTGACTATTCAAAAAGGTAACAAAAAGTCAATGCTACTAACTGTTCAAAAATGATGACAAAAGGTCAACACTAGTTAGCTGTGATGCATTGAAAGGCCAGCGCATATTCCTTCTCCTTACCAGGTAAGGTCAATGCACATCTCAGACTGAAGCATACAGGTCAGTGCATATATATTTCCTTATTAAGTAAGGTCGATGCACCTTTCAATTTGAAGCTAGAAAGTCGATGCATGTTGCATATGTAGGTCGACGCATATTCATATTGCTGCATATCAAGGTTAGTGCATGTTCATAGTGTTGCATATGTAGGTCGGTGCATGTCTGCATGTAAGTGTATTAGGTCAGTGCATGTTCATAAGTCATGTACTAAAGCTCGATGCACATATGTCGCTGAGGTCGATGCACATGTGTCACTGAGACAAGAAGATCAATGCACATATGTCGCTGAGGTTGATGCACATATGCCGCTAAGACTTGAAGGTCGATGCGCATCTGCCTTAGTCATTTATAAGGTCGATGCACGTCTGCCTTAGTCATCTATAAGGTCGATGCACATCTGCTTTAGTCATTCATAAGGTCTGTGCACTTTTACATTTAGCAAGGTCAGGTTGGTGCACATGTGTTAGCGACCGCTGTAGGGTCGATGCACATTTGAGCTTTAGTTCACTAAGGTCGATGCACGTTTGGACCTTGTACTCACATATGGTCGATGCATGGTATTGCCTTGAGAGGATAAGGTCTGTGCATTCTCACATTCTGTCACATACGGTCGACGCTAGTTAGCCAAGTGCAGCATCTAAGGTCGATGCACGTTTTCACCCTGTAAAACACAAGGTCGATGCACACCCTTTCTTTCATTCTAGAAGATCGACGCTCATATTAGAACATTGCACATTAGGTCGATGCTAGTCCTTCTATTTGCTCTCTAGAGTCTATACACATGGCATAAGTCTGCACACATGCATAGTCAAGGTCTGTGCACACACAATCTAGAGTCTGTGCACATGATGTTTGAGGTCTGTGCACATGAAGTCTAGGTATGTGCACATGCATAAAGAAGGTCTGTGCACATGCATTGTCTATTATTTTAAAGTCCGTGCTTACACATAGTAGGGTCTGTGCACATGATGAATTCGTGGTCTATGCACATGTGAAGTCTATGCACATGTAATGGCCAGGTCGTTGCATACACTGATTCTGAGTCATTAAGTCTATGCTCTGGGAATTACACTTAATATATCTGCATATGTTTGATCTGAGTAATTAAGTTCTCTGAATTTGATTAAGCATGAATTCTCTTTATCATAAGTAAGGTGTTTGATGAAATGACTATTGTCTGGTTGACAGGTACAACCAAACATGAACTTTCAAGTAATTACTCATTTGATCAAACAGTTGGTCGATGCATCTTGTGAACATTGTAGATCAACTGAAGTCAAGTTATCAGAATCACTTATCTGTTTCAGTGGGCCACGTGGCCTCATTAGCTTGTCCTTCCAAGACACATGATCCCAGGATAGTTAATGGCACGTGATCCAAGGTGGTTCTTGAGCAGAACTAACATTCTATCGCGTGGCACATCGAAATTTGACTTCTCAATAATTCCAATGAGCGGGAGTATGTCTTCTACATGCCCAAAATTCAAAAAGCTCAGGGGACCACTTGGTTCTGTGCCTATAAAAAGGGGGGATCTCTCAGGCGAGTCAGATGCCAAGAGAAGATTTCAGATAGCATTCAGAGAGAAGAGCAGGGAGCAGGAGAGCGTGAGAGCTAGAGGAAGCTGCTATAGAAGAAGAAGTTGTCGGAAAGAAGAAATAGAGGAGAGTAGAGAAAACAAGAGAAGAGGAGAGCATATTCAAAGCAGAGGAGCATAAGATTGTTGAGAGCTAAGAGCTGAGAAGAGCCAGAGAAGTTAGAGAAGGGAGAAAGAAAGAAGAAGAGCCTGCTGTGAAGGTCAGAAAGAAAAACAGAGTATCGTGAAGAAGGTCTGAGAGAAAGTGAGTGCAGTGAGATTGAGAGATCTTGGTTCTATCCTGACTCCTGGATCAAATCCAGAGTTAGATTACTCTACGTGAGCTACATTTGTTTTGATTTCATCATTGTTTCTTTTACTTCCTTCATTTTCATTTTAACTCATTGTAAGCTGTTCACTAACTTAAAATAACCATACTATACCTTCAAACCACGCGAGCCAAAATTAGGGTTCGCTTAGGTTGAATCTGGGCTCTATTTATAGTGTTTGGCCTAGGGTTGAAGGATTAGATCGAATTAGGAGTCCTATAAGGCATCAATCTGATCCCTTGAGAGTCCTAGACAAGTTCCCATTCTAGATCACTTCGATCCATGGCAATTGGGATGCCAAAAATCTAAGTTTTCATGCCTCTTAATCTCATTTTCGGAAGCAGGTAACGGTCGCTGGAAGACCGCCTTCATCAAGTCGCGATCGCGCGACTGATCGCGTCTTGCCAGGGCGCCGATAAATTTTGGTCAAATTTCTCCTATAATTACCCCATTTATCTCATAAAAATAGGGAATTATCCTAATGACATTTCTAGAATTGGACTTGGGCCTAAAGGCCTTGGAATTAGGTTTATGGGCCAATTTACTTGGTTTTTAAATTAGCTTCCAAATTAATTTAATTAACTCATAATTCATTTAATGGCCTATTAAGTCTTTTTAAATGCTTATTAATTCTATTTATTTCTTGAAAATTCTAAGAAAAGTCAGGTAATTACTAGGGTTGTTACACCTTCCCCCACTTAAAGAGAATTTGGTCCCCAAATTCCTTGCATGAGTTTTATGGAGAGTGTGTTTTACTTGTAGTTAATTAGTTACACTAATAATTAAGGTCAATGATGAATGCGAATAGGTCAAGATGGTACCTTCAGTTATTTTACCTTCCCCATCCAAGATGGCATTTAGTCAGTCTTTCACCTTCGTCCATCATCATTCCTTGAATACTGTTCCTTTATAAGGGGACATGTGGGCATGCGATGCTCCCGACTTCCACAGCGTAAACAACCTCCTAGGCGCTTCCAGCACTCTTCGGCCGAGTGACCGAACTTCTCACAAAACGTGCAAGCTGTCATGACTTGCTTTTCTTCTTCCTTGACTCTTTTATTCTTGCCATTACCATTGCCATTTCCTTTACCATTACCATTGCCATTACGAGACCTCTTCTTACTATTACGGGGTTTGAAATCTTCCGTGATGCTAAACTTTTCTTCTTTTTCCTCTCACCTATCATGTATTCGGCTTGGCTTCTCATCTTTCCCCCTGAATTTCTCTACCTTATCCAAGGTCCTTTCGCATAGGTGGGCTCGGTGGACCATCTCGGTATTGATCCAGATATTTTGAGGGACGAGTTGCTTAATGAAAATCAACCTTAAACCATCCATGAAATGATTGGCCTGAAGAAGCTCCGTAGCCATAAGGTGTGGAGTAGCATATGGCGCCAGCCTTCAGAATTGCAACTCATATTCCTCCACAAAACTCATCCTTTTCCAAAGGAAGGTGAATTCTGCAGCCTTCCTTTCCTTGACATGCTCAGACAAATATTTCTCTCGAAAGAGTTCAAGAAACTCCTCCCGAGTAAGTTGAGCATTTTGTAGATGAGCTGAGGTGGCCTTCCACCATGTGCGCGCATCTTTATTGAGTTGGAATGTGGTGAGAATGACCTTCTCCTAGTCTGAGCATTGCATAACGTTGAAGATATGGTCCATCTCGTCGATCCAATTTTCAACTTCGTCTGGGTTAGAGGAACCCAAGAATCGTGGAGGATTCATACTCTAGAAGTTACGATGTCAGTCACCAGCACCTGCCCTCGCGCCGGCCTGAGCCACAGTCTAAAGGGCCTGGGTGAGACTCGCAACAGTCTGTTGCATAGTATCCGAGTTTGCACGATTCGCGGCCATGGTGAGGATGAGGTACCTGAGAAAATAACACTTTGTTATTTCCTTGAAAATTAGGAAGATTTACCTAAAGTTGAATTTCTAAATAACTATCGCATCCCGGGCTCTACCCAATTCTAACATCGGTTTGAAATTTTCTTCCTAGTTCATAGGTGTGGGTCCTTAAACATTGGACTTAGCCTATGACATGACATTTTTCCTAAGACTTACTTACACCTAGGCTCTGATACCAACTTAACTGTCACGTCCCGAGATATGCAGCAGAATTGAGTCAGGAACGTGAACAGCCGGCAAGATAAGCCTCACGCTAGAATGATAATCAAAGCGCTAAACATTCACACAAATAAGAGAGTGAACACAAGATAATGTACTAAAAAATCCAACTTTATTGAATCAATTAATAATCAAAGATTTACATAGACACTTGACTTTGACTCTTTTAACTCTAGACTCAAATAAAAAGAAAATTACATAATCATGACTTTTCATAGACCACAATTAAACTCATGACTCTTGAAACACTAAGGCTCCTCTCATCCATCATTCGCTCTCGCCCTCAGATCCGTCATCGGAAAAATCTGAATCTGTACCTCTAGAGTTTCCTGAAAAGATTGGTAAGTAGGATATATACACACTTGCCTAGTAGGTATCTTTGCATTAACATGCTGGAGTCGGCGCGGTCATGAGCCAGCCAAGAGGCGCAACGCCGGAGCAGGTGCAGATCCTTCGCAAGTGGCGAGAAACGCCCAAGGCGAAGCGCCCGCGCACGATCGCCGGCATGGCGGCGATGCTCGGCATCAGCGAACACGTGGCGAAGCGTGCCGCCTACGGCATGCGCGCCTACGCAACCGATACACATAGGGTCTCTCGGGGCGCTGATCAGCCCTGGCAGAGTCATACCGAGCGCAAGGTCTGCCGGCCTGAAGCGCTCTCTGTAGCCAGCTCGACCGGGACGCCGGAGATCACTGGAGTGGCCGGCAGTGCCGAGACCCGCTACCACCGAAGGGCCGACCCTCACGGCGAATCCGGTAATGCCGGCGCCGTGGGGCGAGGGCGACAATATTCCGTGGAACGAGCCGGGGTTTATGCGGTACCCGGTGTTCAGGGTTGTTGAATAATACAGAAAAGAAAATCGCGGATCAGCAAGCTGTAAAAGTGGCGGCCTGTGAAAAAAGCCCCGGTCAGCGCCTCAACCGTACAAGAGTGCGACGCAAGGGCCGCCTGATCTAGGTTGCCGCGGCTGGTCCCCCACTCCCCTTCTCACTGCCCGTTTTGGCCTTGTCCCTGCGGGATCTTGTCATTCGCGTGATGAAGGGGGCGGAGATGCCGTGGGTGGCGAAGTCGGTGGCGGAGATCCTGTCCCGGCGCGGCGGGGGGATCCTGAGGTCGCGGGAGGGGCGGTCCCGCTATAATCGGGTGTTCGAGTTCGACTACACCATCCGGGGGCAGCCCTGCCACATGCTGATGACTTCCGTCACTGGCCACCTTATGGAGCTCGACTTCGACGATCGATACCGCCGGTGGCACTCCTGCGACCCCGCCGACCTCTACCAAGCCCCCGTCCGCAAAAACGTCCCGCAGGTGGTGTTTATGCCCGTCTTCTGTTTGTAGTTACTACTACTCCGGTTCTTCTTTATCTTCTGTCTAGGGTGACCACTTGATCGATGCGGTGTGCTGCATCTGGCTGGGTGCGCCGTGGGTTTGTCTTTGGAAAACGGGATCCATTTCATGTACCTCTTTTGCTTCTAGGGCCGGTGAGATGGAATGCCGCTCAGAATTGAGAAGGAACGTAACTTGAGGGACCAAACTTATTTCAGTTGTTCGGTTAATTGTGAGACGGTTCGTAATGGAAAGGAGAACAGAATATCGTTGGCATTTCAGAAGTGTTCTCCGGGGAAAGCAAGCATCTTGTAGGATGCATATGCATGGACATTCAAGTGGGGGCAGTGAGCTATCTGGGAATTCAGTGGAGCTGCTTACAAGACCTTTGTAAATGTATTAGTTGTCTTTCCTTTGTCAAGAACCAATAACAGATTTTCCAAGGCGAGTAAGCATAGAAATGACCTTTTGGTCTTCGAACACCAGGGGATTGGAACAAAACAGGAAGCAGTCTTGGATAACATGCTCGAGAGTTGAAATGAACATGCATGTTTTGTGCATCAAAAGTGATGAGGTTTATAAGTGATAACGAATTGTATGATTGTCTTCAAAAGAATCGGTGGATTAGGAGTTAAAAAAGTGGCTTTAACACTAGGAAACCACTCTGAAGCAGGGTTCGCCAGATTGGTGCTTGGTATGGCACAGTATGGTTCAACTTGGACTGACTTGGTCTAGTCGCACAAAGGAGGCCATTTTGTGGAGGTTGTCTTAGTCAAGTTGCACCCCCCATATGTGAGCTTGGGTTGGCCCTGGTATGGTATGATACGGCCACAGACTGAGTTGGTCCGATCCAGCAAACCATGCTCTGAAATACAGGAGATATGCCAGAATTCAGGGTGGCAATGGAAAGATTGGCAAGGACATTCAACATTCTGTTGGCAAGATAGGTGGTGTGGTGATTGCCTTCAAAATGCACTTTCCAACAGTTTTTCAAGTTTCTAGCAATAAATGGTGCACAGTTCAGGATTATTTCCAGGTGGGTAATGGCATAGTTGCATGGCATATAGTGCTGAAGTGTTGTCTAAAGGAGACAGAGGAATTAGAATATTTTGATTTATTGGGCAGCCTGCAGAATGTGCAGCTCAACAGTAGTAATGAGGACTCTTTTACTTGGGCAGGTAACTCACAGCAGTCTTCTGTAAAGTCCTTTTATCTTCGGCTGGAGGGTATTGAGCATACCTATTCACAGTATGGAATGGTCTGGAAAGTGAAATCTCCTTTGAAAGTGTGGCCTTTTATGTGGTTAATGTTTGAGAAGAGATTGGTTACTAGAGTATATATGAGAAAATGAGCGGTGGACTTGACATTATCTGCTCTGTGTGGCCAGCAAGCAGAAGATGTATAACACTTGATGATACTCTGCCCAGTTAGTAGTGAGATTTGGAGGATATTTGGACAACTAGCTTCTAACCCCATTTCATTTAAGTGTATTGTCCACACTTAGGCAACTTACAGTTCGAGTTTTATCACAATCTGCATCAACCTCACCTTGTGAAAGGAATTGGAGCACATTTGCCTTGATATATTGAAGCCTAGAAATAGGTTATCATATGCAAAGTTGAAGAAGCTCGTGTATTGTCATTATAACATGAAGTTGAAGACAAAGAGAATGGAGGTTGAGTATGGACGTGGAGGTGATCCTGCGGATGATCCACTTGACTATTTTACTATGTTGGATGCGAATGAAATGGATGATCGGGATAACCCATATGCAAAATCGATTGCTTCCAACACTTTGGAAGAAGATAGCAAGCCATGGGAAGAAAATTCAAGTGCAACACGAGAGGCAGGAGCCGATGTAGATGCCATGACACAACAAATTGTTGATTCATCTTCAGAGACTGCTCATCACCACGACACTGATCCTCCTTCAGATATGGATATCTCTCATCTTGATGATAATGATAAAATGATAAAGGAGATGATGGTGATGGAGGTGAGATAGGTGGAGATGGAGATGGGATAAGTGGAGATGAAGGTGTTAGTCACATGAGTCCATTCACGGGAGAAGACCATTTCTCTCATGCTACTCAGGATGAACATCATGGATCTCGGTTGGCATATAGAGGATATCGAAGTTATCAATGTAGATATCGGCTGGCAGATATAAGTAGGTATGGTTTAGAGAGACTGATTTCATGGAGACTGTCATAGGCACTTGGAATGCTCAGACTGCGGGGCCCTCTGCTATGGGCACTTTGGTGAGAAGTTTGAGGCACATTGCATAGGGTCTTCAGGCTTGGCGATCACACAAGACTTTTCCAGGGAGGAAAGCAAAAGACATGATCCTTCGTTATCTTGAGGACCTTGATTGTTTGGAAGAGGCAGGGCTTTTGGATGAAGTGGGTAGGGCTTTCAGGGACAACTTGAGAGAGTAGTTTGATGATTCTTGCTAGAGAAGAGATTTATTGGAGATAGAGGTCGAGGGATAGATGGATTAAAGAGAGAGACATGAGCACAACTTACTTTCAGCGTATTGCTTCTAGGAGGAGAGTCAATTCCATCACTTGCATCAAGGTGGGGGACCTCTCCTTTTCCTCAGATGAGAATATCAGAGACCAGGCGTGACACTTCTACTCCACTCTGTACACAGAGGATGTGTTCCATAGGTCTAAGGTGGCAGTTGATCTTCTTCTGTGCCTCTCCCTTGAGGAGAGGGAGGCTATATCTCAGCTTTTTTAGAGGAGGAGGTGCACCAGGCAGTACTTTCTCTTGCAGATGATAGAGCTTTAGGCCCAGATGGCTTCTCGTTGACTTTCTTTCAAAGGTTTTGGGCGGTATTCAAAGATAATCTCCTGGCAGTTTGGAGAGAGTTTCAAGAGGGGAGAGCGCATTTTGGGGGTATTAACAAGACCTTCATTGTGCTCATTTCTAAGAAGGCAAATGCTCAAGAATTTTAGGATTTTAGGCCCATTAGCTTTTGGATGAAGTGGATAGGGCTATCAGGGACAACTTGAGGCAGCAGCTTGATGATATGCTTGCTAGAGATGAGATCTATTAGAGACAGAGGTCGAGAGATAGATGGATTAAAGAGAGAGAGACATGAGCACAGCTTACTTTCAACGTATTGCTTCTAGGAGGAGAGTCAATTCCATCACTTGCATCAAGGTGGGGGACCTCTCCTTTTCCTCAGATGAGGATATCAGAGACCAGGCGAGACACTTCTACTCCACTCTATTCACAGAGGATGTGTTCCATAGGCCTAAGGTGGCAGCTGATCTTCTTCTGTGCCTCTCCCTTGAGGAGAGGGAGGCTATATCTCATCTTTTTTAGAGGAGGAGGTGCACCAAGCAGTACTTTCTCTTACAAATGATAGAGCTCTAGGCCCAGATGACTTCTCGTTGACTTTCTTTAAAAGGTGTTGGGCGGTAATCAAAGATAATCTCTTGGCAGTTTGGAGAGAGTTTCAAGAGGGGTAAGTGCATTTAGGGGGTATTACCAAGGCCTTCATTGTGCTCATTCCTAAGAAGGCAGATGCTCAAGAATTCTAGGAGTTTAGGCCCATTAGCTTGCTGAATGATACTTACAACATCATCACCAAGGTGCTAGCATGGAGCTTGGTCACAGTTGCAGACAAATTGGTCAGCCATTTCTAAGGAGCCTTCAAACATCATCACCAAGGTGCTAGCAGGAAGCTTGGTCACAGTTGCAAACAGATTGGTCAGCCATTTCTAAGGAGCCTTCATTAGGGGAGGTATATTTTGGATAATTTCTTGGTGGCACATGAGTGTATCTTTGCTTTGAAGAACCAGAGGAGAAAAGGGTTGGTCCTGAAGTTGGAATTTGAGAAGGCCTATGACACGGTGAATTGACAGTGCTTCTTTGATGCCCTGGATAGAATGGGTTTTGGGGACACATGGATACCGGATCACACATGAAGTGCAAGAGGTATCTCACACTAGTGGGGTGTCACTTAAAGCCTCTGCATGGCACAACTTTAGAAAGCAACTACGCTTTGGGGAAATCCGACCACGCACTTGTGCATAGGGAAACTCTAGAACTTGAGTCTAGGATGCTTAGGGAACCATAAGATGTCAAAACCCGCAGTTCGTAACTCCATACAACACCCTCTGGTGCAAAACTGATTCTGCATTAGCCTTCTCCGAACATGTCACCCTTAGCAGGCATGCCTACAGCTTGGAACCAACTATCACAGAAAGCTTTAATTTGTGTCAGCGCGATCTGACGCATGTAGCTGAATTGCATCAGCCCTCCTTGACACCTTCACAGAGAGACCACCATTCACAGAAAACCCCCAAAACTTAACATTACCCTTTGATGGCCTCACCTTAATTGTGTTAGCTCAATCTGACCTATTCAGTCCCTTTGAAATGTGTCAGGTCACCTTGACATCTTTAATGTACATGTTAATCCTTGCTGATGTGTTCTCAAAGAAACTTCTGACTGCACCCAGCTTTGTCGGGGCTCCAACCACTGCCCCGAAATTGCCAAATGGGAAAGGGGAAACACTCCTCCGGCACAATCCAACCATGAAGAATCAAAATAGACCACATGCATTGCCAGAAATCATGGATCTAAGCATGAAAGGAAAATCACAAAGCAAGCCAAACCTCACTCAAACGCCAAGCATGGAATTATCCAATCTCTGCCTAGAACACTAACCCAAAAAAGGAGAATGTGGGGGGAAACATGGATCTTGAATTGAAACAGGGGGGACTGTCAAATGTCATATCAAAATAGCTAAAGTTGCATCTTCTTTGTTCAATGTTTATTGATTCGTGGGGGGTCGTGGGAGAATTGGGTTTGACTCCCCATAGCCCTGATGTGGCAAAAAAGACGGATTCAATGCGATATGTCAATGCCTACATTAAGATTTAGAACTTGTTGTCTACTTTAAGGAATTGTTCGGAATGGAGAACTTGCAAAAATACAATGCCGCATTCATTTTCGAAAGATTGAGGCACAAGAAGAGATTCATTAAGATAAATCTCAATGGGAGAGAAAATCTAAACAATTGCATCAAATCACAAACTACATGCAGGTTGCCCCTTTTTCATGCGGCAGCAAAGCTGAATAGGAAAGGGGGCTGACTCATGAGTGCATTTTTAGTTGTCCATAGAAAGAGAGTCTCATGTAGATTTAAGAGCGGAGACTTGATTCGATAGTTACAGTTGCCATAGGTTAGGGCTTCTATCATGCTATTCTATAGAGAGGCAGGTGACAAAGACAAGGGATCACTTTTGCTATGGGTAGTTATTTTCGAGAAGCATCTATTCTGCATTATCCTTCAGATAATTATATTGAAAAAAGAGTCACTGGTGTTTCTACACTTGATCTTTACTCCTTGAAAGCTCATGTACAATCTATGGCTCATTTAGGCTAGGCTCCCTACCTCCTCTTGAACTCCTCTCCCCAAGGGGCCTTTGTGTCACTTGGCCACATACTCCTTGCCGCCACCACTCCTCACCGAAGCTCGCCACCTTCACCTCATGCCGCCACCCTTGCTGAAGCTAGCTGCGGCCATTGCCAGAGCTGCCGTCACCCTCTCCTTCCTAGCCGTCACAAGCTATCAGTGGAAGGAGAAGAGGTTGGTGGAAGTGGAAGTGGGGGTGATGGGGACGATGAGAGTGAGGGTGAGAGGAAGATGGAGGGAGAGTGAAGATAGGGAGGAGAGAGGGGTGTCGGGGTTAAAAATCCCATGGCTACCTCATAAGCTTTGCCTTTGGATGGGGTGCCCTCGGCCACGTTAAGAAGACTGGTCATGCGTGCGAACTAGAATAGTAAAAGGCATCAACCAAGGTTAACACATCCAAGAAATGCGTGAGACCCCTCTGATGCGATTCTCAATTAGTCAACAATCACTTGACACCTCTGACCCCCACTACATGTCGGGCTTGACTGGCTTTGACAGTTTGACCTGAGAATAGTCTAGATTCTTTTAGCATGGCAGTGCAGAGAGGAGTAGGGGATGGCACAATATTGCTTAGGGTAGAGTTCGCAAGAGCACAAAGATGGTAGGATTGGGGATCAAAAGTATCAGAGATTTAATCGGGCTTTGCAGTGCAAATGGTTGTGGAAGTTGGGTTCGGAAGACAGTGAACTATGGGCACAGATCATTCGGCAGAGATACTAGGGCGAAGTCAGGGTTTGGGACTTGATCTCAGCCTCGCAGCACACTATGTTACCCATCTGGATGGGTATTTTGCAATGCAAGGACATAATGTGTACTAGTGCCCTAGTCTATTTGAGGAGTGGATAGAAGTGTTTGTTTTGGAAAGACATGCGGTGTGGTAACTACGCACCGGCGGACAATTACTTGTAGCTTTATGGCTATCATATTAATGGAGTTTGATATCACCTATGTGCCGCAAAAGGCCATTAAATGCTAGTCCATACTTGATTTCTTTGTAGCACATCCAATGCCTGAAGATTTTCCGTTGATTATGAAGCTTCCAGATGATGAAACACTTAAAGTGGATCAAGTCCATCAAGCTATATGGCAACTCTACTTTGACGGGGCATCTAGAATAGAAGCATCCCAGGCTAGGCAGATAAGGATTAGAGCTGAAGTAGACATCATCCTCAAGTCCCAAGAGGGAGAAGTGCTACACACATAGTGCGTAATTAACAGGCCTGGCACAAACAACTAGGCAGAATATGAAGCCCTGATTATCGAACTTCAGATTTCTCTTCATATGGAGATTCAAATGCTGCAAGTATTCGACTACTCAATGTTAATTATCAAGCAGATACAAGGATAGTTTGATGTCCGAAAGCTAGAATTACTTCGTTACTGCACCAAAGTAAAGAAGCTCATGCAGTGATTTTACTTTATTGAAATAGGCCATGTCGACTGCAATCAAAATGCTCAAGTAGATGCACTAACAAAGCTAGCAAGCTCGCTGGTAGTTATGCTAGATGCATCCCTCAATATAAATGTAATAAACAGACGCTAGGTTCCCAACATGATAGAGGAACTACGTGAAGAAGTATGTGAAGCTGCAATAGTAGAAGTAGTCGGCTCACCGGACTAGATAGAACCTCTGATACAATGGTTTAAATGCTAGCAACTACCCAAGCAAAGGGAAGAGAAGATCAGATTGATCAGAACAAAAGATTCCTATGAATTTAAGAACAGAACCTTGTTCCAGGTTCTGGCAGATGCCAAAAGAAAAATACTCCTCCGATGTCCATCGACGGAGGAGGCTTGGACGGTCATGAAAGAAGTTCATGCTGGATCAGCTGGCACCCATCAAGTCATGCCAAAGATGAAGATTGAAATTAAGAAATTGGGCTATTACTAGCTAACTATGTTCGATGACTACTGCAAGTATGCTAAGTCATGTCATAAATGCCAGAAACATGCTACGGTCCCAAGAAGACCCCCAATACACCTACACCCGACAACACCTAGCTGGCCATTTACTCAATGGGGCACTGATGTCGTGGGCCCGCTACCCACATCCTCATCAGGATGCAGATATATTCTAGCAACAATAGATTACTTCTCCCATTAGGCGGAAGCTATAGCTCTAAAAGAAGTGACAGGTGAAATCATGGTCAGATTTGTCCATTAGAACATTATATTTCGATTTGGCATGCCCGATCGAATCATCTTCAACAACAGAAGCCATTTCCAAAACAAGAAGGTCTACAAGATGGCTGATAAATTCAAAATTGATTAGAGGACATCAACTCCATACAACCCATAGGCAAATGTGTTGGCTGAAGTTTTCAATAAAACTCTCTGCACACTTCTTGCCAAGACGGTCAGCTCCAGCAAGAAGGATTAGGAGGATAGAATGTACGAAGCAATGTGGGCATACAACACTATGTACAAGATCCCAACAGGTTGCTCACCATTCTCCCTTGTATATGGCTCAGAAGTAGTTGTCCCAATAGAACTGGAGATACCCTCATTACGGGTCGTAATCCAGCATGAATTGGTTAAAGACGGCCAGAAAAATGTCGAAAGAAGATTGGAGGAACTCTCCGATTTAGAAGGGCAGCGTCTCAAAGCCCAGCATAACATACAGGTATACCAAGCCCGTACGGCGCACGCATTTGACAAGCTTGTCAAAGAGAGTGAATTCAAGAAAGGAGACCTCGTCATGGTCAAAAGAAAAGAGGTGATGGTGGCCAATCCAAAGGACAAATTAAATGAAAAATGGACAGGACCATACGTGGTCCAGAAAGTCTACGAAGGTGGAGCTTACATCCTCGTCAACCATCGAGAAGAAGTTCAATTCCCACCACTCAATGGGAAGCGCCTAAAGCTATATCATCCACCGCTGCCTTAGTTTGGCGATCAACTGAAACCAACACTTCACAATGAATAAACCTCTACAAGACTCTTGTAATGAGCTGCTATTTTACACCAACTTTCGGTCCCACCGAAATAGGTGATTCCTTACTTGGCATGATACCAATGTCGGTGATGCTACTTAACTCGGTGCTCATGCCCTCATGGTCTTAACTAATGAACATGGCATGGACCTTCAGTCTATGGCCAAATGAAACTTGAATCCTTGCATTGGCATATACCCAATGCCAATGATTTTCATCTAGGTTGATACTTGACTTCTCGTCAGGGTTGACCGCTAAAACCCAACGATCTGGACCTTACGTCTAAAATTGGCTTAAATAATTTCCTTGCAAGACTCGCGCTCGATTTCCCATCGTGGCCAACCGCTAAAACTGCTAAAACCACTAAAACCCAACGGTCTGGACCTTATGTCTAGAATCGACTTAAACAATATATATTACAAGATAACATTTTACTTTGTTATACTAATTTCTATGCTAACACAATATTTTTTTCATTATAATAGTTGATTGGTGGGCAACTGTGAGAAGAAGTATGGGCACGAATGCATTAGCAGATATTTCTATTTGGGTTCTTAACTAGAGTACAACTGCTAGTGAATGTGAAAGGAACTGGAGTACCTTTAGTCTTGTGCACACCAAGTTGAGGAATAGATTGAAGGCTCAAAGATTGGAGAAGTTAGTCTATTGCCATTACAACATGAGACCCAGAATGAAGAATCAACAAAGACAACAAAGGCTATTGCAAAAGAGGGTAGTTGACATTGAGGGGGCAAAAGAAGAAGGGGTTGCTAGTGAGGGACAAATTGATTTGGATGAATTATTTGATCAGGAGCATCCCTTGAGTGCATGGGTTGAGGCAAGAAGCCCTTAGATGAATCTGTATTTGACCTCTCAGATCATGCTTGGGTAGATGGAGAGTTAGATGATGTTGAGCTTGATAGGGATGAGAATGCTGATGAGGAAGTACTTGATGAGCCTCAGGATGTTCAACCACCAAGGATGCCTGAGTCTCTTGTTTCATCTAGAGCTCTAGAATAACAAAAGCAAAAAGAACCAGCAAAGGGGCCAAGCAAAGTCTATAAAAGAAAGTCAAGCACAGGACATCGAGATGAGAGTCAACCCAAATCACCTCATGTGGGTGGTCAATCATTTCGTAAGTGAGAAGATGAATCAGATGATGATGAAAGATGCACGGGAGCAGTACAGTTGGAGGAGGTGGTCTAACATTTTGGGCAATACAAGTTGCTCGACACGAACAAGATGATCACAGTTATTATACTTATGGAGGTGTTCAACATTGGAACACTAGGGGTTGGGGTTGGGGTAAGCAAGACTATGGAGGGAGCTCACACTCTCTCTGGGACACTTGGCCTTAAGATTATAGCACAAAAGCGCAATACGCTTGGGGAAAAATTGCACAAACACAATACCAATATCATTATGCAGGTTATTCTTATGCTTGCATATATCTTCTTAAGTTCTTTTACGTTTAATACAATTAGTGGTATTACTCACTTTCAAAAAAAATTATGGATGCTATTCTTCTCATTGGGAGCCTTGGGATCAGCAGAATCAGCCCACTAGAGATGAAGTTGGAGAATCCAGTACCTTATTGGGCCAATGGAGTGAAATGGCCACAGGATAGGAGAGGAGAAATACCGAAATCACATAGATAGAACTGCTACAATGAACAACTAAGGAATAACTAGATCACATAAAACACAAACAACTGAAACAAATAAATAAAAGTTAACCGATCAAAGAGCAGAATCGCACCTTCTATAAGATAAGATGTCACTACTACTCAGCACGGGGAAACTGTGACACTGGTGAGTCTTGCTGAGGTTGAGATGGCAGAGGGAGTTTGAACTGAGACTGCCATGGCTGGGCAAATAGCGGGAACTGCACCGGCACCGATCTCATCGGACAGTCTCAAACAACGTGACCCGACTAGTCACATCAAAAATAAACCACTGGCAGAGAACACTTCTGGCCTGGGTGGCTACCACCACACCTCCAACAGAATCTTGACTGACGGACAGCGGGTCCTTGAAGCTGCTGAAAAGAAGGTACTGATGACGAAACAACACTGGCGGATGACTGCTGGGCAAGCCATTTTTCACACTCCCTTAACTTGCTGCTGGTATTCATGGACAGGGGTGTACCACGGTAAACCAGAACAAGCGAGGAGGTTCTAGTTGAAATCGACTGCCTGCCCTGCTGATCCTTAGATGTCCGAGCCTTCTCCGATTTCTTGAATCAGAACTTCTTGCCCTTGGACTTATAAAAGAGAAAGAAGTACCATCGACGGCAGGAATAACGAAAGGAACTCCAGGTATGCTCGACAGATAAACCGGCTAGATCTGCCCTGTCGACTGAGGGACGAGGTGATACTGCACGCCTGGCACATTTGGCTGAACAAATTCAGCCTGAGCATGCCCTTGGGGTCTCACCTTCCCTTCACCAGTCGGCATTCCAGCCTGAATACCTGATAAACATTCCACAACTTGAACGGGAACCGCTGGAACTTGACCAAGCACAGACGCAAAAATCAACACAACAACCACTGGAGGAGAAGCACCACTTCCCTCCCAGGAAACATGTGCCCTTTTACGATGAGCCATCGAAACCTAGGAAGCATACACCGACGGAAATCACATTAGCAATCACGAAAAATATCCAAAGCCCGCAACAGACAACTCAAGTGGACTTGCTCTGGACAGGCACTATGCAATTTCAATTCCTTACCCAAATCCTCAACACAGCTCTGATACCAACTATAACGACCCAGAGCTCCGAGTACCGATAACCCGATAATATCGGATTACCGCCACTAAGAACTGGGGATGCCACCCAACTCTAGTAGGAGTTTGTCAATATGAGAACACATCCTTTCCACCTGATCCGAAAAGATTTTCAAGAGTTCAGCAAAGATGGGGCTTGGGTTAGGGGATTCATGGTAGATTCGCCCATAATCACTAGGCCTAGTCTTGGACCTAGACTAATCTACAAGCTCGACCTTCGTCTCCGACTATGATCCTCTTGGTTGGAGATGACTCGGTGGGGCAGGTAGACCCTTCTAAGCTCTTCCTTCATTTGGCACCATGACTGCATGGTCCTTTACTTCCTAATATCCCTCAAGCATTAAATGCTTCTCCACTTCTCAGCAGCTTCGTGAAACAGCCTTTCTTTGTCAAAACTGACTTCCATGGCCCCTAGCATTAAGTAACACTCAAAATATTTGTCCATGGCGGCTTCCCAATGTAGGTAGTCGCTCGGGACTTTGGAGCCATAAAAGTTTGAGGCTTCGGGCCTACAAAAGGAGAGGGGTTGGTTTCTAAGCCCTTGGGTACTACGCCACCATTCATATCACTTGGGCGACTAGGAATCCATGGGAAACTGAGGAAGGGGAGACTACATGATGGACATGTGTTAAAGTTGAATGCAGACTGGTAGACAAGTGGGCATGCAATGACACATGGCGGGAATACACTTGCCAATGTGGAATGGAGAACCTAAACCCAAACCCGTATCCAATACCTAGCGGAGGTACTTGTCTAAGAACCCAACTCACGCAAGAGGCCACCTTCCAGATAAGCATAACCTATCATTCCAGTAGCACCTTTTCATATACTGGATAGAGGCCTGAGGTGTAACACCATGGATAGATGACCCTAGACTTAGACCATGCTCTGATACCAATTTGATGCAGGAAAGGATGCGACTCGGTACTGATTGGATGTAAATCAGTGACTCTAGGCGATGACATGACTAATTGGACGACGCGACTAGCAATAACGTGGACAACCAAGTTAACTAGACGTGACACCAAGAGCTCCTATGGGATATATGCCATTAACAGAAACGCAAACTCACGAGTCGCCCCTTACGAGGGAAATACGGGGATGTGCGCGGTTGAGAGACCAGCAGTGAGTCAAGGGCATTCAGCTCTTTTATGTGCTCGGGTCGAGTCACGGGATGGGTCACGCTCGCTCTCTCGCAGTGGTGATCAAAAATGATAACAAGCTAGAGACCTATCACTCAAGCAGCCGCATTCAAACATATACGAACTAAGCAAATGCCAAACAAGAGGAGCAAAAATGTACCTCCACGCTCTGGGCATAGGGAAGACAACCTCGGCCAAGAATCATAACACTCAGTACAGTAAATGTAAATAATTATAGCAATGAATTTTATGGCCCACTCCACGCAGGGAGGAAAAGGGCTATAACAGTAAACTAGGAGCGTCGATCTTGGGTTGACGGGTGGCAAACCGGAGGGGTTCTTAGACGGAGACGAGTTGCTGGTCCAGATTTGCTCGATTCAGACCTGCTAGACAGCATGTGCGTTCAGCACGTGGGATAGTGGCTTCTGGTGGGCTGGGGCGTCGATGGAAGGTTCCTCTTCGATCTCTGAAGTTTACAGCAGTTGAATCGTAGTCGGCATATTTTTAGAGGATTTAACCGAGGGCTACTTCTACTAGCCTGTCACGAGACAAATCTGCGCGACCCAACGAAAATAATCACCATGCCCAGATCCGATGTCGGATCGGGACGAAACTAGTGCCATTACGAAGGGCACTAGAAGGGCTTCAACATAGATGAATTTCACATCCAACTAATGGTCGGAGTTGAAATGACAAACTCTATGGCACTGTAATATTTCTGGCTCGAATTACAGAATAGTCAGGATAGATTGGGATCTACCTGAGAATTAATTTGTGTGAAAGAGGGGGATGTGGGGGACATGAATAATTTTTTTGGTAATTTTATGAGATCATTTAAAGGGTGGAAAATTCATTGATCTGGCTTCTATCTCACAGATCTGCTGATTGGTACAATGTAAGGGGTGGAAAGATGGCGGTGGACGGAGGGGCAAATGATGGCAGATCATCGTAAAAATTGATATGGAGATGGGGGAGGATGTGGGGAAGAGACCCACAAAATTTGAGGTTGATCAATTGTTTGGATTGGGAGAACCAACCTTGTCATTAACCTTCTATTCTGAAATTCATGCTTCAGGATAGCAGCACGGAGAACGGGTTATGGCGGCTCATTGCCGGCTCCGATGGCAGTGGAGGTGGCTGAGCATCGCACCCAGCAGAGGTGGTAGATCTTGGAATCACTCCAAAAATAAGGCTTCACACCTTGGAGGAATGTAACCTTCACAATTTTAAGGAGAGGGGAGAGAGGGGCGCCCTTGGGGCAAATGGAGAAATTCTAATTTTTTCTTCAAATTCCTCTATGAAAATAATGTAATACAAGAGTTTCATATGAAATGGAAATGCCAAGCCGGCCTGTACGTAGCTGACGCCGTCGGCGCTGACGCTTCCCAGCGTGAGATTGGCGCTACTGGTCGTCAGGTAAAGCGACGTCACCGCGCTGTCGATCGCTATCGTATCGATTTTCAACGAACCGCTGCCGGAGCCGAAAACCGTAAGGTTGCCGAGGTAGACGTCGTTCAATTGGCCCAGTTCCACCACGCCGTTGCTGGTATAGGCCAGGTCCAGGACGTTCAACGGATAAGGCGACGGCTCATAGCCTTCCGGGGTGAGTTCCGCGATGCTGGTGTTGGTGTTGCCCGGATCGTTGAAAGTGACGTAGGTGCTATTGCCGTCGTAGACCTGGATGACGAGATTGCTGTTGAAATTGCCGACCACCGTAAACCCCGCTTCGGGCGACGTGTCTTGAAACGTGAGTGGCGTGGTGGCGGTATCGTTGACGATGTTGTACGAGGTCACATCGTTGAGCTGGGTCATGTCGAATGTGCCGCTTGTCAAACCCATCACGCCGAACCCGGTGAGGCCGCTTGCGTGCTGCGCCACTGCCGTCATGTCGCCTTCCGTGGCGGTGCCAAGATTGTTGTATAAGAATATGTTCTGTGCGAAGGAGTTGTAGATGCCTGCAATCGTCCCGGTGAGCGGGCCGCCATCGACCTCGACGGTGAAGTTGCCGGAGCCGCCGGTGAACGATTGGCCCGGCGTGAGTTCGACATGGATCGAGCCCGTTGCCGCGCTGGCATTGACGGTGGCAGAGGGGTCCAATCCGGCCAGGTCGCCGTAGAAATTGCCGGCGCCGGTGATGGCAAAGGTGGCGACGTCGGCGCCGGAGAAGGTTTGCGCATAGGTTGTCGCCATACTGGCGTTCACCGAATTGGCTACGGTGTCGTAGCTGATCGCCGTTGCAGCGGCAAAGTGGAAATCGACCGCACTGCCATCGACGGGCGTGGCGGTAATGGCGACCGATGTGGCGGTGGCATCGGTAACGCCGCCGGCCCAAACGCCGGTCAGCGAAATGTCCAGCGCTCTCGTGCCGGCGGCGGCATGGACCGTGACTTCTGCCTGCGTGCTGTTGAGATTCAACGCGGTCAGCACATTGCTGTCGATGGTATCGTTTCCGTGGGCTCCGTCATAGTCTGTCAGGTTGACCGTGGCGAGAGTATTGGCATTGGTGCTGCCGTATTCCGTATCGCTGATGGTCACGCCATTGCCGCCCGTTACGCTGACAGTTGCGGCGCTGCTGGTGAGGTTGACGGTATGAATGGAATCTGTGCTGATCGCGACGCTCGATCCTCCCGTAACGGTAATGGTGCCGGACACGTTATAGTCGACCAGAGTCAGCGCGGTCGACGCGCCGACAGTGACGTTTGCTGAGCCGTTTGAGTTGGTGATATTGACCTGGGTCAGGCCATTCCAGCCGCTAAAATTTTGCGTGCCTATGCTTTCCCACGAGTTGATGTTCAGTGTCGTGATGCCCGTTATCGAGGACGAAGGGAATGTCGTCGTCGAACCCATGCCCTCGTCGGTGATGTTGAGCGTGCTCGACAGGCCGCCACCCGTGATGACGTCGCCGGTCGTCAAGGTGGCCGCGGCCCCACGATTTGCCAATCCGGTGCTGTTGTCGAGGTAGCCGTTGAACACGTTGGCAATCCCACTGACGGCGGTAAAGTTGTCTTGTCCCGTCGTGAGATTGAAAACGCCAGATGCCGGCGTCGGGGTCGGAACCGGCGTGGGCGTTGGTGTCGGTACAGGCGTCGGAGTCGGTACAGGTGTAGGCGTTGGAGTTGGCGCAGGCGTCGGTGTGGGAGTGGGAGTGGAGCCGAGATCTGCCACCGCTTGCTGCACCGCCAACGCGTAGGACGTCAGGTCCGTGTTGTAATTCACGTCAGTCAGCAACTGACGCCCGATTTCTGCCGCTCCCGCTCCCTTATATTCGGCCAGTCCCAGCGCGTTGCCGACGTCGGCGGTAAATTCGCCCGCAATGATGACCTTGTTGGTAAGCGTCTGCGCATCGAGCAAACCCTGGGCCGAGGTATTGGTCAAGGCGCCCGAGGCAATCGCCAATGCCGCATCGCCCAGGCTCAGGCTGCCGTCGGCAATGGCATTGGTCCAGAACGTCAGCCCGGCAGTTTGCGGTGTGCGGTTCAGCACGTGGGAGAACACGGCGTTGACGAAATTTTCTATGCTGCTCGTGCTGGTCGTCACCGTGCCGTACAGGGCTTGCGACTCGGCACTCGTACCGAAGGCATCGATCAGGTTCTTGATCGCAGCGTTGCTGCCATAGCTGCCGGCCAGAACGGCGATATTGGTCGGCGCATTGATTGCCGCCAGCGCATTCTCGAAGTTGGCCAATCCCGCGGCATCGGCAGGGCGGCCGAAATAGGAGATATAGAGTTCCTGGACAACTGAGCTGTAGTTCGATGCCGACATGCGTTCCAGGCAACCTGACGAGCTGGCAACTAACGAACCTCCGACAAGGATGCTCCACTTCGAGCAAAATACTGCACCTAAAAAGCTGGGGATGAGCCTCATCTAATAGGCTCAGTAGGGGTCCCGCGAAATCCCACTACAACAGAAGCACTAACAGAAGTGCGGCAATAGAAGTAACAATAGTAAGGAACGTAGTAAGAATAGCAACTACGAAAGCAACAGAGTAATGGCATAGGAGCAACAGTAAAGAACTACAGTAGTAGCCACAGTACACTAACACCGGCACAACACAAGCACGGTGACCAGAACCATAAGACGGTCAACCAGGGAAACACACGCACACGTGCCCTCAAAACGACCCCGACAACCATAGTCGGATAGTACATCCTAACCGACGGAACCACGGACAAGGTCACACAGCCGCACACGGAACCGACACCCTTGGGAGAATCTCTTGATCCCGAGCTAGAACCAAAGGGGAGAACCTCTCAGGAGAACCTCTTGATCTCGAGCTAAGACTAGCAGAAGAACCATGCTCATACATATAGGGCGACACCAGTCCCTCAGTCGGAAGGGCCACGACAGCCCAGTCGGTCCCTCTACCTTCACGGCATAGGGAGAGAACCATACCTAACACCAAACAGAATGGACCAAACCACCAGCACAGTAAACCACATCGAGGAGAAAGCCACGCTGAACCCTCTCAAGTGGCGGGAGTACTAACCCACTGACCACGAGACTGGAAGCATCCTCCGATGACTTATATCGCAGCCTCACATGTCTCCCTACATGCCCTCGGGTGAAAACTGAGACACCAACATCAAAACACAAGACAATGACTAGCTAGGGTCGTGCTCGTCAGCACACATCCATTGCCCCCGATCACATGTGCACACACAGACCATCTGCTCTAGGTCAGTCCTCTAGCCAGTTTTCCCCCCAGCCAGACTCTGGTTGCAAAGGTAAGGGGCCCTCAGGTAACCGACCTAAAAACCACTACACGGGACAAGCCTCCACCACTCCCAGGTGGGTCGGCACGTGCACATTCCCAGGTTAGATACGTCTAGTGGGTAGGGTCACCAAGAACTAACTATAACTACGGAAACCACCAGAGTACCACCGGTCCACACCAAGCTACCACGAGGCGGCTCACTAACATGAGAGCCAAGGACCACCAACCTGACAGCCAAACTATGACTGTCGGTCCATGGAAGACTAACCAAGCACAAGACGGAACGCCAGGATCATGGTCCACAACTCCTACAAAGATGTGTAGCCGTGATCACAGTGGGAATACCTTCCGCAATCCTCGAACTCATGCAGGGACAGTTGACATAAGCAGCCCAACTCAAAGAAGACTGTCCACAGCCTACTACAGACAGGGGTGGCCCACACTACAACCCAAAACTAGCAGAACACACAGAACCACCTGGACATGCATTCCACGTAGCCACCCCTCCTACGGACACCCCAGAACACCAAAACATGGAGCACTAACCAATCGGGCTGAAGGGAACAAGCAGGCCAAGGTATTGGCCGCCCAGGGGACTGGGCGACTAGACCTTTGGCAGCCCAAGAGGTTGGGCAAACAGAGCACTAGCCACCCACCCCTAGGACTCCCTAGACACTAGGTACTCTTCTGGCCACCCAGGAGCCTGGGCGGCCAGCTCTTTGGCTGCCCAGACTGGGCTTCAGACAAACGGGGGAAAGGGGCAGGACGGCCACCCCGATGGCCACCTGGAACCCTAGGCGGCCAAACCCCTGGCCGCCCAGCAGACCTAGGCGGCCAGACCGGTGGCCGCCCAACCCTGGACGCGATGGCCACCTCCGTGGAGATCTCCTATAGTTTTAACGGAAAAACAAGAACCCGAGCTCAAACCAAGCCCCATTCATGCTGAATGAAGGGGAAAACACATAGTGATCATCCCCAGACAATCCCACGACTGAAATGCCATAGCCAAACCACAAATCAAGGCCCAAATGCCCCAAAATCGTTGCTCAAACCCTCTGCATGCTCAAACCCCCAAAAAGAAGAGAAACACCCTCTCTCGCCTCGTCGGGCAAGGATTCGCATGAAAACACACGGGGAAGAGTAGGGAACCATCCCCCTACCTGATAGATGCTTTAAAGCTCACCCAAAAGCTCGAATGGAGATCCGCCACGCGGCTGACTTCTCACAAGCACCACGGTCACCGCCTCCGGTCTAGCATGCCATGCCTTCGGGATCATCCTCGCCGCACGATGCCACCGCCGCCCCGCCACACGCTCGTCGCCACCTCTGTCGGCTGCTGGAGGGAGAAGGGAGAGTGAGGGAGACGGAGAAGCGTGAGGAAGAAGAAAGGCACGGGAGGGGGAAATGAGGGAACGGGGGGGAGAAAGGGGGGGTTTAGGGTTATAATAATAGCTATATTATTATTATATTATAGATCGGAACGGTGGTCAGCGTCGATAAGCGAACCGTCGAAACCACCAGCCGTATAGGCGATCAGGCCGGGTTCGGTGGTCGAGACCGTCAGGGTTCGGCCGCTTACCGGATCATGCAGCACTGCCGCCTGTTTTCCGTCCAGCACGAAGGTTTCATCGAGCGCCTGGCCGCCATTGCTGATCGGCCGGGTCTTGCGCCAGTCCTGTTTCGTGCCGTCAACCGGAGCCAGTTCACCGGTTGGCAGGCGAAGCTTATCGACCGGCAGGTAGTGGCCGGCGTTCAGCCGTAAGGTATGGCCGTAAACATCCCCGCTGCCGGCCAGATTAAACTAGGCGTGATGCGTCAGGTTGATGATTGTCGGCTTCGTCGTGCGCGCCGTGTAGGTAAGTGTCAGGCGGTTTTTAATAAGAGTGTAGCGCACGGTAACGCCCAGTGCGCCGGGAAAGCCATTGTCGCCATCCGGACTCACCAGCGAAAGCTCGACCCCGCAAGCGCCGGATAGGGGCATTACCGACCATAAACGGCTGCCGAAGCTTTTCACGCCGCCGTGCATGGTGACGCCGCGCGCATTGCCGGGCAGGGGAAAGAATGTTCCATCGAGCGTGACCCCGCCACCGCCCAGGCGATTGGCGAAACGGCCGATCAGGCTGGAAAAATTGTCACGCTTTTCATAGGCCGCGAGGTTTTCCATGTAGAGCGTCAAAGGATTAGTTCCTCGATAAGAGATTATCTCGGGTTACGTGAGACATGTTGTTGCCATGTCGTTGCTTGAGGCATTGTGATTTGTAGCATTGGTTGGATGGAGAGTTGGGGAAATATGCTGGCAAGTGTGCCACGTGAGTACCATGTTTTTGTTTTGGAAGCTGTGTCCTCGAATGAGATCGTGTTCTTGGAGAAGTCTCTGGAAAGATTATGAGTCCCAGTTGGTTGCTGTGAGTGGCTAGTAAGGTTGACCGAGTGATCGACCATGGTAAGTAATGTATTGTCTAGGGACTCGTGTGCATTGGTCGTGGCGCTATCGACCAGTTTACTGTGGTAGCAGGCATCACTTGTCGATTCTGGAGAAGTGTGCCATGGATCGTGAGAGGTTGTGTCCCGAGACTCTGTGATGAGAGTGGAATCGAGATTGGTAGGTGTCCTTTTGGATCATTTTGAGGTGAAGGATTTGATGAGACAAGACAAAGGACGGTGCCTATGTATGGAGGTCTCTGAAGAGACGTTGGCGTTGGATATGGTGATCCCTAGTCTGTGATCAGCAAGGGAGGATTTCTCAGTAAGTCTGAGTCGTGTGACGAGGGGATCAAGGACTGTGGAGTCCTTTTATTTGGTTTCGTCGTGCTCCCCTGAGAGGGTAGAGTTGGCATGAGAACTGGATCGGATGCGGTGTCCGAGCGAGATTGGGCTTGAGGTGTGATAATGGTCTGTGGGAGAGTCAGCGGATGGCCTGTCGAGATATTGAATGTGCCCTTCAGATCTGGTGCAGGAGCAGGAAAGAAGGAAGAAGCTGAACAAGTCAAGGTTTCCCGTTGACGCGTATCTGGTGACCAGTGGGTGGTCTTTCATAGACAGAAGATGCTGGTTGTTAGGGCTCGAGAATGGTGTGAGCCGTATGCCAGCGAGGCCTTAGGTGGCCGATTATGAGGTGTTCCTTTTCCCGAATTGGATCTGGGGTTTGCTAGAAGTTTATCTTCTGACAGAGTTGGTTCTTTACTGTCATGGGTGTTGGGGTTGCTGAGTGTGAGCTGGTGGAAGCTCAATGTTGGTTACCCCTGGTGCAGGGTGTGAGAGCGGTCAGCGAGTTGTGAAGCTAGCATTCAGATGGTCCGCCGAGCATAAGCATTGACCGGTGTTGGTTTCCTTGATGAGGGTCACATTTTCTCAGTAAGCGAGATCATGGCAGTGATGCCGTGGTTGGTTTCTGTGTTGGCTGAGGTGATGCCAGACAGTACTTCTTGCATGTGCCTGCTCTGATGATTGATGTGTCTGGGATTGTGAGCGAGGCATGTCCGTGATCATTATCTAGCCACGTCTCTCAGGATCGTAGTTTTTATGAGTATCGAGGTTTGACTGGGGCCCTGACGGCGTCGTCAGTCGATTCATGGTGTTCTCCCCTTGTGGCTTGGTGCTTGTTCTGAATTTCGAGAATGAAATTCTTACAAGGGGGAGGGCTGTAATGCCCTGGATTTTTTAAATATTTGTCGGATTAGGATCCGTGGGTTTCGAATCACTTTCAGGGGTCCCGGAGTGCGTTTTGCGGTTTACATGTGTTTTTCCCTGATGGGACTGTGGAACCCCATACAGGACCAACCGTTGCGTTCTCCTACTCCGGGACAGTACCGGTGCGTTGTGCATTTTTCGAGGATCATGAAGATAATTTTTCCCAATTTTTGGTATTTTTTTGGAATTTCCATATTTTCTTATATAAACCCCCAACCCACTGTAGAATTTATAATTTGGGATAGATCTGTTCACCCCCCTCTAGATCTGTGGTTCATCCCTTTTCACATATCAATTTGTTCATTGATCTCACCGATGATGATGAGAATCACAGGGAGTTTATTCATCAACATTGGCTAAGTGCCGAAGCAAAAAGAATTTGTTCATCGACGGGGGCAAAAGGTCTGAGTCGAAGTTTTGATCACCAATCTTGTCGATGATGGTAAAAATTGAAGATGGTTTATTCATCGGCATTGGCTAAATGTCGAGGAAAAAATAGTTTGCTCATCGACGGGGAAAGATGGTCCGAGTCAAAGGTTTGTTCATTGATCTCACCGATGATGATGAGAATCGAAGGGAGTTTATTCATCGGCATTGACTAAATGCTGAAGAAAAAAGAATGTGTTCATCGATGGGAATGAAAGGTCCTAGTCGAAGTTTTGTTCACCAATCTCGTCGATGATGGTGAAAATCGAAGATGGTTTATTTATCGGCATTGGCTAAACGCTGAAGCAAGAGTGGTTTGTTCATCGACAGGTATGAAAGGTCAGAGTTAAAGGTTTGTTCATCGACCTTGCCGATGACGACGATAATCGAAGGTAGTTCATTCATCAAAATTGGGTAAATATCAAAGCAAAAAGGGGATGCTCATCGACGCGGATGAAAGGTCTAAGTTGAAGTTGTGTTCATCGATCTTGCCAATGATGGCAAAAATCGAAGATGGTTTGATCATCGACATTGGGTAGATGCCGAAGCAAAAGAGTTGGTTTTAACAGTATAGGCGTAAGGCCTATACCGGGGGAGTTGAAGCATCGATCCCGACGATGATGTCAAAAATTGATGGTAGTTATGAATTTTTTGGTAGGACGAATGATGAATGTCCTGCTAGGAATTTCCACGAGCATGGGTAGAGAACAAAGGTTCAGAGAGCGTGATTTTTTTTTTATTTGCACATTACTAACCCAAGCACCCTTTTGGGATTTCGCCGGTGCCAACCCCTACTTGCTTTTGCCCACGCACCCTTATGGGTTTTCACGTGGCAGGGTACCCTATTTTACCTACAGTGCCCTTTCAGGTTTTGACTGCAGTCAGATTTTAGCAATTTTTGCCCTCGTTCGGTGAGATACCGAATAAGTCTGGGGGGCACCTCAATTTAAAGCCCCTCTTTTCTTTTTCTTTCTTTTTTTTGAAACAAAAGTGATCTATATGGGTCTTGTTCATGGACTGAAACTCAACATTTGAGTCCAAATAGTTTGTGAGGTAATGAGAAAGGTGTATATGCCAATCAGACGTAAGGTCTAACTAACAAAGATGTATGTTAACAGGCTAGGGCACACAGCCTTTTACCGAAAACAGTATATTTGTTGGAGTGGGTTTGACATCAACGCAAAGGGGAAAAGGTTTATGCACCAACTCAAACGTAAGGTCGAAACTATCGATGACGTATATGGGTTGGCTAGGGCACGAAGCCTGTCACCGATAGAGGTGTGTATTCATTGATGTGAGGGCACCGTCAACGCAAAGGGAGAGGTTTGAGCACCAATTTAGACGTGAGGTCCAAACTGACGATGGTGTATATTGATGCTGGGATAACGCCAACGCAAAGGAAAATGTTTATTCACCAATTCGGATGTAAGGTCCCAGCTAGCGATGGTGTATATTGGGTTGGCTAGGGCACAAAGCCTTTCGTAGAGAGAAGTGTATTCGTTGACATGAGAATAATGTCAACTCAAAGGAACAGGTTTATGTACTGAATCGGACGTAAGGTCCAAACTGGCAATAGCATATATTGATCGGCCGGGGTGCGAAGCCTTTCGCTGAGAAAAGTGTGTATTCGTTGATGTGGGGAAAACATCAATGCAAAGGAATGAGTTTATGCACCAATTCTGATGTAATGTCCAAACCGACGATGGTGTATATTATTGGGTTGGCTAGGGCACGAAGCCTTTCACTAACAAAGGAGTGTGTTCGTTGACGTTGGGCTACTGTCAACACAAGGTGAAGAGGGGCGATCTTGCATTGTTCCTGAGCTGAGGTTGATGACCACGATTATGAGAACTGCAAGAAAGGAAATAGATCAGTGGTGCCCAGGGATGGTTCCCTAGGGAAAACACTCTGATGCTTAAGTCAACAAATTAGATAGAGCTCTAGTGCTATGTAGAGAGGTAGGAGGAGGTAGGGGCGTGAGATCCCTCGCTGCTAAGTGCTAAAGTGGCTCTTGCTCAGGATTAGAGTGGCTTAGCAGTGGTTACCTTTTCGTAGGAGTGCTTCCCAGGTTTATATAGTGACTCATGGAACGTAAGAGCCCTGTGAGCCGAGGAGTTTCAGGGGGGTTACGTCCTCTTCGTGGGCTCTTTATAACACGAGGACTCTTGATCTTCCTTATCCCCTTGATCTCCCTACTCTTAAAGGGTACGTAACGGTCGCAAAGAAAAGACCTTCCATTGAGCACTCTGTCTTTTTGGATCGAAATCTCCTAAACCAAGCCTCCATAAGTCCCCGCACCCGTGAATTCCCTCACGGAAGCTTAGGCAAGTTGTACCCTTTGAAGTTCCCCAGGTTTAGTTAGCCTATGCGTGGTGAGAGTGTACCTAGTTGGCATTGAAGAAAACTACATTGAAACTAGGGTCTTACCTTATGTGAATCATATCAAATTTTGTAAAATCATTTAATTCACCAATGTTTAACTAAGAAAAATCAAGGGTAACACTCTAACTTGTTTGCTATTCTTGCAAATTACTTTGATTGAATATTGATAATTTGCATGAGGTTTTATTTTGATAATCAAGCTAACATGTTAAATGCCAATTATAATCATGAGGATGCACAACCTAACACATCCTACACTCCTCAATTTCAACATGTTCATAATTCTCACCACAATTCTATCTAGGGGTCACGTCCTCATTCCTATGGTGTTACCCGACCCATGGGTAATTTCTAATCTCATGGTCCCTCACCTCAATCGTGAGCCACTACTCCCTCGGGGCCGTCTCCTCCCCATGATGAGAAGGTCTCTTAAATTTTGCATGCCATAGTTCATCTCACCCCACAGCAAAATCAAGCTCTTAAGGCTGTTGTTAAGGGTGCATCTCATTCCTCTCATCCTCCTTCCACTCTCATTCGAGTGGCCCATCACCTGCCTCCTTCTACACATACTCCTCTTCGGGTGATCCATCATCCACCTTCTTCTATTCCTCCTCTTTCACGGCCCCAAGGCCCATCTATTCCTTGCAGTCTGGCCTGATCGGGTCCTTCTTTGGGTCAACTCGTTAATTCCCCTCCATGTCCATCTTATGTGGCCCCTCCTTCAAGGCTACCATGCCAACCCTCTGCTTCCCATGTTATGCCCCTCCAAGTTCTTGTTGATAAAGTTACTTCGCTGGAGGAACAATTAAAGAGGGTCACAAGCCCGTGGCCCACTCTTCCTCCTCCACCTCAAGTCAACCCTCTTCACGCTGTCATGAACAATACTACAAAGATGGAGAAAGAATGGAAGGAGAGGAGAGATGATTACAGCATCAACGGTTCAAGTGAGCAAGAGCCGGTAGGTTTCAACGATCAAGTGGATACCGTCCGCCTCAACCTATTCACCCTACTCATTCATATGGCCCTCCGCCTCTGCTTCTACATCCATGTACACATAATTCTCCACATTACATTCCGCCACCCATCAATATGCCTCCACCACGACGTCCACTTGAACTCGACAATGAAGAGCCGGCAATTAAAGAATTGAAGACGGCACAAGATGGAGTTTTACAAGCACCCCTTCCATGTTTTCTTCATTTTTCTCTACCTCCACTACTACCAGATGAACCTCCTCCTCAGGACGATGCCACCGTCCCTAATCCAACTCATATTTTTGAGACCTACTGGTGTTACGATGATGGGTCGATACTCCAGTCACCCACACCGACGAACCAAGACCTATCTCCTACCCCTAACACCTCTCGCCCCATCCGGTGTTTCCAATGCGTCAAACCCTCCGCTATGACACCTCCAACTCCTTCACCATCAACCTCCGAAAAACTGGCCCTCGCCGAACCTCCCACTAAATCTCCACCAATTATACCTTCATCAACCTCCATGCCATCAGCCCCCCCGAGCCCAGCACTAAACCATCTCCAATTGACCTCCCATTGCCGCCACCTCGGCACCCCACTATATCTATAATACCAAAACCAACTTTGCCTATCCCTCCACCTATCCCTTTACCCAAACCTGTGGTCGTTCCTGAGCAAGGTCCACCTTTTTTTGCACTTGAGCTAACCCTGTCCCCTTCTGAGCAAAGGGAGAGGCTGGACGTGTTCCTTCCACCAACACTTTTCATTACGTCTCCACCATCTATTAAGCCTACCGCTTCCACTCCGCCTTCCGCCTCCACGCGGAGTGGGTGTATTATCGCAAGTATTTGTGCCGAAGATAATCGAGAGCCGGGCAAGGAGTTGGCCACGGCTATGCTATTCAAGATCCAAGAGCTTATTTGCCAGATGCCAATCCGTATTTTTGTGCCGAGCATGGTTGAAGAGGCCAAGTCTCCACCACTGTTTCTCTTCTTTGCTCGGCCAAGTGTAGGGGCAAGAGGTTGATAGGTTAGATGACCAACCTGGGTACTCCCCAATACGAGAGAAGTCTCAAATAGGGACAGTCTTGACCCAAAATAAAGTGACCTTTCATTATATATCTAGCCAGAAGGGCTATTATGAAAATCAAAGTCAAAATTAATAAATATAAATTATTAAATAAAGACATGTCAAGAGAGGCAAAGTTTTCACAGGAAAAATCCTGATCGTATGCATGTCAAGGGTCTAAAAATCAAAGGCACAGAGCCCGGCACAACAGACTGCCTCTTTATCGATTTAGTTTGATTTTGAAAAACTGGCTACGATATGCAATCTAGGGTTTCGACGTTTTCCACTGTGCTTCTGGTCAAAACCTTATAATAGGTGCCAACCCGAGTGGTATTGTCAGCATTGGGTTCATACCAATGCAAGGAATTGGGTTTATCTTGCTTAGACGAAAGGTCTAGGCCATGCCCCTCGGGTAAGAGCTCGAAATGCCATAGGCACCAAGTTAAGTGGTTCATCGGTACTGGAACTGTACCGAGGCAAGGAGTTTGGGTTTCTCTGACTTCGACAAAAGGTCTAGGTCGTACCCCTCGGCTAAGACCCCGGAAGGCCATGGGCATCGAGTTAAGTGGTTCATCGATGCTGAGATCACACTGATGCAAGGAGTTCGGGTTTCTCCGACTTAGACAGAAGGTCTAGGTCGTACCCCTCGGCTAAGACCGTGGAAGGCCATAGGTGTCGAGTTAAGTGGTTCATCGATGTTGGGATTGCACCGATGTAAGGAGTTCGAGTTTCTCCGACTTAGACGGAAGGTTTAGGTCGTACCCTCGGCTAAGACCCCGGAAGGCCATGGGCGCTGAGTTAAGTGGTTCATCGATGTTGGTATCGCATCAATGCAAGGAGTTCGAGTTTCTCTGACTTAGTTGGAAGGTATAGGCTGAACCCCTCAGCTAAGACCCCAGAAGGTCATGGGCACCGAGTTAAGTGGTTCATCGATACTGGGATCGCACTGACGCAAGGAGTTTGGGTTTCTCCGACTTCGACGAAAGGTCTAGGTCGTATCCCTTGGTTAAGACCCTGGAAGGCCATAGGTGCCGAACTAAAAATATTAAGGAATCATTTCTTTTTTTTTCTAAGGATCACGGTGGGACCAGGTTATAAAGGTATGGTAGTATCATTGACATTGGGCTTATGTCAATGTAAAGGGATTGGGTATATCTGGCTTAGACAGAAGGTCTAGGCCATTATCTCCGGTCGAGACGAAAAGTCACGAGTGCCAGGTTGATGGTATCATCGGCACTGGGACTGTACTGAAGCAAGAAAATCGGGTTTCTCCCACCTAGACGGAAGGTCTAGGTCATACCCCTCGGTTAAGACCCTAGAAGGCCATGGGTGTCGAGTTAAGTGGTTCATCGGTGTGGGGATTGCACCGATGTAAGGAGTTCAAATTTCTCTGACTTGGATAAAAGGTTTAGGTCGTACCCCTTGGTTAAGACCCTGGAAGGCCATGGGCCCCGAGGTAAGTGGTTCATCAGCATTGGGCTCGCACTGACACAAGGAGTTCAGGTTTCTCTGACTTCGACGAAAGGCCTAGGTCATACCCCTCGACTAAGACCCCGGAAGGCTATGGCGCCGAGTTAAGTGGTCCATCGATGTTGAGATTGTACCGACAGAAGGAGTTCGGGTTTCTCTGACTTAGACGAAAGGTCTAGGTCGTACCCCTCGACTAAGACCCCGAAAGGCCATGGGTGCCGAGTTAAGTGGTTCATCAGTGTTGGGATTGCACTGACGCAAGGAGTTCATGTTTCTCTGACTTAGACGGAAGGTCTAGGTCGTACCCCTCGGTTAAGACTCTAGAAGACCATGGGTGCCGAGTTAAGTGGTTCATCAATGCTGGGATCACACTGACGCAAGGAGTTCGAGTTTCTCCGACTTCGAAGAAAGTTTTAGGTCGTACTCATCGGCTAAGACCCTGGAAGGCCATGGGTGCCGAGTTAAGTGGTGTATGGTGACTCATTACAAGAGATCTGAGAGACTATCTTGTTCATTGTAGGGTATCAGTTTCAGTTGATCGCCAAGCTGAGGAAGTGGTGCATAGTATAGCTTCAGGTGTTTCCTATTGAGGGGTAAAATTGAACCTCCCCCCGATGGTTGAGGATGACATAAGCACCACCTTCATAAACTTTCTGGACCATGTAAGGTCCTATCCAATTTTCATTCAATTTGTCTTTGGGATTGGCTGCCATGACTTCTTTTCGTTTGACCATGACTAGATCTCCTTTCTTGAATTCATGCCCTTTGCCGAGTTTGTCAAAGGCATGGGCCATACGAGCCTGATAGATATGTATATTTTACTGGGCCTTAAGCCGTTGTCCTTCCAAATCGTAGAGTTCCTTTAATCTTCTTTCTATATTGGCTTGGCCATCTTTGACCAGTTCGTGCTGGATCGCCACTCACAGTGAGGGTATCTCCAGCTCTATCGAGATGACCGCTTTCGAGCCGTACACCAGTGAGAACAGTAAGCAACCCGTCAGGGTCTTTTACACGGTGCGGTACACCCACAACGCTTCATACATCTTGTCTTCCCAATCTTTCTTGCTAGAGCTGATCGTTTTGGCAAGAAGTGTGCATAGTATTTTGTTGAAGGCTTCTGCTAACCCGTTTGCTTGTAGGTTATACGGGGTGGATGTCCTCCAATCAATCTTGAATTTATACATGCTTAAACACACTCAATCCTCACTCTTGATTACTTCGACACGACACGAGATAGAAACTAAGTTCAGGGTTTTGTTATCATCAAAATCACTCGGAAAGACTCAACACTGAGCACCCTTCTGCCCAGCGAGCACTCTAGGAGCACCCACTGGCCACAGCGAGGACCCTCCCTGGGGGCAGTCCGTCTCTCCAGGCTTACTTTTTCGCCCCTCATCTCTCTCTCTCTCATACTTTCCCTCCTACTTCTCTGTCTCCCGCTTACTGATTTAAGTATCGGAGGGTTGTCCCCTGGGGTAACGTCTGGGACTCCTTCTGATGCCCTTCATTTCTGGTGTTTGCAGGCTTCTACGAGGGCCAGGCGATCTTCCCCAATAAATAAATAGAAAATTATGGTACGAGGCCCAGGAACTAGTTTTCTACCTCTATAATAAACAAATTGAAGTAAATAATTTTTTAAAAGCAAAATATGAATTCCTATTTGGAGTTCGTTAGTTTTCACAAGTCACTCTTACCATCCTGATCGTGTTAGAATAATTAGCATACTAATCAGCTTATCCCTGAATAGGTTTAAAGATGAGAGGGTTTTATTGGTCCGATTAAATCCCTTTCGCTTATCGTTGGCCATCTCTGACGACTCACTGGGGGCGTCTTAAGAAGAGGACGGCCAGCTGGCATCTACGGTCACGGTGGCCTCCGACAAGCCCAAGCTAGCTAGGGAAAGGGATAGCAACTGGAACTGGCAGTGGAGACCAGAGATGTGAAGACCCCTCACCTGTTTCCGCCTACAAGCCATGATATGAGCGGCGGGCCAGATAGAAGATGGCTGCCGACAAGTTAGTTTGGGCAGCAGCAACCAATACAATGCCGCTACACCCTCAACGTGGTCGTGGACACACAGGTCAGATGATCTCAGCATGACCTTTTCGAACCGCAGCTCTAGAGGCTCTGGAGCTCCTACGGCATGGCGAGAAGAAAGAGTTAGACTTCAACCAAAAGGAAATCAGGATGACTTTAAGTGTCGTACCATGTGGCAGTGGGGGCCTCAACCCTAGTGTTTAGAGGAGCTAGGGGGTCAGCACTACATCAGCGTCATGGAGGGCTGGGGTGACAGAGGATGGCCTTAATCCTAACTGCCCCATCCTTGGACGGGGTCGACAAGGTATCAGCCATTTGGAGTGAAGTCCCGCGATTTATGACACTGAAGAGGGGGGGTGAATTGGGTGGTTATAGATTTTAAGAAACTTTTGGCAATGTAAACAGATATAATAAAATAGCCCTTTAGAAACTTAGATCTGTTATATTAATAGTTAGATCTATCAAAACTTATCACACACAATGGATCCTTGGTACTGTGGCAGAGGTGTGAATCCAAAGATTCTACTCAGGCAAAGTGTTATCTTTCTAGCAAGGTTTTTCTTGTCAATCCGAACCCACCTTTTGATATACCAGAGATCTAATGTGAAAATGATAAATTATGCTAGATCAAGAACAAGAGATACAAAAGATTTAATCTATGTGTGTACTTGCACAAAATGGAGATAGGAGAAAGGGATCAAACCAGACAAGAGACAATGATTTTTAGGTGGTTCAGATGCAACAACGGCAACCTACGTCCACCTCTCATGATCTGTGAGGATTCATACGCTATCTTGTAAAGGATTACAAGATCAAAACACACACACATTTGTGAAGAGTTTAGAACTCCCACGAAGGTGCACAAGCACCAAACCACACAGAAGTATGATGGAAGGTTACACACACACACACACGGATCTGGGTAGATCCACACACACAAAGATGTTTAGAGATTACAAATACCAAACACTTGAAGCTCGAAGAATTTAAAAGGAGAAACACAAAAGAAAAAACTCTGATTTTAGCTCCCCATGAGTAGGTGATGCAGATTTTGGATGAAGCTTGAGTCTCCACTTGATTTCCACTTGAATGGCTCCAAAGGAACTTGAAGATGGATGAAGTACTACTTACAGAGGTGTTGCAGTAGCCCTCTTTCTCCCATTCATAGCCTCCTTTGATCTCCCTTGAGTGATTAGGGTTTCTTGCCCTAAAGAGATATTTTATAGAACTTGGGTGGTCAAGGGACATGCCAAGACACAGATCCATAAATCATGGCATGTCTAGTGGCTTTGGGATTAAAAACTCCAAAGGGAAGGGCTTCCCATGTTGAAGAAATTAAAAGTCAACAATTACTGCCTCGAAGGGTTCGGTCGACTGAATGTCCCAGTTGGTCGACCAAACTTTGTAACTTCTGTAAGTTTTGGTTGCTAGAAATTTCGATCGACTGAAATCCCCCATCGATCGACCAAACTCTGTAATTTTTACAGAGCTCTGTGATGGAGGCATCACCGCTACTTCTCTTTGGCTCGGGTCATCCACACACCCGAGATTGGATTGAGTTCGAGCATCATCAATTCATCAACCCAGCTGCCCTTGGCTTTGTCGAGCCTACTCTTGATGCCATTTAAGATAGTCTTATTGGCATTTTCGACTAGCTCGTTAGCCTGAGGGTGGGCGACCGAAGTGAAGTGATTGCAGATGCTTAGGTCGGCACATCTGTCTCGAAAATAATGAGAATCAAATTGCCGACCATTATTGATCACTATCACCCGGGGGATGTCGTAACGACAAATGATTGACTTCTAGATGAAACTCCACACAACTGTCTCAGTGATCCTTACTGTGGCTTCGGCTTCGATCCACTTGGTGAAGTAGTCGATGGCGACGATGATAAACTTTTTCTGGGCCTGAGCTGTAGGGAACTGCCCAAGGATGTTGATCCCCCACCGAGCGAAAGGATAAGGATCGTTTAGGCTGATGAGCTCTATTGCTGGCTGATGGACCAAGTGGTCAAATCACTGGCACTGGTCACACTGCTGTACGTAGGCTGAGCAGTTGCGCTGTAGAGTGGGCCACCAGTAACCCTGCCGAAGCAAGATCCTGGCGAGCAACCTTCCTCCTTGGTGCACCCCGCATAAGCCCTCGTGGACCTCTTGAATAGCTTGCCTGACTTCGTCGGTACTGATGCATTTTAAAAGAGGACTGGAGAAGGATCTGTGGTACAAGGTGCCATCCAATATGACGAATCGTCGAGCTTGATATTTTAATATTTGGGCCTCCCGAGGGTCGGGGGCTCTTGAGAATCCCAGATCCATGACAGATAGGGGGTACACCAATCACTCGGGGAGGTCGAGTCAGCGGCCATGAGCTCTGAATCGATGCTCGGTCGCTCGAGCTCTTCGAGAAGGACCGAGCGAGTACCCTCGGGGTCAAGAGAGGAAGCTAGTCGAGAGAGGGCTTTCGCTCGGGAATTTTCCTCTCGAACAATTTGGACTACCTCGAATCTCTTGAACTGTTGCGCTATGGTCTTGACTAACCGTAGGTATTTGACCATCAGTTCTTCTCGAGCCTCGTAGTCACCGCTGACTTGGCTGGCGACCAGTTGGGAGTCACTGTGAATCTTGACTCACTCAGCCCCTAATCGTCAGGCCATGTGGGCTCCCGAGATAAGGGCTTTGTACTCAGAGGCGTTGTTGGATGCCTGGAAGTTAAACTTTAAGGCGTACTGCAGCTCTGCTCATTCAGGGGACTTCAACAGGATGCTGGCACCACTCCTGGCCGAATTGGAGGATCTGTCGATGAACAATTCCCAGGTTGGCCCTGGCTCGGACGGAGATTTCTCTTCGGTTAAGATGGTGCTCTCTGCGATGAAGTCGGCGAGCGCTTGTCCTTTGATAGCCGAGCGAGGCCAGTATGACATATTGTAAGCCCCGAGCATAATGGTCCACTTGACGAGGTGTCCTGAGTCTTCAGGGTGAGTGAGGATCCTCTTCAGTGGTTCATTGATCAGGACTATGATGGAGTGCCCTTGGAAGTAGGGCCGAAGGTGCTTGCCCGAGGTAACCAACACTAGTACGAGTTTCTCGGTTGCGGGGTACCTTCTTTCAGCTTCGTGGAGCACCTTACTGGTGTAGTAGACGGGTCTCTCGACTCCCGAATCATTTCTGACCAGGACCGAGCTAACTGTGGATGGGGTTGCTGAGAGGTAGAGATGTAAGGCTTCACCTGGAACTGGCTTGGACAGCACCACGGGGCGAAGCCAGAAACTTTTTAAGCTCAGCAAATGCCTTTTGACATTCCTCGTCCCATGCAAATGTAGCAAACGCCATTTTCGGTCCCCTCAACAATTTGAAGAAGGGTAGGCATCGTTCGACCGCACGTGACAGGAATCAGTTGAGCGCAACAATGTGCCCGGTAAGGCGTTGAACGTCCTTGGTGTAGGTGGGTGGCCGCATGTCTAGGATGGCCTAGACTTTGTCGAGGTTGGCCTTGATCCCACGCTGGGTCACCAGGAAGCCCAAGAATTTCCCAGACTTTACTCCGAAGGCACACTTGGTGGGGTTAAGCTTTATGTTGTACCTCAAGAGAGTGTCGAAGGTCTCAGCTAGGTCTGCAAAGTGGTCCACGGCGTTGGGGGTCTTGATGAGCATGTCATCATTGTAGGCCTCGACATTTTGGCCGAGCTGTCCCTTGAACATATGGTTGACCAGCCTCTGGTATGTGGCTTCAGCATTCTTTAGCCCGAAGGGCATTCGGGTGTAGCAGTGTCTGCTGAGGTCGGTGATGAAGGCTGTCTTCTTGACATCTTTTGGGTCCATTCTGATCTGGTGGTAACCTGAATAGGCATCCAGGAAGCTAAGTATCTCGTTGCCCGAGGTTGAATCAACTAGTTGGTCGATGCTCGGCAACGGGTAGCAATCCTTCGGAGTAGCCTTATTCAACTCGGTGAAGTTCATGCACATCCTCCATTTTCCCGAAGCTTTAGGCACCAGGACGATGTTAGCCAGCCATGTCGGGTACAGGACTAATCTGAAGAGACCCATTTTTCATCCCTTGGTGACTTGCTCCTTGATGATCATCAACTTCTCCGGTGCGTGCTTCCTTCTACGTTGTTGTACGGGTTTCACGGCTGGGTCGAGGTTGAGCTTATGCATTACCATTTCCCCTGGTATCCCGGGGAGCTGATCATCAGACCATGCAAAGACTCAGATGTACCCAAAAAGGAAATCTTTGTATTACTGCTGAACCTCAGATGGTAGGTCGACTCCAATCTTTACTCCTAGGGTCGGGTCATCATTTAGGAAGACCGTTAGTAACTCACCGTCTGGCTCAGATGTTGCAGGTTTTTCCTTGATTTCTTGAGGGCCCTTGTTTTTCCCGTCCGGCCTCATGGCTTCAACCGAGATATTGTAGCACCTTCTGGCCAATGCCTGGTTGCCCCGGACTTCCCCCACCCCATGCTTAGTAGGGAACTTCATTTTTTGGTGATAGGTAGAGGGCACAGCTTTTGTTCGGCTAAGGATTCCCCGGCCAAAGATTGCGTTGTATGCCATCATACCTTTGATCACCATGAAGTTCACCATAACCGTAATGGTTTTAGGGGGGTACTGAGAGTAACTGGCAGGCTCAGGGCTCCCTCGGGATAAGTGGCCTGGCCATTGAACCCGCAAAGGGTGGTTTGGATCGGGTGGAGTTTAGACGGATTCTCCCCCATCTTAAGAAAACATTCGTAAGATAATACATCAGGGACACTATCATTGTCAATAAGAATCCTATCTACATTACAATGATTTATTGTAGCCGATACAACCAGGGCATCGTCATGTGGGGTGGTCAGCCCTTCAAGGTCTTGGTCTGAAAAGATGATGACCTGTGGCTCACTCGACGGGGCCTTCGGGGGCTCGACGGCTTGGCTCACCCGTTCCGCATGACGCTTCCTTCCTCGACTACTATCTCCCCTTGATGCATCTCCTCCAGTGATGACATTGATGTGTACCCCGCAGGGAGTGTTGTCAATCTCTTATGGAGCGCCTCAGTCTTCCTTGTGCCCGGCGATGAACCAGGATAGGTGTCCCTGACGGACGAGGTGCTCGATCTCATCCTAGAGCTGGCAGCAGTCACCGGTATGATGCCCGTGATCACTATAGAACAGGCAGTGCTTACTGCGATTGCGGCTCTTCGACTTCATTGGCTCTGGTTGGCAGAGGAGGATCGAGCCCTTGATGTCTTCGTAGATTTTGTACACTAGAGTGGTTAATGGGGTGTACCACTCGTACCTCCGGGACGACTCTTTGTGCTCCCTATCTCGGTTCTACCTCTTTCCTGGGCCCGAGCTTGGCTAGGATGCCCGCTTCTTGTCCACCTCCCGACCTGAGCCGATTGCGCCTCGGCACATGCTGAGAACCTCTTCACACTCAACATGGCATAAAGCCAGAGTCACTAGCTCGGCAAGGGTCGAGGGAGGGTGAAGGATAAGTTCACGACAGAGGTTCACATCTCGAGTGCCTCCGGTCAGTGCAGTTGTGGCTGAGGCAACGTTCAGGCGGGAGACCCGCAGGGCTTCTGACTTAAATCGGTTGATATAAGCCCAAAGGCTCTCCCCTTGCACCTGTTTAAGAGCAAACAGCCCTGCTACTGACCTTGGGGGGCCGCTATCGGTGAAACTCTCCTTGAACACTCGCCCGAATTGCTTGAAGTCTCGAATGGATCCGGGGGCGAGGGCCCGGAGCCACGCTTGGGTGCCTTAGACCAGGGTGGTCACGAAGGCTCTGCACTTGATGGCGTCGGACGTCCCGTGGAGGGTCATTAGAGCATCAAAGCTGTTGAAGTGGTCGGCCGAGTTGCCCTGGCCATCATAAGACTTGAAGGTCGGAATAGAGATTTTGGGAGAAATCTCTAACTTCAGGACGTAGTTGGAGAACAAGGATTTCTCCTCTTCCTCTACTGAAGTGGTCTTCTGCAGGGCCCATAGGGTGCGCTCCTGCTCTGCGAAGCGTCTCTTGAACTCTCACAGTCGGAGGGACAACTTTGGTTATCGCAGCGCTGAAGGGCTATTAGGGCGTGTAGGTGGGTTGTCCTGATGTTTCCCGGGGACTTCAGTCTCCAGGCGCGGACGGCGCCCCCCATGTTTTACCCTTCTTGGCATGGAGGAGGTCTCTTGATCTGGAGGAGGGGCTTGTGAAGGTCCTCCTGACCTATTACGGATAAGCCACTGCCCTTGGAGAGTGAAGCGGCCTCCGGCGATTTGCTGGGATGCATCACCGCGATGGGGGCTTACTGGGGGGACGCGCGACCTTTCCTCCCTGGCCGCCTGAGTCCTCAGGAGCTCCACGAGGACGTCTAGTATGGCGTTGAGGGTTTGGAAAGTGTCGACGCTCCTGGTGGGTAGTAGCCCCACGGCCGCGGGCGGAGGTGGTTCGTCGGCTGGGGTGCTGGTGTTGGAGGGGGGATTCTGTGTTGCCTAAGTGAGGGCCTCTCCCACCGCCCCTACGGCCTTGCCCTTATCATCGACGGACCTCCTCCCCGTACTCTTTTGCACCATACTGGCTCTTTGATCGTTTCCCACAGACGATGCTAGATGAAGAGGGGCGATCTCGCGCTGGTCCTGAGTTGGAGCAAGTGATCACCGCGTTGAGACCTGTAAGGAAGGGAAACGGATCAGGGCTAGATGAAGAGGGGCAATCTCACGCTGGTCTTGAGCTGGAGCAAGTGATCACCACATTAAGACCTATAAGGAAGGGAAATGGATCAGGGGGCCCAGGGATGGTTCCCTGGGGAAAAACCCTTTGATGCCTAAGTCAGTAGAGTAGTGGTGGAATGAAACTAGGCAGAGGAATGATGATTCCGTCCTAGAATACATCAAAAGGTTGAGGAACCTCAGTGTGAGGTGCAGGCATCTGCCGCACCAAGAGGATGCCATCCAAATTTGCAAGCAGAACTTGAAAAGAGAGGTGCTGGAAAGAATGATCGGCACTAAAATCAAGTCATTTGATCAACTGAATAATGTTGTGACGGAGGTCGAGGCATTCCTCTCAAAGTACTCTGCTGCTCCCACCACTTCAAGTCAGTAGTCCAAGTCGGCTGACAAGCGGCCAACATCTCAAGAAGTGCATATGATCGACTTCAAGACCTTTGAACAACAAAATAAAAAGACAAAGGGGAAGCTGAGTCCCCTCCAGCCAAGTTTGCTGATCGTCAAGAGGGTCCATCCCTCCGCAACAAAATGAAGAAGTTGTACTCATTCCCTCGAGACAAGACTTGACTCTTGTTCAAATGGGCCACAAAGTATGACAAAATTACTCTCTTGAAACCGAAGAGGCTGGGTGATATCATAAGAAAAGACCATCCTCGATTCTACCCATACCACCAAATGCTTGGGCACGCTATCGAGGAGTGCTCTATTTTCAAAGAGACTATTGAGTCGTTAATTAAGAAAGGGGAGCTATAGATGGGGGATCTCAAAGTTGATCCTCCACGCCCACATGAAATGCCCACTCTGGGGGCAACAGTTCATATGGTATCCCTATGCCAGCAACTACCCAAAGAATAGGTGGAAGCTTGCACTTAACACACCTATGAGGCCTATATCCTAGCGCCAGCAGAAGATTAAGGAGATTGGCACACTGTGCTTGCAAAAGCAAGAAGAAGGGCAATGCCTCTCCGCAGCTCGGGAATTCATATACGGGGTGTCACACCTCAATCGGAACACCCATCTGTGGCCCCTGTCTGGCATGAAATGGCTCCTCAGTTGGTCATCAGAAGATATACCACGAATAAAAAGAAACATGTCCCCATGCAGGTACATAATGAAGCCAGCCCAGTAGTGGGACGACTCTAAGAAATCATCAACAGGCTAGATGAATATGATCAGCCTGAAATCCAGCCTGTCTGGCTAAATGAGTACATCCCTTGGGAGAGCTTGAATCCCTGAAATTAACAGAAGAGGCTAAAGCTAAAGCTGAAGCTAAAGCTGAAGAACCCGACATATGGGATGAACCTCCAAAGGAGTAGCCATCTGGTGTAAAGAAAAAGAAGAAGAAATCTAAGAATAAAAGAAAAGGCCTTACCGTATCTTGTAATACCCTTGTGGCTCTATTCGAAATAGTCAAAATTTTCAAAGAGGAAGATGAATAGATATGCCACATGCTAGTAGAGGCAAATCAAGCTGAAACTTCCAACTGTCAACATGCTACCAGGTCGGGAAGAAAATGGGGACATCCTCCGGAAGCCAGCCACAACATCATGTTACATGGTGAACCACCATACCAGGGTTCCCAGCCTGAAGTCAAAGGGGCAGAGATTCCTCCTCCACCAGCGCTCTACCCCGATCGTGCAAGCAGCAAGGAGGTTCCCTCCTTCACTGAATTTCTGGCATCTCAAGAGGGCAGGCGGCCGGGCCAGCAGCCACAATGGAGGATCAAGGTCACTCCTAGCTTACCGTCAGGAGCATCTCCTCCAGCAGACAATGACTGAGCAGCGGCTCCAAGCTTCGCCTAATTTGTACAAGGAAAAGAGCCAACCGAACCAACGCAGTGAGTTCAGGGGACACCTGAAGAAAAAGAAGAACCACCTCTCGAGTCAGCTCCTCAAGAGCACCATGAAGGCAGGCATAAAAGGTCTGAAGAACTGAGCCTGTACAACGTCAGAAGCACCGACAAAATAGTGAAGCAGCTGAAGAGAATCCCTGCACACTTCTCTGTCTGGGATATACTTTCCCTTGATGAAGAAACAAGACAAGCTATCATCACGGCCCTACAAACCCCAGCATACTTTGAAAGCTACTTTGTTGAAGCACAGCCAGGGGTGGCTATGACATTTACAGAGGAAGATATGCTCCTGCCTTTTGTCAATCACAACAGACCCCTCTATATGAGGGGGCAACTGAACAAGCAACCAATAAACAGAATACTGATTGACCCAGGAGCAGCAGTCAATATACTCCCCTATCGGGTATATCAGAAATACTACTTCAATCAGCACCTGATCGAGGTCAGGGATATGAGAATTATTGGCTTCAAGTAGAAATTTGAAGTCCCCAAGGGCATGGCGGAGTTTGAACTCTCGCTTGGCAACTTCACTACTAAAGTGCAGTTTCATGTAATAAACTCTGACACATTATACAAGGTGCTATTGGGCTGGCCGTGGCTGCATCAGAATCTAGTGGTGGCCTCTACCCTCCACCAGTGTATAAAATACCCTCGAAATGGGAAAGCAGAAAGAGTGTTCGCACTGATTTGCAACTTTTAAAACCCACTAAACCCAATCCATTTGTGCTCCACTCTTACCCATTTACCCCTAGGGTTATTATACATATGTTAGAGGGGTTTTCCAAGGGTTTTGTGAAGGGTTTAAAGGTCTTTTGGTGTCTTCTATATATGCTTATATGAGAGCTACGAATTTGATAAGAAATCCCCATTTGAGCTAATATTTTCTATCTTGTAAGTCAAGAAGGAGGAGAAGAAGAGAAAGGGGAAAAGAAGGGGAGATTTGATCTTCATCCAAGTAGTTTTGAAGATCGTGGAAGAAGAAAAAGTGAAGCGGAATGATGAGAGGATCGTGTTGATGCCTAAATCACCGTCATCCGACTTCCTTCCGACTGTTGCTTTAAACAACATCACCAACCGGGTTTTGGAAACCAAGGGGGGATCTTTCCTATATCTTTTCTATGCTGTTCTTGATGTGCTTCATGATCTATTGGTTGAGCATGATCTAAATGTTTGTGTTTATTTTTCGAACTTGAAAATACACTATGTGTGTGACCGTCTATGTACGGTAGTGGATTTATTATGCTGCGGTTGTTGCAGCGTGTGTGTGTGTGGTTTGATCTGTGGTCAGATTGTGTGGGAGATTCCATCTCCGTGTGTGTGTTGGGGCGTGTCCCCGTGTGTGTTGGAGCGTCATCTCCATTTAGGGATTTATCCCTGAGTGAAGCCTCACCAGTTCGGTGAGGGGTGGACGTAGGGAGCCCATCGTGATCCCGAACCACCTTAAAATTCTCATTTCCTGTGGTTGCTTGCTTGCGCTTTATCTTTTCCAACACAATCGAGTGTGATCGGAGAGATTGAGTGAACTAGAGTTATTTCCGTTTAGCTTATTTTCACCACTCTCGTTAATTTCGCATATTAGTTCAAAATCTGTCAACTCGTTTAAGGGGACAATTCAACCCCCCTTCTTGTCCGTGCGTCATCTATCTGATCGAATATAAGTAATGGACAATTAAGAATCCGATGATCACGACTCCCGCAATGGGGACAAGCTCCTAGTCTTCTCCAGCATTCTTCGGCCCTATGGCCGGCCTTGTCACAGTGTTTACACACCTCTTTGGAATGTGCGACAATAATAGAGAAGGGTCTGTTCTTCTTCTTGGGTTTCTTCTCTTGGGAAGAAGTACCTCCGTCATTGGCTCTCTTCTTCTGAAAGGAGGGCTTAAAGGTACTAGAGTTTGTCATAGGCTCCTTCTTATCCTTCCCACAGATTCTGTCGGATAGCTCCGTGGCATCTTTTAATAGTTGAGCTCCACGAACCATCTCCGAGTAGACATGGATGTCCATCGGCACTAGTTGGGTGATATATTGAGGCCGATGCCCATTAAGGAATCTTCTAGCCTTCATCTTCTCGGTACTCACTAAGTGCTTCGCGTACCTTGACAGTCTAGAGAACTGGGCCTCATACTAGGCCATCGATAATGTCCTCTACTTTAATGCGGTAAACTCCGCAGCCTTCTTCTCTTGCATACAGTCTGAGAAATATATGTTGTTAAAATGCCCAACAAACTCGGCCCATATAATAGGATCTTGTTCTAATGTAGCTTCGACAGACTCCCACCAGAATCGGGCGTCCATTTCCAATTGGAACGTAGCCAGTAACACCTTCTCTTCGTCTATGCATTGCACAACACGGAATATCCTTTCTACCACCCTAAGCCAGTGCTCTGCATCATTGGTGTTGGATGAGCCAATAAACTTTGACGGGTTCATATTCTGCCACGATTTGCTCTGCCTTGCTCTACTTGCTGTAGTGCTTGTGTAAGGCCTTGTATAGTGCGTTGCATGTTACGCCACTGGGAATGCTCGGCGGCCATGGTCCTACAAGATTTAAATAGCTATATTAGTACGTGATTAACCAAGAGTCTAAGTCCCTAAGTTAACTTAGCCCTTGATTCTACCCAATCTCACCGGGTAAAGGTTTAAACCTTTCCTTGGACTTGATTTCGTAGGAATTGAATATCTTAGGCTCTGATACCACAAAAATTGTCACATCCCGAGCGTAGAAGGAACTCGGTATGCGTGACGAGTTATATCAATCATGCCAATCAGAGCATAAGTGCATTCGACACATAGACAGAGTGCGTAAAAGTAGAGATAAACCAAATCCTTTATTCATAATATCCATTAAGGTGATTCTATTACATAATTTTAATGAGAGCACTAAGGACTCACTAAAAGTAAATTACAATGATTGACTCAAGAAAATAGGAAAAAAACATGACTAGTTAATGACACTGATAGTTGGAATGGCTCTACGCTCTTTACTCATGTTCGTCCCCATCCGAATGAGCTTCATCATCAGAATTACCTGAAAAATAAGGGAAACACTAGGTGTGCGAATGCTCAGTAGGAATTATATCTCAAGAACAAGCTTGCTTAAAGTAATTACATGTTACATGAATGCGGCTATCGAGCGCCTTTCTGCATCATCCACTGCAATTGCTTCCTCAAATCTGAGCTTTTGCACAGCTTTCTCACACTCTTTCAACTTCTTACCAGCATCAGGATCATTTGGGCAAATTCTTTTTAACTGAATGCATCAAAAATTAATAAGATGACGACGTGTCACTTCTATAGGAACCCATGCAACTCTCAGCATATGGTAATTGCGCTAACCTCCTAAGAGAAACATAAAGCATGCTATATAATCATGAGCCAATGTGCAATCTAAACCTAATCGTCAAACACATATAAACAGCTGGGAAAGCAAATAAAAGTTAAAAGATAAAAGACATCTTGGAAGAAGAGATAGAGAAGATATTCAAATCGATCAGCATTGTAAAGACCAATGCCGGGCTGCAGATGACTTAAGCTATAATCACAATGTCACACATGATGAGGTCCTTTCTTCTGAAAGGTGGTCAACATATCACAAGTCACTGGATGCAAAGAAAAGGAATATGTAATAAAGATTCCAAGTGTAGCAATTCTATCACGCTAGTGGAACAAGCATACAGAAGCATGTGGATCTCGCCAGTGACCCAACCCCAATTGGATCACTTTTCCAATAAGTGGCTTTAGGAAAAGAAAAACACTCTTGACACCCATATACCACATAAAATTACAACTCCAAAGTTGAAAGAAAAACATGCAGGATTCAATAATATTAAAAGGACATGCTTTCGGGGGGCAAGATAACATCAGATAGACTCTTGACCTCCTCGTGATAGCCATTTGTTGATTAAATATAGCATGAAGGGCTACATGCACCAGTTGGAATACGAAGGACAGCAGCATTTGACACAAATTTCAATTTCAAATTACAATTTGTTGCAGAAAGTCCACATCTCAAACATGTTTGCTCTACCAATCTTTGCATGCACCTTTGCGATTGGAGCTTAATGCGAAACTTTTACCGTGCACTTTTAACTACCTTCCTGTCTTCAGTTTCTTCTATCCTTCACATCTGCATCCACCTTTACCTTGTCCAAAAGCTTTGGTAACTGTGGAGATTTGATAATTCATTCTCTCACTCTAATGTCATCTGAATTGTACACACAAGCAACTCCCTCACCTCCCAATGACTGCCGATAGACTAATCTTGCCTGCAAAGGTATCCCCAAGTTGCAACCACCATTCCACTCAGTAGTACCCTCATTATCCAAGTTATTATTCAACACATTAGCAACAAGAAAGCTTCGCAGTTAAACCTCAAACCTCCATAATCTGAAGTCTTACAGTACAATTCCAAACTGATTTGCAAAAAGATCTTTTCTCTGCCCTAAACCCATTCTTGGCAGCAGAGGTCTGACAGGAGTTTCAATGGAAACCAGTCCCAAGCCGCCTTCCACATTCCATTTGCATACTTCTACTCAATGATTCAGATCCCAGACTCTTCCGGTTGGTCTCTTCACCTTCCTAGAAAGGCACTTCCAGTCATCCTGATTACATTTCTAATATAGCCAGAATATACTCTATTACACCATATGCATGAATGAAAGATACCCATCTCTTTAAGTCTCTTCACTCTCCAATGATGTCGTCACATCAGCTCCAAATGCCATTGAGCACCATCAGGCACCACCCCACGAGTGCATCTATAGGACTCCAGTGTCAGGAGGGAGGACCAATAAAAGGTCACTGGTGTTTTGATGGTGGAAAGATTCCTAGTAAGAGGCATGACTCCGCTCCAGCTTCCCTAGTGTCAAACTCTGAGTCAGCATCCCTTTGAAAACCACTATCAATTCTGTGGCTACCGACATGCCCTTTGTAGTACAATGATGCACTCCGCAGTGAGGAATAGCCTTGGGTAGGGCACAACATTGGTGGGCCATTCAAGCCACGAGGAGCTGACATTGCAGTCTCTGCTGGCAGCAGCCAGTAGCGAGGTTTTCTGGTGGCAGTAGCAGCATGGGCCAATGGAGCTTTCCCCCGAGACACACTGATGTTTCCCATGCATTTCACCATTTCCAATATGAATTGTCTTTGTTTCAAATGTGTTTCCTAGGAAATCTGTTTCAAAACTCCACCCATGTTCCCCTGCAATTATACCCCTATAGTCCAAAGTACTAAGGCTCAATCACGCTCAGGCTCCATGGCTTCCCTTCCAAGATGTGTTATTTTAAACAGGAGAACCTGTATAACTTAAAGACTACTTGAGCCACCTCATGATGCCTCCATGTAGGTCAAGCTTAGATAGGATATATCACTATCATCATCATCATCATCATCAGAGCCTTATCCCAATTATTTGGGGTCGGCTACATGAATTCTATTCCACCAAAGGTTTCTATCAAGTGCCATATTCATATTTAAACCCAAGAAATTAATATCCTTCCTAATAACATCGCACCATCTCATTTTAGGCCTTCCTCGAGCTCTTTTACTAGCATCCGCTGACTCATGGGGGGCGAGTAGGTGGTGGAAGGTTGACTTATGGAAGGTTCACAAGGGGTATATGAGGATGGCAAGGTGTATGTGGATGTGGAGGTGACTTGGGGTCAAGGGAACCTTGAAATTGTTGGCGAACAAAGTGAGCTCTACTATAAAGCTGTTGCCAGGAAGTTATATCATTAAGGGCTAATATAAAGTGGTACTCGGGCGTTGCATTAGAAATAAACATCTTGATTTGCTCTTGCTTCGGAATGTGCCTTGGGACTAGCGCAGTAAGATGACGCCAGCGGTCAGCAAAGGCGGAGAATTCCTCGTCAGGCCTCATCTTCTCATGGGCTAGATCCACCATAGAATATTTGGGCCCAACCTAGTCTTAATACTGCTGAATAAATTTCTCATGAAGTGCTTGAAAATTCCCAACTTGGTCTTGCGACAATGAAAAGAACTAATCTCGAGCTGAGCCTTCTAGAGATAGACCAAACAGATAGGCCATCAAGTGCTGGTCATGCTGAAATTGAGCCGACTCGTAAATAAACTCCTTCAAGTGTACATAAGGGTCGCCAGCTCCACCATAATGATGATATGCGGGAATTTGTAAAGGCGGTGGAAGTCGGAGATCCCGGAATGTAAATGGACACTTAAAGAGGGTTTGGGATCAATTCACCTCTAAAGTTCATCAAGTTGGTGTTGGACTTGAGCAATCATCTCCGGGGTCAAGAGAGATTGAGAGTGATGTGGGCTAGCTTGAGCAAGAGGTTGTGAATTTGGACCAGAATTATGAAAATGGGCCAGACAAGAGGATCCAGACTGAGAAGAAGAACGATGGCCCATTCCAGGAGTGGAAGGATATGTGGGCCTGGAAGAAATATTAGATTGAGGGCCCATTGGGCCAGCAGCACCATAGGGAGAAGAGGGCTCGCTAAGAGAGGAAGGCCCATTAAGAGTATAGGACCCATTAAGGTGATTTGCAATCAAATTTTGGGCTTGAGCCGAGTCCATTTGACGAACAAGGCATGATAGACGGGCCATGAGATTAGCGTGCTCTTCAGACGGGTCAGAGGGACCACGAGAAGATAGGCCTGCGTAGGAGGAAGATTCCATGCGATAATAGGAGGAAAATTGGGAAGAGGAAGGATAGATAGAATGAAAGTGGCACTCCATGAGGGAAGATGGAGACTTAAAACAAGGATATCAAGGAAATATAATCAGAGGAGCAAGGGCGTGAAGGGCTAAAGAGAGGAGGGCCACAGGGAAGAAGGCGGTCCTGGGATGACCACTATTAGAAGGAAGCGGTCCTGGGAGGACCGCGACCAGAATCTGAGACAGGGAGGCTAATGCATGACTACCAATGCAAATGCGACTCAGAATGTCAGACCCAAACCTAAAACTAAATGAATCAACAACAAAATGTACATATGGATGAGGCAATGCAACAGAACACCACAAATGGGCTTGAATAAACCCGAACAACACAAACAATATGAGTGATGTGAGAGGTGTCACCCAAGTCAAATAAGTTAATATGATGTGAGATTGTTTAAAGATTTTAGTGGACCTTTTAATGATTTGAATTAAGCATAATTCTCTCAAGATAGAAATCCTGCAAGGAAGAGGTCCAAGCTTTGGGTTGACTAAGGTTAACTCACTCACACGTATGCAAAATGTAAGCCTAAAGGGTGGAGAGGTACAATCGGCTCGACGTCCGTGTGGGAATCCATGGCTCGTGGAGGCTTACGGAGGTCCCGGATAATATCACCTAGTCGACTCCAAGGAATATGGAGGCGAGAGGATCACTTACCATGGTGGGAATGTAACTATGATATGTAATGTGTGGCCCTATGCACACCTGAGTGCATGCAGAATTCTAGCATAAAATTAAAACATCAAGACATGATTAAATTATGCAAACACAATGATATGGATGCAACAAATGTGGGAAACTCAAGACAATATAAAAAATAACAGTGCAAGATCATATACAGGCAAAAACAAGCATAAATATCTAGGTAAACATGCCAAGGAACGACATACCTGCGAATCTGTCCCGGATCTACCTGCAGATTTCTTACACAAACTCAAAAATGAAGGCACTTTTAAATTGTCTAAACCCAATACCATGAGTGCATATGATAGGGGAACGTGAAGACAATATAAAGGATAGTAGGATGAGACCAAAAAAATGACACAATCAGACCCTGGAAGGTGTATAAAAATAGCAACAAACAGTGCACCTGAGAGTCAGCGTGCAAATTTTTAGCATAAAACTCAAAAATCAAGACCACATTAAATTATGAAAATATGACCAAATGATGGGAATCGACACCGAGTACTAATATTTTTTTTACATTTGTATCCTTTTAGTTTACTTTTATATCCTTGGGAAAGTAAGTTTACAATTGTAAGGCTTTATAAGCCACTTTGTTATTCCCGAGTTGGTGTCTCTGGGGACATGGCCTACTTCGAATAGGTAAAATTTTTCTTTGAGCCTCATGACGACTGCATGGTAGGGGACGAGCTCCTTTTTCCGGACGTCGTAGACACCCAGTACTTGTCGAATGACGAGCTGAGAATCCCCGTACACTTTGATGCACTTAATGCCTATCTCCAGTGCTAGCTGAAACCCAATGATTAGTGCTTCATACTTTGCCTCATTATTAGTCAGGGACTTCATGAAAGCGTAGGAATTATGGAGGATGCCACCTTGTGGAGATACAAAGACTACCCCCGCGCCCGAGACATAGTCTGTGAGGCGGCCGGCCCTTTTAATTGTCCGGGGAGCACCATTAAAGTACAACTCCCAATGTGGGAGGGCAAGGGTGAGTACACCCTGTTCCAACTGTGGTGGGACGTTTTCAGAATGCTCCCCAATTTCTTGAGAAGATACTAACACCTCTTCATCGGGTAGCTCGAAGTTGAGCGGCGAATCTTCTGGTACATAGTGCGTTGTCAAGAACTCCGCCATTCCTTGCCCCTTGATTGTCTTGCGTTGGATGAAGGTGATGTCAAACTCCATGAGGATGAGTGCGCATTTACCAAGTCTACCAGAGAGGACGGGTTGGCTGAGCAAATATTTGAGTGGATCGCATTTTGAGATGAGGTCCACCCGGTGAGCCAGCAGGTAGTGCCTTAGTTTCTTGACGGCAAACAGCAGAGCTAGGCACACCTTCTCCATGGGCGCATACCAGTGCTCAGGCTCTTTCAGCTTCTGGCTGAGGTAGTACAACGGTTGCTCCTTGCCCTCTTCGTTGATCTGGGCTAGCAGCGCCCCCAAAGAGGCGTCTATGGCGGCAATGTATAGAATAAGGGGCTTCCCTCTGACGGGTGCCCCTAGGACTGGAGGAGTCAGGAGGTACTCCTTGATTTGCCCAAAGATTTTCTGGCAGTCTTCCTCCCATATGAAGGGTGCTCATTTCTTCATCAGTTTGCCGAAAGGTAAGCATCTCCCCGAGAGATTAGAAATAAATCGCCTAATATAGGCGAGTCTTTCTTGAAGAGATCTGAGCTCTGTCAAGTTCTTGGGTGGAGGTAGACCTCTGATGGCCTTGATTTTGTCAGGGTCAATTTCTATGCCCCGATATCTGACAATGAAGCCAAGGAATTTGCCACTATAGACGCCGAAGGCACACTTCATTGGGTTCATGTTAAGTTGGTACTATCGAAGCCTTTCAAAGACCCGACGTAGATCGGCTAGGTGATCTTTCCGCCTCTTTGTCTTGACAACCAGATCATCGACATAGCATTCGACAAGGTCATGCAACATCTCGTCGAAGATCTTGGTCATTGCCCTTTGGTAGGTTGCACCGACATTTTTCAGACCAAACAGCATCCTTTTATAGTTGAAGATCCCCTTAGGAGATCGGAAGGCCGTATGATCTTTGTCTTTGACTGCCATGCGGATTTAATTATAGCCCGACGATCCATCCATGAAGGACAAGGCTTCATGACCAGTGGTCATGTCTACCATTGTCTCAGTGATTGGGACAGGGAAGTCGTCCTTTGGGCATGCCTTGTTCAGATCCCTGAAGTCAATGCAGACTCGGACTTGGCCGTTCTTCTTCTTGACAGGGACTATATTGGCGAGCCATACAGGATATATGCAAGACTCTATGAGTCCACATCGAGCATCTTGTCAACCTCAGCATTGACCTTCAGCTCCAGCTCGTGGTGCATACGCCTCTGAGCTTACTTGACTGGCTTGACTGTTGAAAGTATTGCCAGCTCATGTTCTGCCACAGAAGGGTCAAACCCAGACATTTCTTTGTAAGTCCAGGCGAAGTAATCCCTGAACTCTTCTAGGAGCTGTCGATACGACTGCCTTTCTTTCTCGCTGAGGAGAGCACTTACGAAGGTGGGACGACAATCAACTTTGCTTCCGAGATTGATCTCGATCAACTCGTCCACGGTTGCTTGACAGTCATCTTCGAGCTCGGGTGGATCTGGTTGAAGGTCGACGAAGTCTCCCTCACCATCAGAATTTGCCTGGTAGACTTCAAATTCTTTGAAGCACTCTTGCTTGTAGCTTGAAGTCGAGGGACTTGTTTCATCTTGTTGACGATCGGTAGACTGGGCTGCCTCTCCCCCTGAGGGGTGGTCATTGTTGACTTTTGATGAAGGTGATGGTGTCATCGACGCTTCACCGGACTCCCTTGCAGAGTCATCAATCTCGGGCTCAACTTCAGCTTGCCCGTGATGGGGGGGTAGCAGCCCTATGGTATTGACTGCAAAGTGGACCTCAAATTCCTTCTCCTGGTCATAGCCAAGCCCTAGTGTGTCTTTGCGGGGGAAGGGATGGACTGAAATGCATAAGTAATTTCCTACTAAACATATCTCAATTTTTGTCTAAGTGTTAGACAAAGGGAATTCACACGGCCTTCAGGTCACCCAAGGGGATATTCCACTACAAGAGGATGCCCTTCGGCCTCAAGAATGCTAGTGCCACATACCAGTGGGCGATGACCAAGATATTTGACGAGCTGCTGTATAGCAAGGTCGAATGCTACATTGATTATTTGGTCGTCAAGACAAAGAAGCGGGGCAATCACCTGAGCGATCTCAGAATCATCTTTGAAAGGCTTCGGCAGTATGAACTAAAGATGAATCCGATGAAGTGTGCTTTTGACATCTCTAGCGGGAAATTCCTCAGCTTCATTGTCCGACACAGAGGGATCGAGATCGACCCCTTCAAGATAAAAGCTATCCAGGAGCTGCCCTCGCCGAAAAATCTGGGAGAGTTGAGGTCCCTTCAAGGCCGGCTAGCCTACATTCGCAGGTTCATCTCCAATTTGCTGGGATGCTGCCAGCCATTCCATAAATTGATGATGAAGAATGCACCGTTCAACTGGGGTCACGAGTGCCAATGAGCCTTCGACTAGCTGAAGGATTATTTGAAGACCCCGCTTGTGCTGGGGGCACCTGTCAAGGGGAGACCACTTATTCTATACATAGCGACCACCGAATATTCACTGGGGGCAATGCTTGTCCAGAACACTGATGAAGGAAAGGAGCAAGCTCTCTACTACCTCAGCCAAAGACTCATGGGAGCGAAAGTCAAGTACAGTCCAATCGAGAAAGTCTGCCTTGCCTTAGTCTTTGCAGTCAAGAAGCTGAGGCATTACATGCTGTCCCACGAAGTGAGCCTGATATCCAAGGCCGATCCTGTCAAGCACATCCTCTCCCAACCAGTCCCGAAGGGGTGCCTCGGCAAGTGGGCCATACTGCTGATGGAATTTGACATCACCTACGTGCCGCAAAAGGCCGTTAAAGGGCAAGCCATTGTAGATTTCTTCGCGGCACACCCTATGCCCGAAGACTCCCCACTGGTCACAGAACTACCTGAAGATGAAACATTGGAAGTAGACCAGCTCCAACCGGTGGCCTGGCAACTGTACTTTGATGGGGCCTCGAGAATAGAAACGACCCCATCCGGGCACACTAAAGTGCGGGCTGGAGCCGGCATCATCCTCAAATCTCTGGATGGGGAAGTAATGCACACTTCGTGCTCCATTAGCAAGCCCTGCACAAATAATGAGGCGGAGTATGAAGCTCTGATTATTGGCCTCCAAGTCACCTTGCACATGAAAATCAAAATGTTGTAAGTGTTTGGCGATTCATTACTGATCGTCAAGCAAGTCCAAGGACAGTTTGATGTCTGAAAACCCGAGCTACTCCCTTATCATACTAAGGCAAAGTGGCTCATGGAGCAGTTCTACCTCAATGAAATAGGCCACGTCGCCAGAGGAGAAAATACACAAGCCGACGCACTAGCAAAGCTGGCAAGCTCATTGGCAGTGCCGCCAGATGGATCGCTTAACATCCGGGTGATAAATTAGCGCTAAGTGCCCAGCATGATAAAAGAATTGGAAGAAGAGGGGCTTTAGGTTGCCATGACAAAGGCCATTGGCTTACCCGACTAGAGAGACCCTCTTATCTAATGGTTTAGATACCAGCAGCTACCCAAGCAAAGAGAAGAGAAGATCAGGCTGATTAGAACAAAGGACTCTTATGAGGTCTGAAATGGGATATTATTCCAAGCTGTGTCAGATGCCAAATAGAAATTACTCCTCTGATGCCTGTCCACTGAAGAGGCCTGGAGAGTCATGAAGGAAGTCCACGCCGGGACGACTGGTGCACACCAGGTGGGACCGAAGATGAAAATTGAAATAAAGAAGCTTTGCTACTACTGGCCGACAATGTTTGATGACTATTGTAAGTATGCTAAGTCGTGTCAGAAATGCCAAGAGCATGCGACAGTGCCTAGAAGACCGCCCGTGCCACTGTATCCAATAGTACCCAGTTGGCCATTTGCCTAATGTGGAACAGACATCGGGGGTCCATTACTCGCTTCACCCACGGGGTGCAAATACATTCTGGTGGCAACTGATTATTTTTCCCACTGGGCAGAGGCTATTGCTCTCTAAAGGAGGTGACCGGGGAGATCGTGGCCAGATTTGTCCGTCGCAACATCAAATTCTGGTTAGGCACTCCCGACTGAATTATCTCAGATAACGGCAGCCACTTCTATAACCAGAAAGTCTACCGCCTGGCAGAAAAGTACAAGATTGACTAGAGGACATCAACTCCTTATAACCCAAAGGCCAATGGCCTTGCTGAAGCTTTTAACAAGACCCTCTGCACTCTCCTAGCCAAGATTGTCAGCTCCGACAAAAGAGATTGGGAGGAGAAGATGTACGAGGCGCTATGGGCGTATCGGACTGTATACAAGACCCCAACGGGCTGCTCAACTTTCTCTCTGGTGTATGGCTCGGAAGCAATTGTAATGCCCCAGGTGTGTGCGGGCGTCGTCCTGTGTGTGTTTGGAGTGTCGTCTCCGTGTGGGGATTTATCCCCAAGTGAAGCCTCACCAGTTTTGGTGAGGGGTGGACGTAGGACTGCCGTCGTTGCATCCGAACTACCTTAAAAACCGCTGTGCATTGTGAGTTATTTATGTGGTTTGATTGTATTCGTTATATGGTCGTGTGGGAACGGAGAGATTGAGAGAATTGGTTAAATGGTTTTCAAATTGCTAATTAGTGTTTATCACATATTTTGTAAAAAGTCAAAAGTTCCCCTGAAATTTATAAACACCTAATTCACCCCCCTCTTAGGTGTCATTGATCTCGGGATTTCAATGGGCTCCTCGGTCGGGCGGGAAGTCATCGCTTTCTTTGACCTCTTCTTCTTGACTGTCAATGCCTTCATCGAAGCCAGCAGCAGTCGCTCCCCAGCATCTTTTCACTTGGACCCCCGACGCTCGGAGTCATCACCCCGAGCAACTTGCCTGCCCTTATCTCAGGTAGCAGAAGGACCTACTGAAGCTTGAGGCATGCCCAGAGTAGTCATCTCCTCCAGCTCGATGACCTCCTGATCGACCGGTCGCCCCTTGCCACCACCGCGTCTTGCTTCTGCTTAACACAGGAAGGGGCTCGATTAGCCTAAATAAGAAAGTGCAAAAGCTGAAGCTTGAAGTCCTTAGCACTGGGTGGAAATACTCGACGAGGGTAATCCTTAATATTAGCCAAGGTCATTAACTATGTAGTGGTTCAGCGATTCTCCTGAAGGATCCTAATCTCCGCCTCCAGCTCTGAGGGGATCACCTACTGCTTCAGAGGGAATACAGGATGGAAGTTTGGCTGGACAGGGAAGCCCCAGTTGGGATTTCCCTTGCTAGCCCCAACCCAGAAAAATTAAGTCTTTCACCTCTTGTGCGGAGAATCTCGAGGAGAGAGAGTCACATTGCTCCTCTTCCTCCTTGCCTGAAGATAGAAGAAGCCCTTCCCGATATGGGTTTGCTCCTTCAGCTCGAAGAAAGTATGAAAAAGGTCTAAAGAGGTCGAAACCGCACGAGCGACAGAGGAAAATGAAACAAAAGATGAAGGAATATGAATTGGAAACTAGCTGGACAGGAGCCAACTGGTAGAACTGCAGTAGCTGCACAACGAAAGGGTGGAGAGGAAGATGAAAGCTACACTTCCAAGCCAAGAGGAAGGTGCAGCAGAGGCCCAAGTGAGTATCCAGCCTGGACTCGTCGGGTTTGGCCAGAGAAAAGAAATACCGCCACGACAGTTCTTAGTGGGCCTCGATCTCCTTCACCTCGGCTTCGCCTAACTCACTGCGCAAAGGATGGCTAGGCATTGAACCTCCTACAACTTGTTCTGACTCTCAGACCTCAACTGCAGGATCGTGCTCAACCATGGAGGAACGAGAAGAGTGAGCGAAAGAAGAGGGAACTGCGAAATCAGAAGATTCAGGAGGAGGAGGAAGCTGACGTTCACTGCTGCCGTGATCTTTGCCAACTCCGTGAAAGCCTCTGCGATCCTCCGCTCCCTCAAGTCACTTTCACGGCGCATAGATTCTCTCAGAATATTGGTATAGTGAAGGGGAAAAGCCCTAGGTGGAGGAAACGTGAGCGCAAGCATGCAGGATATTTACATATATAACCCGACAACCCTGGCAAGATGCATCGTGATGTTTCAAACTCCAAGAAGGGCCTCTCTACGTCAGCTCGAGGAAATCCCCATCATCATACCCATGCCCCTAAGACGGCCACATTAAATGGCCCCTTCCTGCAACAAATATCCCCCGCTCGAGCCACGAATGCAACCCCGTGATGTACTACTCTCCAAGCGTGAACTTTGACTCGGGAGTCGGGGGCAAGTGGAGAGGGGTAAATCTGTAGCCCAAATATGTACGCGGATCGGGATGGCCAAATCAGGTCCAGACTGTCCCAACCAGGCCCGATTCCACCCAACTAGGCCAATCCCCCCAAGTGACAGCCCCACAAATGGGCCCACTTATCTCGAAGCCCAAACATCCTCGGATCAAACCTTCCTACGCAGCCACTCGGCCCGGAAGTCTGAGTAACGGTCGCTTGGGAGAGCCCAATCGGCATCTGAGCATAACCGTCACAGCGCTACTCTCCACGCTCAGGAGAAGCCCAAGTGCCCAACCCGGGGATATCCTATGCTCGGACCCCCTACGGGCGTGATCTCCCTTGACATTGCATATCTCCCGACGAGAACCTTGCTACCGCTCGGAGAAGGGAAGCTCAAAGGGACAGGGAAGAAGAAGGGTCCTCCTTTGGGATGTAATGCCCCTGGTCCCTCTAGGTGCCCCATCTCCAGCTAAGAGAGTGAGTAACTATATAAACTCCAAGGAAGCCCTCCGGGAAGGTAAGGTGATCCTGAGCACTCAACACCACACTCATTGGTGGAGAGACCTATTGACAAAACTATTGTATGCAAACTCCACTCGGGGTAGGAGGAGGTCTCAATTTACAGAATGCTCTCCGATAAGACACCTCAAAAGGTTCCCTAGACTTCTATTGACCACTTCAATCTGCCCTTCAATTTGTGGGTGATAGGCATGGAGAACTTGAGTTTTGTGCCTAGCAGATGCCAAAGGATTTTCCAGAAATAACTTGTAAAGCAGACATCCCTATCATACATGCTGATTTTTGGGAGACCATGCAGACAAATGACCTCATCAAAAAATAGATGTGTCACTTTCATGGCATCAGAGGTTTTGGAACGGGGAATGGAATGAGCTATCTTGGAAAATCGGCCAACCACCACTAGAATAGAGTCATGCCTGCGATGTGTCCTTGGCAGTCATAGAATGAAATCCATGCTCACATCAACCCAGGGTTGGTCAGGGATAGGCAAGGGGGTGCAAAGACTAGTGTTGTGTTTAACTTATTTAGCCATAGCACAAGTCCTACATTGAGCTACAAACTTAGCCACATCTACCTTCAGGTTGGGCCAATAGAAATGATCCTCAACAGACTGGATTGTCTTATTTCACCCAAAATGTCCTGCTAATCCTCTAGCATGCATTTCCTGAATCAGAAAGTCTCGAATAGAAGTCCAGGGGACACACAATTTCTTGCCACGGAATAAGAAGCCATCCAGAAGGAGAAACTTAGGAAACTTAGCCGATGGACCTTGGATCAGAGTGGTGTAAATGGTCTAAAATTAGGACACTCCTCAGATAGCTCCTTCATATTATCAAATCCTATAACCTCTATTTTGACAATGGAGAGCAAGGATGCCCTTCTACTCAAGGCATCGACCACACAATTCTCAACTCTAGATTTATGCTTCAACACAAAAGTAAATAACTAGAGGAACTCTGCCCAACGTCCATACCTAGGGTTCAACTTGTTTTGAGAGCTAAGGAATTGAAGAGCCTCGTGGTCATAGTACAAGACAAACTCTTGAGGTAACAAATAGTGACTCCAATACCTAAGTGCTTGGACCATAGCATAGAGCTCCTTGTCATAAGTGGAGTATTTTAATCTCCCATCTGATACCACTGGACGCGGGAGGGAGCTATCAGTGGCGCGGCGACGACACAACGGCGGTGGCGGTGGTGAAGGGAAGATGGGGTAGACGGGATAGCACGGTCTCACACCGGATGACCTCACGCCAGGTGGCCTCACAATGGACCTTCCTCTCGAAGGGTCTCTTTCTCCCTCTCTCAAACTCATGCAAGAAGAAAAAGAGGTGGAAGGAGTTAATGAACTAACAAGACTGAAAACTAACGTGATTGTCCGTTTCCTTCACAAAGAACAATGCTCTCCTTATATAGTGGGTGAGCTACAGGAACAAAAGACGCATGTGACCTCAAAATATTATGAAAATAATAACTACTACGTAATGGATTTACAAGACTAAAGACTCATGACTCTAGTTAGTCCAAACAATGTAAACCTAGTAATTCAAAGGCAAAACGTCACAAGTAAATGACTACTTAAACACATAAAATAAAAGACGAAAAAATGCATGATATGTCGGTGAAGCTGACTATAAACTTATAAGATGCCGTCATGTCTCCATATTTCCTAGCCATAAGTCCATGTTCAGTTTTGAAAATGAGAAAAAGAAACTAAATGAAGAGAAGTAAGGATGACAGAGTACTGAATCTGGGCAGTGGAGTTGAATGGCGAAAATGCATGGCTGATGTCTCCTCTATCTCGAACACCTAACTGGCCGATTGAGCCTCCTCTTGAAGGTTAAGCAGAGAATCAGCTTGATCATGCGCGTGGTGAGAAGGAGACGGGAGGTTCTAGATAAAACGAATTGAACTAATGAGCACCTTCCTGGAAGGACGCCATTTGTATTAAATGGAAAATGAAAATGTAAATCGTGCCTTGCCTAGCAGACGCTATTTGATATAGTGCCAGCCATGCAGGACGTTGTTTTCTTGTTTGACTGTTTTCCTGCATTTTCAATCGCCACAGTGGGACATCACTTGGTACTCTCGTCCCATTCTGTGGATGAGGTCCCTGTTTTTGGTTCTATCGTATACCCTCAACTCTCCGAGATGATCGAGCTCTCCGTTGGACATTTCGTTCCTTAGGACTAGCGATTTCATCTTAGAGACCTCCGTCAGTCTCTGCTAGTCTTGGATTCCCTCAAGGTAACCGAGCAGGTTGTACCCTAAAAACCCTTACACCGTGTCACAGTCATGTCTCTCTGAAGAAACATGACAAACTAGCCCCCAATTAATGTTGTTTCTGACATTTTTTTAGAAAATATCACTTTCTGGAATCTACGTCCCGAACAATGAACGCCAATTACAAATAGCGCCCTATGTGACGGACGTTATGTACTCGTGCCTAATTATCTTATTTTCAGAATTTGTGCCCATCCCTATAGACGCTAATTCGTATCAGCGGCTCCTATAGAGGACGCCATTTACCCAGTTTTATGAATCTATCCTGGATTTTTAGCTAAGTCATCTCTACACGCGATTTCTACCTTGAATTCTAAATTTCGTGAATCTACCTTAACATCCTATAATGATCCATTTCCTTTAGAATTCTATTAGCTACTAAAATTATAGTGGATGTCAAATCACACAACCAATGCCTGCCCATTTAGGGCCCAATCTGGTCCTAAGAGGAGCACCCGAAAGTACTTGTGCCCATGGGAGTTAAATGATTACGGTGTGGCATTGCACCAGAGTGCATGACTATCTTGATTATGACGTTCCACAATCTCTCTCTCTCTCGTGCTTGACTTGACTTGCGTGACTTGCGTGGCCCGGTATGGGCAAGTGCTTGAATAAATAAGTAGCCAACCCTCCATCTCTCTCATGATTTTACATGATATTATATGCGTGCGTGACTTGCGGGGCTCAATATGGGCAGTACTCGAATAACAAGTTGCCACTATCTCATCGTGTGACTTGATACTACATGCTTGTTAACTGTGTTAATTTTACCTAATACCTCGTGAATCTTGCTAGTTCGTTCTTGTTATTTATTTCTTTTTCACTCTTGTCATTTACTTGCATTTTCTCGTGCATGAACATGGCATATTGCATAATTCATTAATCACTTAAAGTAAGTCTGGGTTAGAGATATAATTCCTACCGAGCGTTCACTCATCCAATTTTATTCCAACATTATTCAGGTAAATAGGTGGCTGGCAACCCCGAGACTCACACGGGTGGGGCCAGTGTGTAAGCGAGCTCTGAAAACTAGTGAACCCGAGTCCTTTTGTCTTTCTTGAGTGTAGCTTGGTGTCTCTTATTTCGTTAACTTGTCTAAGTCTGTTAGTGCTTCACCTCCTTTTCCTTTCATTATGATGCAGTTGAGTTTGCAAGTTGGAGTTTGAAATTTGTAAGAGACTTGTATTTGAAATAGAACTTTATTGTTGTTTCAAATTATCTTGGTCTTATGCGATTGCTCTTGATTATTCACGACTGTTAACTGCAACGTTTCGAGCAAACGACACGCTCCACTGCTATCGATTCGAGGCGTGACACAACATCTACCAGGGAGTGGGAGTTCTGGCGGCGCACCCTGTGCTGAGAGAGAGGAGTGTGCTCCTGCCGACCCACTACCTTAGTGTGTGGGCCGGGTTGCTATTTTCGGGACTGGTGACGCGAGGGACAATGACGAACCTAGCGGCACCGCTCTTGTTCAGCTTCCCCGGACAGCCTGACGGGGATGCAGAGGCATAGTTGGAGTGGGCTAGGAGAGCCCTTTACTACTTGCCTGACTGAGGCGAGGAGGGGCTACCTTTTAACAGCGCCACGAGGGAATCCAGCCTTTTCCTGGGGCCTTCAGGTGGAAGGGCGACCAGCGCCCACCCTGGTCAGGAGATGGCAGGTGCGGGGCTACGGACGGAGTGGATACTGAGTACCCGATCGGCGGTGTTACCATTGCACCGGTCAGCGACGAGTTCCTTGGAGCCGTACTATCCACATCGGTTCACAAGGAACTTCGGGTACGACCAGGGGATCCCGTCGAACCGGGAGTTCCCTTTGGCAGGCAGACAGTACTGAGGCAGGGACACCCACCTACTTGCAGCAGCGTGGTGGGACTTTTACAGCCGCCAGGAGCTAGAGCAGTTCCCGATGTCGGGGTAGGGACGTCGTGGGAGGTTCGACGTTCACTACGCTAGGTGGTAGTTCAAGCACAGCCACTTGTACCAGTAGGAGGCCTCCGCGATCAAGAAGGCAGAAGAGAGCCACTTGCTGAGGGAGGATCTGCCTCCTATAGTGCTGGACAAGGGGTACCTGAGGACCCGCGCTGCTCGGATTCGTCGAGAGATCGAGCGAGTCATGGAGTGGTGGCCCCGGAGTGGCCGGGGTTCGTAATCTGGGAGCAGGAGCAATGGCGGGGCGCTGAAGCCCCTGAGATAGGCTTCGACGAGAGCGGCGGTGACAGGAGGGGAGGTGTCCCGGTCGAGGGCACCTAAGGCCTGGTGGGCTTAGTTCTTGGCTGACTGCAGCTTCTGGAGTAGGGGTTCGTTGGACCGAGAGCTCCCGCACGGGAGCTTTGCCAATTCAGCGGTCGATGACTGGCGGTGACATATCGGCCATGCGATCGGGTCATCTGGACCCATGGAGTTCTTGTCCCAGATTGAGTGCGCCCACACTCTACGGGACATTTGAGAGGCCGTGACGATGGCGGCCCGGGTGCTGGCGCTAAAGCCAGAGTAGCTGGTGCTCTTGCCACCAACCCCCTTCGGGGCCCCAGGTACGACTTTGTTTGGTTTGCTCCATGCCTTTTGCTTTTGTTGCTTTTTGGTTATAACACTTGGACATCGTGTCATGTTGTGTCTACTGACAGGTTCTGTGGCAGAGGGGGACAACCCCTCCACGGAGGCATCCTCGGGGAGTGGGGACGAAGGTTTACAGCCGAGGCAGAAATGCCCCAGAGTAGAGGCTGTAGTAGTCGAGACTGGTGAGTCTTCCGGAGGACTCGAGGCTAGCGGGCAAGTCAAGGCAGAGATAGCCTTGAGTAAGTGTCATTTTTGCTTTCTTTGCTTCTGGTCAATTTAGCTATGGTAGTGGGCTAATCTTGCTTTGCTGGGTTTGTGTCTTGCAGCTCCCGTGGAGGCTAGGGCAGAGGCGACCTTCTCGCCCCCTCGGGAGGAGGACCCTCCCTATGTGGAGGGAGCTGAGCGTGAGATTGACACGGAGAGTTTTCTCCAGCTGATGGATGAGATCACTTGGCACTCCAAAGTGCGAGATGATATTCTTCATGATAAAGCGACATACTATGGTAGCTTTAATTTCTGCATATGCTTCAGCTTCCGCCCACTTAGTGAAATACTCAGTTGCAGTGAGGATAAATGATTTCTTTTTAATCTGAGCATTAGGATCACCAAGTGGGCCAACAATATCAAAAACCCACATGGAGAATGGCCAAGGAGAGGAGAGAGGATGGAGAGATGAAGCAAGAGCGTGGATTTTATCGGCATGAAGCTGGCACTAAAGACACCTATGGACATAGGTGGAACAGTCTTCTTCTAGGGTTGGCCAGTAATAGCCCTGCCTAAGAATGTCCTTTACCAAAGCCTGACCATTAACGTGCCCCCCACACTCGCTTGCGTGAGCTGCTTCAACAACCTTCCAAGCCTCATCGTCATCTAAACACCTCATAAGAACTCCATTGAGAGCACGCCTATACAATTCTCCTGCGATAATTGTGTACCTTGAGGTGACTCTTCTGATGGCCTTGCGTTGCTGGGCGTTGGCTGTCTCCGGGAATGAACCATCCCTACAGTACTGCTCTATTTCATGGTACCACGATAATTCTTCTTCTTCTAAAATCTCCTCGAGCTCAGTTAAAGACACTTCTTTCAAATCTTCCTTCTCAGCCTTCTTCTCTACAGATTTCCTAAGGTTGTCGAACCACGGATCCTGAAGGGAAGGAGCATCTAACCGCTAGACCACGATGGTCTCAGTGGAGCGACTGAGGGGGAAAGAAAAGGAAAAAGCCAGCGATGCTAGTGCATCGGCAAGAATATTCTAAGAACAAGGGGTATGAATATAGATCAATTTGTGGAATTACCTAGCCAAGAGTGTGACCAAATCTTGATAGGGTTTAAGCTTAGGGTCACGGGTGTGATAAGTTGAAAGGACTTGTCACAGCACCAACTGAGAGTCTCCTATGATATTCAGGTATCGCGCGCCCAGGATGTAGGCGTGCTTCAGTCCAGCAAGGAGAGCCTCATACTCGGCTATGTTGTTAGTGGTAGGGAAAGAGAGCTAATAAGCAATGGGAATGGTCACTCCCTCAGGAGTGAGGAGAACGATGCCGACCCCATGGCCCTAAGAATTGACCACACCATCGAAGTGCAGGGACCAAAAAGGGTGATGAGTAAGCACAGCAAGGTGTTCATCAGGAAATTCATCTTGGATTGAATCAGTGCAAGAGATAGGAGAATGAGCAAGATGTTTAGCAATAGAATATTCCTTGATAGCTTTCTAGACAACGAAGGTAATGTCAAATTAGGAGAGAAAGCTCTACTAGCAAGCTAATCTGCTAGAAAGGACGGGTTTTTCTAAAAGATAATGGATTGGGTCCATCCTAGAGATCAGCTTAACCTCATGGGCAAGGAAATAATGCTTGAGCTTTTGGGCTACCCATGCCAATGCTGTGCAGGTCTTCTCTATGGCAGTATACTTGGCTTCAGCAGGATTAAACAACCTAGAAAGATAATAGGCTACCCTTTCCCTACCTTCATCGTCCACTTGTGCTAGGACAGCTCCTAGGGAGTCCTCAATGACAGAAATGTATAATATCAAGGGTTTCCCAGGGATAGGGGGTTGTAAAACTGAGAGATTTGACAAATAAACCTTAAGATCCTCATAGGCATTTTGACACTGTTCATTCCATTCAAACTTAGCTCCCGCCTTCAACAATTCGTAGAATGGGCGACACCTTTGTGAATGTTGAGATATAAATCTCTGAATAAATTGTAAACGCCCAATCAAACCTCAAAGCTCTGTGATGTTCCTCGACGGTGGCATGTCCATAATGGCCTTTGCTTTATTTGGATCGATCTGAATCCCCCGCTTGCTAACTATGAACCCTAGCAATTTCCCTGATGCAACTCTAAAAACACATTTCTTTGGATTCATTTTTAATTTGTACTCCCTAGCCCTTTGCAACACCTTAGCTAAGATGACGGGGTGTTCCTCTTTTGTCCTCGATTTCACCAGAATATCATCCACGTAGGCTTCTAGAAGATTGTCATCATCGCCCGTTGGTATGTGACACCTACGTTCTTCAACCCAAATGGCATGACCACGTAGCAATAAGTGCCCCAGGGTGTGGTGAACGAGATCTTTTCTTGATCTTCGGGAGCAAGATGGATTTGGTTGTATCCACAATAACCATCCATAAACGAGAGAGCTTCATACCCGGCCGTGTTGTCCACCAACACGTCGATGTGAGGAAGCGGAAAATCATCTTTTGGATATGCTTTATTTAAGTCCCTGAAATCAATACAAATTTGAACCTTTCTATCCTTTTTCATCACAGGGACTATATTCGTCACCCATTAAGGATATAATACAACACGAATAAATCGGGCCTTATGTAATTTGTCAACTTCCTCCTTCATCTTCAAGGCCATCTGAGGGTCAACGGCCAAGCAACCTATCTCGAGGGAGACCTAAGCCTGCTGATCACTCTCGGTACCCCTCCTAAGACCATCACGATTATGGTTAACTTCATAGTGATTCAGGGGATGTCGGCCTATAATGCCATCTTCAGTCGAGGTATCCTCAGCCGAACGAAGGCCGTGTCCTCCACCTTTTACCAAAAATTGAAGTTTCCCACCAAATATTGCATCGGGTAACTCCGGGGTAACCAGGCAATAGCTAGAAGGTGCTATGTAATCTCGGTCGATGCCATAAGACTGGAAGGGAAAAAGATAGAGGTCAAGGGAGCCGAGGATGAACTGACAGCATCAGGGCCTGGTGGCGAATTGTTGTCCGTCTTCCTCAGAGGCGACCCGACCCTCGAAGTGAAAATCAGAGCTGATTTACCACCTAATGTACAAGAGTAAAATAAAGATTTTCCTTTAGAGTACATTCAAGTCATTGCATGGTTTGATGAGCATCTTCCCAGGATCCCTGGGGAGATGGTGGTGCACAAGCTCCACCTCGACCCGTCAACGAAGCCCATCCAGCAACACATGAGAAAGCATGCCCCAGAGAAGTAGACGATCATTATAGAGCAGATTATCCAGGGAAAGAAAACTGGCCTATTTCGATCGGTCCTTTACCCGACGTGGCTAGCTAATGTCCTCTTAGTACCAAAAACTGATGAGAATATATGGATGCTAGATCGATAATCAGAGACCTAGATCCCTACAGATGGAGTGTCTGTGAGAGATCCAGAGGGGGGTGAATGGATCGATGACCCTTTTAAAAACTATGCAACTGAAGTAATTGTGAAAATAACTTGAACTACTGCAAAACAAAGAGTAACACTCATTTGCAATCAAACTAAGGTAAATCAACCAGATCTGTTCTCGTGTGATCCTAATCAAGCATCTATCGGGCGATGAAAGAATGATGAACACAAGGCTAACCACACTTCCAATTGCATAGTAGACAAGGAACTTTTAAGGTGGTTCGATCTCAAACCCGAGATCTACGTCCACCCCATATTCCAACCAGAATATGGCTTACTCTGCTGATACACAGCTTAATCTGCTGGGCTTCACAGCTTGCCAACAACCCGCTGACTAATAGCTTGTGCTGGGGACTTATAGCTTTACCCGACCAGAGAAACACTTCCCTGCAAACTGCTGGGGACTTACAACTTTACCCGACCAGAGGATTCCACCTCTGCATGCTGAGGTATTACAGCTTAATCTCCGCTAACTAGCAGCTTGAAACAACGTTCAGAAACAAAAGAAAACAAACAAGAAAACAAGAAATCCCAACAAGGTAATGTAGCTCAAACAATTGAGCAATCTCAGCTCCGATTTTGAACCAGGAGATTGAGGAACAAACTCTCAGACAATCACTCGAACACTTCACTCTCAACACTCTTCTTCTCTTTCTCTTTCTGCTTTGCTCTTCTCTCTTTTTCTTCTCTCTGGATCGCACAGGCTCTGTATGCTTCTACTCTTCTGGAAGATGCACGATCAAATCTTCTCCAGATGGAGAAGTCTTCTTTTTATAGCAGCAGCAGACGGGCATGCGTGTGTCCTCCACAAGTTCCCGCCCTGGAGCCTTGACACGGGGTAGCATCTCACCTTGCCGCTTTACAGGTGTCACGATCCTGGCACCTCCTCCATCCTCGGATCACGTGCCAACATTATTCTTCTCGAGAGAATATCTGTCATAATAGAAGAAACACTTTAGTTCTGGATAGTTAAAAATATTCTACGGACAGAAGGAAAATTGCACGAAGTTGTTATATCATTAGAACAAAAAGTGCACGGACTTGCAACAATGTGCTCGGACTTTATATGACCATGCACTACCCTTGCTACAGTGTAAGCTCCGACTTTAATATGCAAAGAGCAAAACGTGCATGGACTTGATAACAAACAAAACGTATAATGATAAAAACATGCACGGACTTACATGCAAAGGAACAAGGTATCTACATGGACTTCGGTTCTTTCCAAGAAGAAAAGATGCACGGACTTGAGTGTGCACGGACATTGTAAAACAAAGTGCATAGACTTTGTTTGGACAAAGTGCACAGACTTTGTTCGAACAAAGTGCATAGACTTTGTTATCAACATGAAAACATGCACAAACTCTGCTACAGTGTGTGCTCGGACTTAATGCAGTTAAGGCAGACGTAGCACAGACTTGCTCGAGACGTGAGCAGGCAGCATGGACTCCGTGTAGGTGTGCAAGAATGAGAAAGATGCACGGACTCACAGTGTGCATAATAAAGATATGCAGGAATGAAAATGTACAGACTCAAAGTGTGCAATGGAGATGTGCACAGACTTTGGTTGAATATGTTGTGCCCCTTGGGCTTTGATGATGGTGTGTTATTTTGATGATAGCAACTTTCTGAGTCACCACATAAGATTGCAGCATTCTAGTTATAAGTTTTTAACTAGGCAATATTTTAAAAGGGGAATTCATTCACCCCCCCTCTGAATTAGGCACTCATAATCCATCAGTAACCTAGACACAGGGTGATATGGTACAACTTGCCCGGCATCCTTGTGGGAATCCACGACTCACGGGGACTTACGGAGGTCCTAGATAGGATCACCTAGTCGACTCCAAGGAATATGGAGGTGAGAGGATCTCCTACCAAGGTAGGTATGCCACTAAAATATGATAAATAGATGATCTTATGTGCACCGGAGTGCATGCAAATTCTAGCCTAGAACTAACAAGCAATGTCAAGCAATGATGTGAAATGTACACACAATAACATGGATGTAAATAACAACTGAGGGGAGATGGACAGCACCCTGGATAAATAACAAAATGATCAACAATAGAGCATAAGTATAAGTCTGAGGTGTATTGTAGTAAACAAACAGCGGTCAGATGGAAGATCGCATAGTGTAGGAGACAGTCCGGGGAGGACTGCAATCAGCCAGGGAACAGCAAAAAAGCAATGACAGACATATAGAACGTGAGTTAAACAGTGATAGAAACAACTAGCGTGCACCTGAGAAAGGAACGGTCTACTAGATGACCGCACACCTGCAGAGACGGTCCTGATAGGACCGCAAAACACCAGGAGACGGGAAAAAAAATAGAACGAAATTTAACACTAGTAGATGTACCTGAGAATGAAGGATGCGGTCTCACGATAGACCGCCGGCTGACGTAGACGGCCCAATGAGGACTGCAACCAAATTAAAGACCAGAAAATAGCATGAAATGATACAGAAACACTGAGGAGACTAGAAATGAACCAAACAAACACACAGAGGCAGGCCAAACAGTGAAAAAAAATACTAATGGCATAAGGCGTCCCATCGTGATCGCCAAAAAAGAGCGTGTGTTGATATTTTTTCCTTTAATTGAAGTGAAGTGAGGTGAGATGTGGGAGATGGAATAAAGCAAGAAAAAATAAATATCAAAACACAGAGGTTTGTGATCACCACCAAGGCTAGTAATGTAAAGGATGCACCACGTACCTTGGAAAAGAAGTGATCGTGGATGCCACCAATGGGAACTCAAGTGCTGGGATAGAAATAGTCCTGGATGGGCTGCACAGTGCTAGAAGACGGTCGGAGGAGGATTGCTAGAAGCACGGTGATGGTCTATCGAGGGGACGTTGCAATCACCCAACCAGCATGCATAGTGGACACGGGCGTCGAACCGAAACAGTTTTCGATGGGCCGCCAAATAGGTACAAATGATCTGACGAAGGCCGCTTCACTTGGAAGATGGTCTGATGGAGGCCGCAAGTCGTGTCCAAGTTTGAATGTGAGAACTTGATCCTCCACCCCTTCTGGCCAGTCCGGCGGGATGGGTCTCATGTAGGGAGCACTTATGACCTGCGAAACAACGTGAATGACACAAAGAAAAACCCAGATTAGCCTAGGGATCGTGCAATATCTATAAATTTAAATGAAGATCAAAGTGCATGAATGGAATGGGGGATACCTAGGGTGGTTTTTTAAACCCCTAAAGGGCGTGGAAAACAGTAGGATGGGTAAGAAATGCAATGAGAATGATGAAAAATGTGGAGAAAGAGAAGAAAGGGCAATGCTATGACAACCAAAGAAATGACTCAAGAAGGGGAAGAGACAATGCACAGATGCAAATGAACCGATACTCCCTGAACTGGAAGCTTGAAGGACGTGGGACACTGGTTCTCCCTGGCTGAAACTCGCTCTGGAAATGGGTAGCACTTCGACGCGAGCTCCAAAATCTCTCCCCCTCGCGAGCTTGAGCCAAGGGTTCTATTTATAGACCCTTGAAACTCTAGCCCAGATTAAGGGGTTTTCCATGAAAATTAGCTCTCATTTTCTAAATAAAAATCATAGATAATATTCCCAGGAGTCCCTAGGATCAAACGGCACCTCATTTGGCTCAAAATCTGTAGAGAAAATGGTAGAGCAAGGACTATTCGGCCACGGATGGAGAGAGAAAACCAGCCAAAGTAAAGATCTCGGCCATGGAAGGCGGTCAATCGATAGACCGCCACCTTCACCAAACGGTGCATTGGGAGACCGCCATCAAGGGTGTCGATGGAAAATAACAACAACATAAATAATCCCACTTATCCGAAGACCAAGTCACACCAGCTGACAAAGGACTCTCAGTCAGAAAATGGTCCTTCGATAGGCCACAAACTGAATGAAATGTTCCATTGCCAGACCACCATTCAGGTGTTGGTGGAAAATAATAAAAATGAGGTAAATGCCCATTTATCCCAAAAGCAGACCGATGTAGGACTCTGGCTCAGAAAAGGGTCTTTCAAGAGACCGCCTACCATCATTAAACGGTCCACCGCGAGACTGCTATTCAGGTGGGCGGTGGAAAGAAATACGTTGGCCTAGGGTTTCCTCAAAGAAGGGGGTTTCATCACAGAAGGACCTACATAGCCGAGATAGGGGAGAGGGGAGAGAAGTAGACATAGCACACACTGGTCATCCACCTATGCGGATTTTCTCACGCATGGAGCTAAACGGCTATGATAGTGGAGAGGTAAGAGATGATGAGGCTTGCGAACTTAGTCAAAGAGCAAGAGGTGTTAATGGCGGGAGCGTGAGAAATAGAGCCATCGCTCGATTATAGATGAAGCATAGCAAAGGGGCTCGCTCCAAAGGCAACGATTGGAGGCGGTGCATTGCGGAGCCAGGGAGATCCGTCAGACAGCACGAAGGGAGAAAGAGTACGATCGAACGCGGCCACGAGATAGGAAGTCAGGCGAAGATGACTCAGAGACAATCCGTAGCAAAGGAGAGCTCCAACAGCAATGATCGGAGGTGGTGCCATAGCAGAGCAAGAGAGATCCGTCGGAGAGCACGGAGGGAGAAACACCATGATCGAGCGAGGGGACGAGCCGGAGCCGGTTGAAGAACCCACAACCTTCCAAGGGAGTCGATCGGAGATGATTGCCCGCCGTAGCAAAGGGAGAGCTCCACGGAGGTAGAAGGGGATCGCGAGAGAAGCGTGAAGAGTGGGATCGCGGAGGACACGATCGCGGGGGTCATTCGGGAGAGGGCGAACGGGGATGAGGATGGGGATAAGTCATTCCAAGTTTTACTTGGAATGACTTATCCCTATGTTTATCCTCATTTATGAGGTTAAACTCATTTCATGTATCCCTGGATAACCTCACAAAAATTGGGCCTGCCAAATATAGAACGGGGTTATTTGTGGGTTAACCCACCCCCATTCCGATACCAAATGGCACCCTAGGCTCTCTCTCTCTCTCTCCTCAAGTCAGCCGACCAGTGACTATCCCTGTAGTGGCCTCTTCTCCTCACTTGTAACGATAGATGGCAGTGCTTATGGGGATGATGAAGGTGACCCATCAAGCATCAGAAGCTTTACAATGTAGCCAACAAGGGCTTGTAGCAAGGATATCCACTCCACGGCGACAACATCGTCATCCTCTCGGGTGTACATTTAGTGAGACAGCTCGTCGATGACGAAGACGACGTCAGATGGATGAGGTAGCACGGCTCGTGGGACAACTCGTCAATGACGAAGGTGACGTCAGAGGGGATGAGGAAGTACCACTCGTGACCCTTCTACAAGAAGGATCTCTATGGTTCACATCTTTTTGTTGGCGGCACTCGATGGGCGGGGCATTCCTACAAACGTCGTTGGACCCCCTTTAAAGCCCGTCGACGATTTACCCTATAGATACTTCATACAAACATGAGAGAGAGAGAGAGAGAGAGAGAGAGAGAGAGAGAGAGAGAGAGAGAGAATAGGTGAAGTCACTCCGTGTGGGGAACAAGTGAAGTCGCTTCATATAGACACTTCATACGAACACGGAGCGACTTCACCATATCTCTCTCTCTCTCACCGTCTTCACCCCCCTCTCTATTTCTCTCTCTCAGTGTGTGTAAGTGCGCACACGTGTGGGCGGGATGCCTGTGCCAGAGGAGAAGACCCCCTCCCGCCTCTCTCTCTTATCTCTCTATGTCACTTCACACACACACACTCTCTCTCTCTCTATGTGTGTGTGTGCGCATGTGCATCCATGATAGGATGTCCACATCAAAGGGGGAGACCCCCTCTGGCATCCCCTCTTTGTCTCTCTCTCTCTCTCCATCACTCTTTCTCTCTCTCTCTCTCTCTCTCTCTCTCTCTCTCTCTGTGTGTGTGTGTGTGCATGTGCATCTGTGCCAGGATGCCTCCATCGAAGGGACCCCCTCCGGCACCCGGCCCCCGCCCGACGTCGCTGTCTCGCTATCACACACCCGCGCGCTGCTCTCGCTCTCTCTGTGTACATTTGTGTCGGGATGCCTGCACGAGAGGGGGAGACCCCCTTCGGCACCCCTCCCCATCCCGCTCTCTCTCTATCACTCTCAGTCAATCTCTCTCTCTATCCCCGATGTTCACGTCGACACATACTCCCGTCGCCAATGTTCATCGTGGAGCCACTATCAGGATTCCCCTTGCTGGCGTCGACATGCACCCTCGCCTCCCAGCGCTTCCGCTGCCATAACATCATCATCAACTTAAAGCCCCTCTCCAACGCCGACAAAGATAGTGCCTTCGAGCTCTTTTTCCTCAACTTCCACTCTAACCCCAAATCGTCAACATGCTCTACAATCATAGTTAAAATTACGAACTTTAGTAGAGAGAGAGAGAGAGGGTGGGGCCGGCCCACAGTCTAAGTTGGGTAATTTTAGTCTTTTATCAATATTCAGTTAATTTAACCCGGGTTGAGTTTCACTCTAGTTACTGGAACGAACGGCAACGACCGATAAAGACAATGACCAAGATTTGAGGAACTAAATAAAATGAAGAAAAATAAAATAGTATTAAGTGAAACTATATATACCTACGTTTTATTGTACATTGTTAAAAAAAATATTTACTGAGGAGGGTAAATCTAGCTCGGCCCATAACGGATACGTCTAAAATGAGCCCAATTCGACTGAGGGTGTACGACGCGCCCATGGGCGCCCAACAGCCGTGGCACATAAAGGCGCGGCCCACTACTACTCGACATGAGATTCGACAGTGCAGGAAGGGCTATGGACCAGGCACAAGGACCGCTGGATGACCCTCCAACGACCGACCGTTACCCCCTACGACGTTGGCTTCGACCCCGTAACAGACGAGCACGCCCCACGAGCGCCGTAAGACTCGTCCAGGGATTGGCCGACTCTGGGATAATAGCCCCTCAACGGAAAACTCCTGCTACGATCGCGAGGAACGTTACTCCACGACTTACACCCTTCCATGCTAAGCGATTGACCTTCGACACCCGGAGAACCCCCTATAAAAGGGACCTTGACAGAGAAGAGAAGGACGTGGTGAATTTTTGTCCAAGAGCTACACACAGAGAATAGAGCCACATGTCTTGCTACTGCGAAAGAGATGTCACGACGGTCTACTCCTTGAGAGAGAACCCCTCCTGCACTACCTTACCACCCAGCAAGCACCCTATGTGTGACCATTGGGAGCGGCGAGCACTCATCTGGGGGATCTACACTTCTCTCAGATCTTCTACTGTGACCTCCATTCCACTTTCTTCCCTACTCTTCTCTATTCTTTACTTACACCGTTGCTGACTTAAGCAACGGAGGGTTGTCCCCTGGGGTAGCGCCCAAGACTACTTCTGACGCTATCTTCTTATTGGTGATTGCAGGCTTCCATGGGTGCCAGACGGTCTTTCCCGAGAAATAAATAGAGAAACGTAGTACGTAGCATAGAAACCATATTTCTGCCTCTACACTCCTTGACGCCATCTGTGAGAACCACGAATGAAAAGTCATGGCACCTCGTGGAAGCTATCGCAATGTGGACAACCGTGGGCGCGGAACTCATCAGGCTCCTGGTTCCTGCCCGGGATCCCACGAGGCTTCGTCCTCCCCCCAATGCCAACTAGAGGTCACTACCAACAAGCTCGCGGATGTAGATCCCTTAAAAATTCACTTAAGAATAAGCAAAAGAGTATGCATAGGATGCTAGTGGAGGGTGATCGCCAGAGACACGCGGGTCTCGAAGAATATAGACAATGAGTATAGGAGGGATCGCAAATAGTACCATGAAAGAGTGGGAGATGTGAGTCGATCATCTCTTCCAATCGGCCGGCCGATGAAGAGAGTCTTCTTAGATTATCCTTGCAAAATAAACAACATAACCAATAAAGGATAGGAATTAGAAACCAAGTGCGTGTAGTATCAAATCCCAAGTGAACATATATAACGTGAATGCATGTGAATAAGACACACTTGTTGGCTGTTGGCCATTAAACCCCTATGCAAAGGGTAGGATAAGTATGATGATGATATGATAGTGGGGGAGTGCAAGTGTTGCATGGATGAGTTCTCAACGTGGTTGAGATGAGGAGATAAAAAATATGATGCATGCAAATGCAAGAACTAATGCAACGTAAACAAAAGGAAGAGAATAGAAAGGGTTGGCTTATGCTGTTTTCAGGAAGGGACTTGGACGCCCAACAAGGCTTTAAGAGGGTCTTCACTGTGCTCTAGAGGAAGGAGCCCCGGCGTGATATAGCTTTACATGCAGGGAGGCTCCTCCTTAAGCCTGCAATCCGGCATCACCTTCCCATCCACTGAAAAATCTCCTCCTTTGAACAAGGAAGCGAAGGGCTGATTTATAGGGAGAGGTTCGTGAGTTTAATCGAAGAACAATTAGGCTAATCATCTTTGGCATGAGATATACATTGGCAAGGAATCCTCCCAGTCCACGAAAGCCACAGGGATCCTTTCCCTAGTTGAAAAGGAATTTAAAACGGGGAAGGAAGAGACAGGATCGACCTCGGAAAGCCTCAAAGAAATGGCATCAGACCCTGTAGATGATGGACTTGTCCCTTTTGGCCTTTTTCTTGGACCGGTGTTGTAGTCTGTGAGTGACGATGAATGTAGTGAGTTGCTTGACCTTGTGCTCCTCTAGGGTACACGTCGATCACTCGACTAATAAGGTTAGCCTCGAAATCGACTTTACGTCTCTCAGGGCGATCTGTGGTTGACTTGGTGCTAAGACGCAGCTGGCGAAGCTTAGCCTTCTCCTCGTCAACGGAGAAAAGGTCATCCTCCTCCTCTTCTGAGAGCCAGCCGTTGCTCTTGCTCTTGATCGTTGGGAAGGGACTGATTCCCTTGAAGTAGAGAGCTACATCGGCCAGGTTGCATTCTGCCAGAGTGAACGGGGATAGGTCGGCAAAGACCGCGCGTTGTTCCCCATCCTTAATGAAGACTGGAAATTTTGTTTTGGTGCTAAAATGTCCTCATGTGAGACACAAACGCCACAGGCTCACAGCAATATCTTCCATGAAAATCCCATTAAATCACCACCTTCAAACTATTTACTTATAAGTTAGTCACTTCTTCAGCAAAGGTTCTTCATTCGCATGAAGACAATCCTTGTTTCCTCTTCCCCCCAAATTTCTCTCTCCTTCCTGTTCCTTCTTCAGCCCCATTAGATACACAACAGTGAGAAACATCACCGGAAGCATTTCCATAAGCCTGCTGACCCCGCTGAAGCCAAAAGTATGCATAACAAGAATGGAGGCATTCGAAACTTACAGTGCAGTCAGCCAACCGTATTTATTTGATTGGATCCAGGGAAAGCCATGCTAAGCAGAATCTAATCTGTATACTAATAGCCATCACCCATGAAATGCTTCTTCCTTCTAGGTTTCAATATTCTCATCTGTTCTTCATTTCTCCTTTAGTCAAGAAGCCATAAGAAGACGACTGCTGAGCAAAAGGCAGCTAAGCCCATCGATAGGCAACCATATTCGCAGCCGTTTGCAAGAAAGCAGAACTCTTTAAGAGCAGATGAGCATTAAAATGAACAAAACAAAAAGGAAAAATTACCACTACCAAATAGCCACCAAAAGATAGCATGAGAAAGCACATGAGAACGACAAACACCTGGTGGATTGTTAACGGAATGTTATGCACGAAAAAGAGAGAAGTAAAACCTGTAATTATGGAAAACTTGGCTTTGGCGGAGGCAGAGACATCGCCACCCTCTCTGCCGACGACAACCTGTTCCGGCCCCCTGTGTACCGCCTGGTGAGCTTGCTGTGACAGCAATGGTCGCCCATCACGAGGGCTCCCCATCTCCACGTGCAGGGAAGGCTTCACCTGGTCCCCATATAAGGGGCACGGCTGCGCTGCGGCCCACCAGGGCAGGAACGCCATCACCTGCTGCTGGGCGGCTGGCGGCTGCGGATGTGGGGCGACCGCAACACGACGAACTGCTCCCCCGTCATCTTCCCAGGACATGGTGGCGGCGGTGGCCACCTGCATCGTCGACACGCCCAGCAGGTTGCCTCTTGGCCTTGTGCTTTAAAAGCAGTTAAAGTTGCGGCCTTTTTCCCCTCTTTCCCATTCCTCGTTTTTTTAAATGTTTATTTTGTAGGTGCGGCGGCCAGCCCAGCCACTTGATCCAATCGCGTAAAAACTTTTACTACATATTGGGAGAGCATCCATGTCGACTTCCACGCCTCGCACCGTGCGCCCAGCAGTAGATTTGGTAAAAAGTTTGCTTCTTTCGGAGAAAGAGTGACAATGGAGGACAAGGGTATGAGTTGAAATCCGCGCAAGAAATCGCAGAGGAGAAATCCACAAGGCCTTTCTTTTTGTGCTCATCTTTTTTCAGAACCGTGTCGCCAGTGCACACCCAAAGGGAGAGGGATCCAGGGTTCCACAGACACACCCACACCCTTACAGAAACAGAGAGGGAGAGAGAGAGAGAGATGGGCAAGAACAGGATACTATAGAATTTGCTCCTGTTGTTACAACTAGAAATCCCTCTTTGAGCATTCCAAGTGAGTGTGTGTGCATTGAAGGCAGCACGCGCGCACACATACACACATAGTCCGCCGCCCGCCAGCAGGGGGGCGCCATGGGATTACCTCATTGCTAAGGACGTCATTGTGGAGGACGAACAGAGGAAGAAAAGGACAACAAGTCTTCGCGTTGGTGATGATACAAATTGGTGTGTAACACTTTTATATGTCGGGACCGAGCGGAAGAATATGGAAAGCAGTGGACTGAGGCCTAGTGGGCGAGCCTTCTGCCAAGGGCAAGCGTAAGAGATGTCTGCTCTTGCGGGGGTGGAGCGCAAAGCATCTGGAGAAGTCCCTTCCAGCCGGGAGAAAGATGCCTCGGTGAAGAGGAAGGGCCTCGGAGACGAGTGTTGATCACCGAACTCTCCTGCACAAGAAAATAAATTTTCGGCGGGGGATGTGATGCCAGTGGAGAATCATTCAATGCTTAACTCAGTGGGGGGAGGATAGTAGGAGAGAGGATCAGAGAAGTAAGAAGTAGAGAGAGAGAGAGAGAGAGAGAGTCAAGAGGAGTAGATGCTAGAGTTGCACATGGAGGAGGTAGTTGTGGCATCCTTTATAATGCATTGGGTCGAGGGGATCATTAATGGTGGCATTGCCACCAGGACGAGCGTGCCTACAGGGGTTGCGCTCTGCCGTTCCTATCCATTACGCTGTCGGTCAGGTGGGATGTGCGAGGAGAGGCGATCACAAGGAGTGACATCAGTCTGATCACCCGAGCCTCACACCATGGCATGTCAGGCAAGGAATGCATGGTGAGGGGGATACTAAGGGCGCATTTGGTATTAATATTTACGGAGAAATTTTTTTAAAATCTTTTTCTAGTCCAATTAAAGACAAGTACAGTCCAACAAAAAAGGGAACGTACCCACAAGTTGGCGGAAGCTCGACACTAGCAAAGCTGTCAACTAAGAACCACAAACCGCACCTCCAGACCATGAGGAAGAAGAGAAGCCACACCTGAAAAATCAGGGGTGAGCCTTGTGTCACTGGCTCAGTAGGAGTCCTGTAGATCCCCACCAAGAAACCAAAGTGGTAACAGTAACAAGAGCAACAACAGTAACAACAACAAGAGTAACCATAGAAAGCAGGAGTAACAACACGGAAGTAAAGAGGAAAGCCATAAAAAACAGAAGCACACGGCAGTCGATAAGATCTCGGCCCTCTAAACCACTCCTAATCGGTAAGAACATTGATTCCTAGATACACAGTCAGGAATCACCAAATCGACATAAGGAAACTCCGATTACATTGCTAGAACACGTCCTGCTACAACAGACGTGTAGGCTTCACATCATGACCTCTCGGACGTGGGAACATACCACCTAAAACACCAGCGCACACATGACCTCACCGTCGTGTACGCTACACTAACTATGGGTGTTGCCAAGCACAGACTACCCAAAGTACTACGTGAAGGAGCTCACGTTGGATAAAAAATCACACGAAGCACGAGAATCACAAGAGTCAGCGTCCTGTGACAGAAGTACCTCCTCACTAGAAGTAAAGCTAGATGCGTCCACTGACGTCTTACACTGAGCCTTAAGCGTCTCACACTCGCCTCGAACACGGTGACTGAGACACTGTACCAAGTACAAGGAACAACAGTAACGAGTGGCTAGTCAGGGTCACGCCCATCGGCGCTCATCCAAACGCCCCTGAGCACGTGTGCACACACAAGCCCAATGCCTTGAGCCAGGCCTCTAGCTAGTTTTTCCCCCAGTAAGACGCTACTGCCAACCAAGGGGGCCCATAGAAACTAGCCTAAAAATTATCTATTGGGAACTCGCACAGCCACCACTCCCAGGTGGGCCGACACGCTGAAGTGCCATCAGGTTATGACTAGTGGAGGCTCACTAGACATAGAGACTCTCCAAAAAAAACTTCAAAGTGCGGATAGGGTAAACACTCGCCTGTCGTACGCACTACGAAACACAAGATAGCACACCAAACGGACGCCTGACTCAGGACAGACAACTAGACCTGCACACAACGATCCTTGAGTCACATGACTCGGGTCAAGATTGTCGCACATCACAGCAACATACCATTAATCAGCCTAGTCCTTAAGTCAAAAACATGATAAAACACAAGTCCCTAGCCCCTAGGCTGCACATAGGACTCTCGACTCCGTATAACACAAATCACGAAACATGAGGGAGCATCAAAGCCCTCAGACCAGATAAGCACATAAACTGAGGTAAGATGATATCTCCATGTGTCCAAAACTAGAGTCTCAATCCATACAGGATAGCCGAGACACTCACAAGGTCACGTGTCAGCCACTGGGTCACAATCGGGTTGACCAAAAACCATAATGACCCTCGAAATAACACAAAACACAGCTCGGTATAATGGCACTTCGGAATACCCTATAATACGGTCACAGCCCTCATAGGACGTCCATGACATCCATGTACAATGGGCTAACCAAGGGGTCGAAGCCAAGCCAACTAACACGGATGAAACACCGCATACACAGAGCTCGAGATAAAACCACTCTTCCTAGATCTCTCGACACACAGATATGACTCTCACGGAACACCCAAGGCATCCACCGAGTCAAATGCCAAGAAGGCACTAAATCTTGGGTTCACCGGATACCGAGATAACCCAAATAATAGCCAAAAAATAGAGACCATTAATGTGCTCATTGCCTACATCGCGATGGTTAACGTGCCCCTACGGTGGGTCGCGATGCCCAGAGAACGTGTCCAACATCACCAGCGCATCAACGCGTTGACGCGGCACATGCCTAGGTCGCATTAATAGACTCGGCCATAGCCTCAAGCACGATAATACCAGAATGCGGTCATGGCCTAGGGCGCATTAACACAAGATCACGGCCATTACTTGGGTCACATTCTTGAGATTGCATTCAATAGAAACACCACGATCCTTACCACCCTACTGTTCATCTTCTTAGATGAACGTGACTATCCAATATAGCGCGTTAATAAACACTCCCCCTGGGAGCACCGCATTAACACACCGAACCCAAAAAACACTAACATCTATGGAAAACCCCATTCCATGCCCCAATCATCTCCAGAACGATGGGGATACATCCACAATCACATTGCCAGCCTTCCACAAGCCGAAAAGGGCCAACAAACCACAAAATAACTTAGATATGGTCGATTCTCGTGAATCAACCCAAAATGACTCACGAAGGTAACCGGACTCCTACCGGCCCTAAATCATGACCAAACGCAATGAAACTAGTGAGAATGGCATCCGAACATGCCAATAAGGGATGTAGCCCTTTCTCTAGAGTAATTTGACTCTGGATCTGATCCAAAAGTTGAGACTAGCACAGCTTCTTCTCACCCTCTCTTTTCTCTTAGCCTTCTTCACCTTCTTTCGATACTCTGATTTTCTCTCTCTCACTTTTCTGAGACTAGCTCTCTTTCTCTCGTAACACTCTAGCTCCTCTTCTCTCGAGCTCTTCTACTCTGGTGCTCTTCTTCTATCATCTTTTGGACTTGAACCCTCTATCCCTTTTTATCCTGGCGAGCGAGAATCTTCTGGTCCCCACAAGATTCCATTTAGGCATGTGGAAGGAATGCTCCTGCCCATGGCTTTTGAAAAATTGATTGCCCATATGTTAGATGAAACGGGGAAGGTTCTTTAAGATATAGCCATGTGGAATGAGATTTGTTAGGAATCTCCAAAATACTGGGAAGTCACCTCCGATCACGTGCCCCCAATAGCTTAACTTTCAAGCTCCCGTAAGAATCAGTAATTCTTCATTTATGCATTCAAGGTGTTCGGGCATGAGTCTAAGTTATTCCTTGACAACCTTGTTCTCTGTCAAAATAATAGTAGAGATTTATTAACAATCTCATCATAATGTGACTTATGAACCAAGTGATAAGTAAAGAATGCAGGCTCATGTATTTAATAAGAACTAGCAAATCATATGAATAGATTTGTGAAGATACGCATAAGCATCGATGCATAATCAAAGTGCCTCGACCTGCCTTACTAACGAGAAGAAAAGAATACAGCAGTATGCCAAAAGAGCATCGACCTATATAGTGCACAGGTAGACCAGTCCTTGTGATACATAAGGAAATGCTTAATGCATTAACACAACAACTTACTGCATCAACCTAACTTCAAAGCAGATGCACAAGGTGCATTGACCTTAAGAAGAATAACCTTTATCGCACCAACTTTATACTACAATCGCTGGCTCAGTAGCATCGACCAATCTATGATGTGCATTAACCTAATTATACAACATCTAGCATATAGTGCCTAGCAACATCGACTTGTGTACAAAGTGCACCGACCTGATAGCGCATGACTTCTTCGGTCGCATCGACCTTCTAGATCAAAATGCATATGTGCATCGACCTATCTTTCTAAATGCAAGAATATGCATTGACCTGATGTTATGTGCTGATAGAAGATGCATCGACCTTATAATACAGTAGCATAAGTATGCATCAACCTGATAATGAATAGGAACTTATTCTGACTTAAGTAGAGACTTCAAATCATCATAGTGTTGCCAGTATCAAAATTAAGGTCAATCACACTGTTTCCAGCATCAAAACTATACATCAAATCTAGAGGAGACACAACAATCAGCATGTCGACTCCCTGTTGGGCAGGGTCGACATGGCTGGGGCAGTCGACTGACCTCCTATGGTTGGTCGACTAACCCATTCTGGTCGACCAACCTAGGGATGTTGGTCGATCAAAATTCAATGTCTTGGCCCTTTTTGGCACCCAGGTTGAGACTCAATGGTCAACCTTTGGCCCCGTGGTTGTCCCGGACACCCCGTGGGGATCGTGACCATATTTTTTAGTGTCTAGAGGTATCGAGTTATCTCGATTAGTGTGTCTATGGGTTTTAAAGGTTTGGGTGACCCTCTTGTGTTCCGAGCTTTCATATTACGCTTGATCGAGTCACTGTATATCGATACGAGTGCGGAGGGTCATTCTCACACATCATTGGCTTTTCTAGAAAGTGGTTTCCATGTGGGCCATGCGTATGGCTTGAGAACTATGAGTCTCATGACCCAGCCTGGGGCTAGAGAGTTTCTTAGCCCCCTTTGAAAAGGGATTAGGTTTGGAAATCGTGCGCCGCCTCATAAATTATTTTACCATGGTTTCTGACCTTAGGATAGGCCATATTAACGGCATGGAGCTGTCCTATGTGATGGCCTTGACCTAAGTCCTATGACTCAAGGGCCATTAGATTTAGTAGGTCTAGTGGACTACCCAGAGTCTGGTGGCATCGTGCCACCCATGTTCCGTGCTAGATATGATGGGCCAGTGAATAGTCTGTCCGTATTTCGATGGTTTTCGTCAAGAGTCACCTACTTAGTTGCCCCCACTAGTCGTAGCTGACTGGCCACGCATGTGCTGACCCACCGGGGAGTAGGTGGAGAGCTACACCTAGGAGAGAGAGTTTTTAGGGTGGTTTTTTGTAGGGCCTCCTACTATAGCGTCTCGAGTCTAAGTCAGGAGGAAAACTAACTAAAGGGTTTGACGCAGTGCAGTCAGTTAGTGTGTGCACACATGATCGAGGACTACGGATGCATGCTGATGAGTACGGTCTCGACTAGACCCTTGTTCTGTGGTTACTGGTACGGTGTCTCAGTGTCCACCTAGGGTGAGTAGGGAGACACCTAAGGCGCGGACTAAGTCATCAGGAGATGCAATTGATCAGCGGCGACCTTGATCTTGACCCGCGCGTCATCGGTCCAGAAGCCCTTGACCTCGTGGCATTCGATCTCCCCCGTGGAGAGCATCACGGCGAAGTCGGGCGTGTAGAAGGTGTTATCGGCAAGGCGGAGCTTCAGGCCCTCGAACCGATACCAGAGCACATCGCCGATGACCTGAGCGTCGCGAAGCTCGCGCTCGTAGGCGGCCTCGGTCTTGTTCATAGTGCCGGGCTTCAACCGACCTAGAGCGCGAAGACCGTTCATGCCGCGAGCCTCCATCCCTTGGCCTCTGCCCTGCGGATCAGCTCGTCAGGGGTGAGAACCGCGTCGCCATAGCGATAGAATTCGCCCCTGTGATCCGCCCGGCCCCGCTCGGTGCAGCGATAGACGAAGGTGTAGCGGCGAAGGTGATCCGCTGCCTGGGCCTCCGGCGAATAGTCGCGCTGAATCTGCGTGACCTTCGGGCCTGCATAGTTGAAGCGACGGGGCGGGGGCGGTGCCGGCACGTAAGCCGCTGGCGTCAGTCCAGTCCACCGCAGCCAGCGGGTGATCGTCTTGCCGACCTTGCCGTAATGGCGGCACAATGCGCTATAGTGCAGTTCGGCACAGCGTTCGGCGAAGTCAGCCGGAACCGCGGGGGCCCGCCCCTTTCTATCACCCAAACGACGAACGCGCCTCTCCACCGAAGCGCGGGTGCGGCCCATATCGGCTGCGATTGCGGGATATTGCAGGCCGCCAGCCATAAGCTCGCGCAGCCGGGCATCCTCTTCCGGGGTCCAGAGGCGTCCGTTCAAGCGCCCCTCCCCTGCTTACCGGATGGTGAATGGATAGGGTTAACCCGTCCGGCGAAATAAAAAGGCGCGCGGCGGCGTACCCAGCCGGACTGGCGAAGGCGCTTTCGTTCGCGAAGGGCGAGCCAGAGGCCGATGCGGAGGGACAGGAATCGGATCACGCGGCCTCCTCCAGAAGCATCTGGGGATCGCAGCCGAGCCAGTTGGACAAGAGCCGCATCGTGTCCTCGTACAGGCGCTCGAACTCATCGCGGGGCATGGAGGCTACCGCCATGCTGTCCGGGATGAAGTCGGTCGTGCCGTCGAGAACCGAGACGCGGATCGTGCCGCGCTTCAGGGCCTTGAACAGGTCGAAGCGTAGATCCTCTGTGCTGGCCCATTTGCCGGTCGCCTCCATCACGTTGTTGAGGACGGCGAAGTATTTCCGGTGCTGGGCCATGTTCCGCGGGCGCCAGACCTGAAGGAAGACGCCGGCACCCTCCTTGACCTTGGCCAGAAGCTCGCGGGCATCGCGATCGACAGGATAGAAACCCAGGTCGCGCTTGAAGAAGCGGGCGGTGTCACGCATTGCGGTCCTCCCATGCTTTGCGGCCCGGCCACGCGGACCAGTATTCAGCGGCCAAAGCAGTCCCCTGCTCGCGGGTGATGCCGAGCGCGGACCAGCCGTGGTCGGTGTGCAGCTTGTGGTGATGCTCGCACGCGGGGACACAGTTCCGATCCGCCGCCTTCGTACCCATGCCCTTGCTCGACGGGTCGGCCATGTGGGCGGCCTCCATCTTGCCCCAGCATTCACCAAGGTGGGCGAAAGCGCAGGGTCGGCCGCGAAGCCATTGCTTGAAGGCTTCGGCGACCTTCCATGCTGGTCGCGGCGCGTTCTGCCGGCGAGGCTTCAAGGCGGAGCGGGCGAGCATCAGAACGGCACGTCTGAATCGTCGTCGAACGCGGGCGTCGGACGTTGCTGTGTCCCGCCGGCCTGTTCCCGCTTCCCGCCGCAGAACGGATCGACCTCGTAGGCGCGCACCTCGTATTGCGGCTTGCCGTCATAGGAGCCGATGATGAACTCACCGCAGACCGCGACCTTGGCGCCCTTGGTAATATGCTCGCGGAGGCTGTTCGCCCGCTGGCCCCAGACCGCGACCCGATACCATTCCGACTTGGCGTCACGGCTGAAACCCTGCCGGACGGCGACGGTGAAGTTGAGAACGTCGGTCCCGTTGACCGTGCGAATCTCCGCGTCCCGGCCGACATTGCCGGTGAAGTGAATGACGTTCATGCCGCTTCCTTCTCGTAAAGGCTGCGAAGCTCGGCGACGGTCTGGGCGACCTCCGCCAGGAACTCGGCGACCTGATCCTCAAGTTGGGCAATGGCGGCGTCGTCCCGCTCGACACGATGGACGAACAGCCGCATCGCTTCCGGGAGTCGCGGATCGTAGCTGGCGAAGTCGCACCACTGCCGACCAGTGCAGGCCATCTGCCAGTTGATCTGGGTGATGTATTTCGACGGGACCGACCGGCCCTGAAGCGTGGCGATATGAGTGGCCGTGTTCGGGCATTTGATCTCGACCAGCCCATCCGTCCCGATCAGGCCATCAGGGGATGCGCCCGACATGCCGATGACCGGGTGATCAATGAAACCGACCTCGGTCACGTCCACATCGCGGAAGAAGCTGTAGGCGTCCCGCGCTTCGGCCTCGGTGTCTGTCCCCCATTGCATCGCGGCATTGGAGAACATCTCGGTCGGCTGGCCGGTGAGACGTTCCGCGACGAGCTGGGCGGCATAATTCGCTCGTGAAGCGCCCCAGCCCGTCTTGGTCGTGGCGATGATGTCGGCAATGCGCGAAGCCGTGGCCTTGCCCACGCGGGCGGCGAACCAGCTTGCGCTCCTCTGGTCCACGCTTTCAGGCAAAGACGCCATAGTGTTTCTCCCTTGCTTTGCGATAGGCGAGCGCGGCCTCTTCGGGCGTGGCAAAGGTGCCTATCTGGATCATGGCCCTGTTCACGGTGATGCGAGCCGAATAGCGCCCGCTTGGATTGCTGCGGACGCCCATCGGAAGGGGGCTCGCCTTGGCACGCCCTGAGTGATTCCAGGCGTTTTCTGTTGGAGATGCCGCGCGCAGATTTTCCCAACGGTCATTGAGTGAATTGCCGTCGATGTGGTCAACTTGCTCTGCGGGCCAATCGCCAGTCATGTAGAGGAACGCCAAGCGGGACCGCTTGTATTTACGCCCGTCTATTTGAATGCAGTGATACGCCTTCTGGCGGTTCGGGGTCGCCACGCCAGCGGGCTGGCCCATCAGCCTCGGATGTTTGGCTGGTGGATCTAGCCAAATGAATTCACCGGTCGCGGGATTGTAGCTCAACCTCGCGCGAAGCGTGGCCGCGTCCATGCCGGCGCTCATTCAACCGTCTCCGGCTGACGTGAATCGCCACGGGTCTTCGCCTGCAAGGCAGCGACCGCCTTGTCATAGTCTCCGGCCGCGATCTGGGCGACGGTGCGGACGCCCATGTATTTGCAGAAGCGCTTCGTGTCCGCGCCGACATTCTCGATCAGCGTGACCAGCGTGGCGTACTGCGCATCGTCGATGAAAGTTGGATCGGCCGCTTTGTAGTTGGCGCGGCTGTCCTGAACCTCATCCGGATCGTCGCCGGTCTCAAGGCCAAGCACCTTGAGCAGCGCATATTTGACGCCGTAGGACATGGCCTTGCCCGGCCCCTTGTCCTGCGGGTCCACGCCGTAGCCGAACGTCGAAACGTCGATATAGTCATCGCGGTTGTCCGCATTCTCGAAGCGGACGGTGAACAGGGCTTCCGTGCGGTTGCCGTTCTGCCGGACCTCCATGTCGCGCGGGTAATAGACCACGCCGTGCTTCTGGAGGATCGGGCGGACCTTGGCCGTCACGGCATCGTGCGAGACGATGCTGTAGTTCATGCCCTGCTTCTTTTCCTTCTGGATATAGTCCACCTCCGCCATCGCGGCGTTGATCCGCTGCGCGATGTTCGGCGGTCGCTCAATTTTCGATGGTGCGTTCACATCTACCTCCCATACTGTGCCGATCCGGCACGTGTTAAACATAGCGTTTGAAACTATTGGGTTGCCTGAATATCTGGCGGCGAATGAGTATGCGTATCCCGGCCGCGCGTGTTGCGTTCGGCGTGGCCGGACATTTCCGAAGGCACCGCAGGGCTGTCGCCGTAGGACAGGTGATCCGCCCACTCGTCGATCGCATCGTCCGCGCGACCCGCCAGAGCGAAGGCGCAGACCGCGAACAGGACAAAGAACATCAGCATCGCCAGCACGGCCGCGAGCAGCGGGTGAAGCCGATACGCGCCGATCAGGGCGAGCGCGGCGGCAGCTGCGCGCACAAGGGCGCAGAAAACGATTTGGGATGCGGCCGGAAGCCCCTCCCCTGCATGGACGGCGGTCATGCGGCTGCCTGCTGGTCGGGCTCGTCCACGGCGGCGAGCATATCGTCTGCCGTGACCCTGCCGTTGGTGGCGGCGATGATCCGCTTCGCCAACGCGGAGCGGGGGAACCGCTCTCCGCGATACAGCTTGCCGATGGTGTGGGGGGACTCGCCGACGCGCTCAGCAAATTGCTGGATCGTCTCGCCAGTTTCGGTGAGATAGGCCTTGAGTAGCATGGCCTCTATAATACCCACTGTGGGTATTCAGTCAAGTGGGTTAAGATACCCGCATTTGCCCGTGCGCCAGATGCCCAGTTTGGGCATTTATCCGCCCATGAGTAACCGAGTCATGGAATTGCGGAAGCAGCGCGGTCTCAAGCGCGAAGAGCTGGCCGCCATGGCTGGCACCACCAAAAACCAGATTGGGAAGCTTGAGCGAGGCGATCGGCGTTTATCCGACCATTGGGCGGCCCGCTTGGCGCCGCACCTGGGCGTCGAGGCTTATGAGCTTTTCGCGCCAGATGGTGTCGCCAGCATCCGGTTCGTCCCCGTCATCGGCATGGTCTCTTGCGGCAATTGGGCAGAGGCGGTCCAGGACGCGACAGATCGCGTCCCGTCGCTCTATGGCGGCCCCAATTCCTTTGCCCTCCGGCCTCAGGGCGATAGCTTGGACCGGATTTTGCGCGGCGGCGGGTTTGTGATCGTCGATCCTGACGAAACCGACCTTATCGACCGTAAATTCTACGTGGTGATGAACGAGGATGGTGAGACCACCGCCAAGCAGTATCGGGCGTCACCGGCCCGGCTGGAGCCGGCCTCCTACAACCCCGAGCACAAGGCGATAATTGTCGGCCGCCAGAAATTCACCGTCGTGGGTCGCGTGGTAGAGCAGTCCGGGCCACCTGCTGACAGTGTGGACTAGTCTAGCTAAATGACCTTTGGTGAACTGGTGAAAGCGGGCATAGGACGACTACCCCTGCTTTTAGCAAGGGCAGTCCCGCCCGCCTTGGCATGACCTTTGGAGCCACCGGAGCCAAGGGGCCTATCCTCCTAAAAATTTACTAATTCAGAAAAATATGAAAAAATAGTCTAAACGATCCTCGGAAACAGCACAACGCAACTGTAGCATCCTCGAGTCGATGAACTCAACAATGAACTCACCACTAGGTTCCGTAACTTGTACGAGAGAAAAACGTGCGTGGATCATAAAACACAACTCAGGATCCACAAAAGCGATCTAAAAGCTCTCCGAATAGATCCAAAAGAATCCATGGTATTACATCCTCCCCTCCTTTAAGAAATTTTACCCTCGAAATTAAAGGAGCTAATAAGAAGAAGTAAGGTAGAACAAACCCAGAAATTCTAACACGTAGAACTTAATAACACAAATCTCGAGAACACAAATCTCAAAAAATACAATTCAGAGGGACACTGCCAGACCACAATCACAAGCACATGCTCTAGATCTCAAGGCAAATCGATCCACAGAACGAGCATGGCACACAAGTGAACACAAGTCTGACACCTTCGAAATAGGGCAACGTCGTTTACGTCTCACAGGAAAGGAGACACGACTCATGCCACGAAAACAGTTATCAATAAAACAAATGGCAGGCACAACAAGCATCGGCTTAAACAAGGAAGCATAGTCCTCTCAGTTGACAGCTCCACATCATTGGCTTCAGTGCCAGAACAATAATGAAACTTGGCACACAGAACGCCAACAATAGCACTGGACCACAACCATAATCAAGTCAGTCCTCACTCAGACATTACATCTGATTCGAGTCACATGCCAACTCTACCATAATAGAAGTGTACAGCAAAACTAACTGACAAGACTTCGGTCCACTCAATGCCAAACTAGATTCACAGGGAATTCCTCCCAAGCTGAACACAACCACCAACAGACAACAACAACAATGACAGCACTTGCAAAATCCCAGCTGCGTACTAAACACAGAACCACGGAACACAACTGCAAGTTGGGTCACATCAAGGCACAATAACAGCTAAACACATGTCTACAATATACTAGTCATGCAATGAGCAGCTTACTAATAAGGACCCACAACAACCATAACAACAATCTTGGGAAATGCATCTCAAGGACCATGATCACGTCCCGAGAATACAACACCCAAGAAATATTTACAGAGGAGTAGAGAGTACTTAACCAGCATATATGCCGACATATTCCCCAACTCTCAGAGATGCCAGTGCCAACACCATAATGCCTCCAGCAACAGCACGGCAATAAACAACATCAAGGCACACAAGGCCAAGATGAAGTCACATTGAGGAAAATAATTCTCTCGATCGGCCAGAATCTTCCAACCAACGATCCTCGACCCGTGGGTTACCAGCCCACATGCTTCCGCTGCGCACTCATACAAGGCACACAGGCATCAAAAATACCTCGGTATTCGCATCTTAGTACATACACGGCACTACTGTAATTCACGAAACTACAATACAACATGCCACGAGTACTGACCCAGCTAATAACCGATCACAAGTCGCCAAAGTGCACAATAGGAAGAGAGTACCAACTTCAGCACAAAGCACAAAGGAACTCTAATCTCAGCTTATCCTTACATCCTGAAACTATTACTGAACCTTCATAACACATTAGCCGCCAGACACGGCACGATGAACACGGTGCACAACGGCCCGCAACACACACACTAGGTCCAAAGTGAAGCAACCGTCAAACAAAGAGTAGATTAGGCTCAGAACTAACACAGTCCACACTTAAGCAGACACAGGACAAAGGCCTCACCAAGATAGCATTTCTATGGCTTACCTCTAAAAGATTCCATGAAATAGGATGAGAAGAATCAAGCTCACTAACAGTAGCTCACTTGGAAGAAAAATCCTAGGTTCGCTTGAGCATTCTCTCAATCAAGGCATATAATCGAGCACCTCGACACAACCTCAACAACTCAGGAGCTGATCATATCGTAAGCTGGGAAGCCCAAAATGGCATTAATCTCCATAGAAAAACATGCACGGCTGTCACCAACAATAAAACAAATCAGCCACCTGGAAATGCCACGGAAAAGAAGTCTCGAATAGTACATAGTAGATTAACACCTACCGGCGAACTCTACCAAGTACTACATAATCGAGACAAACACCATGACAAAAAGAAGCATCTTGTCACATCCTGATGAGAGTAAAACCATCTTGCACAGTGCCAATGCAGCACGCACAAGACCACACACGAAAATAAAGTGACAAATAATCACAAAACCTGTGCCAGCTATCGACAGTACTGGACCTTAAGGACTCTGTACACTATAATATCTCAAATTCCCATGTACTTTCGCATAACATGCTCTGATACCAACTATGATGACCCAGACTCTGGATACCGGGTAAACCCAATACCACTTGGAACCTGTGATTCCTCCCAAGAGCGGTAAAGCTCCGAAGGGATAGAAAGGTATGTGTAGAGTACATTGAAGTTCCACATGAGATCGCTCTCCACCAGTGAGTGTGGTGTTGAGTACTTAGGATCACCTTACCTTTCCAGAGTGTCTTCTTGAGTATATATAGTTGCTTACTCTCCTGGCCAGAGGTAGGGTACTCAGAGGGACCAGGGGGCGTTATGTCCTAGAGGAGGGCTCTCCACCGTTAAAGGACTCTTGCTCTCCCCTATCCTTTTGAGCTTCCCACCTCCGAGTGGTAGCATCATTATCGCCAGGATAAGCACCCCGTAGAGAGAAATCTCCCCTCATCATCAGAGGGACTCTGTGGGGGGGGGGATCGATCCGATGATCCCATAGGGGATATCTTCTGCACTGAGCGCGGGACACCATCTTAGGGTTGCTTAGGCTTTTCCCGAGCGATGTGGGCAGCATCAGTCGATTATGCTCGGGTGTCATTTGGTCTCTTCTCGAGCAACCATTACTCAGACTTCCGGGCTAGGAGGCTACCTAAGAAGGGCTGGTCTGAGCGATTTTGGGCTTTACAATAAGTGGGCCCATTCGTGGGGCTATCACTTAGTGGATTTGGCCTGGTTGGGTCGAGTTGGACCTGGTTGGGCCACTCTGGGCCATATATTTATTGGGCCACAGATTTACCCCTCTCCACTTGCCCCCCTACTGTCGATCCAAAGTTTGGGCTCAGAGAGTAGAGTATAATCGGGTAGTATCGGTGGCTCGAATGGGGGATGTCTTTCGCCTACAGGGACCATTTAATGAGGCTATCCTAGGGGCAGGTGCATGATGATGGTTCCCTCGAGTTAGCGCGGGGAGGCCCTTCTTGGAGTTCGAAACGTCACAACGCTTCCCCCCAAGATTGCTGGGGGGTATAAATATTCCATATGCTTACGTCACACGTCTCCTCTGTTTAGGGCTTTTCCCTTCGTCGCAATCACAATCTGAGAGGGTCCATGCACCGCGACAGCCACCAAAGGGAGCGAAGAATCATAGAGGCCTTTACAGAGTTGGCAGAGACAACTTAGCTTCCTCCTCCCCCCAGCTCTTCTGACTCTGATATCCCCTCCTCTCCTACTCGTTCTATTCATTCCTCCATGGAGGAGCACAACACCGAGGTTGAGATCTAGGAGTCTGAGCAGGGCGTGGGGAGTTCAGTGCCTGTGTCCGGCCATCCTCTGCGTAGTGAGCTGGGCGAGGCCGTGGTAAAAGTGAGCGAGATACGCTACAAGTTGCCATCGTAGTACTACTTCTCTCCAGCCAAACTCCACGAGTCCAGCCTAGATACTCGTTTGGGCCTTTTCTGCATCTTTCTTTTGGCTTGGAAGTGCGATTTTCATCTTCCTCTCCACCCCTTCGTTGAGTAGTTGCTAAAATTCTACCAACTGGCTCTTGTCTAGTTGGTTTTCAACTCCTATACCTTCATCTTCTCCTTCATCACCCTTTGTCACTCATGTGGCCTCGCCACGTCTTTAGACCTCTTTTATGCCTTCTTTGAGCTGAAGGAGCAAACCCACGTCGGGAAGGATTTCTTCTATCATCAGGCGAGGAGCGGAAGGAGTTGTGTGACCCTCTCCCCTTGGGATTCTTCACACAGGGGTTGGAAAATCCAATTTTTTTGGGTAAGATTTACCAAGGGTGCTACTAGCTGAGGTTTTCCTAACAAGTCGAATTTCCAACCGGTATTCCCCCCGAAGCAACCGGTGATCTCCTCGGAGCTGGAGGAAGAGATTAGAATTCTTTAGGAGAATCGTCAATTGATTGTTGAGATGACGACTCCAGCCAACATTGATCATTATCCTCACCGTGCACAACCCCCCAGAGGTAAGGACCTTAGGGCTCCGCTTTTGCACTTTCTCATTCTAATAGGTCAAGCCTTCGCTGATGGCTTGTCTTCTGATGAGCAGAAATGAGGTGCGGTGATGATGATGAGGGATCATCAGAGTAGGATGTTGTCGAGCAAGAGGAGGCGATTGCTCTGAGCGTGCCTTAAGCTTCCGAGGGTCCTTCTTCTACCTGAGATAAGGGCAAGCGAATTGCTTAGGAAAACTATCCAGGGCGAAGGGGGTCTAAGCGCAAGGACCCCGGGGAGTGGTTGATGCTGTCCTCGATGAAGGCTCTGACCGTCGAGAAGAGGCGGATGAAGAAGGTGAAGACCCTCCACCCAACTGAGGAGTTCCCAACTGGGGATGTCCATCACCCGAGTCTCCCAGCGACCTAGCCAGAGGTGCCCGCAGTGGTTGAGAGGACCTCTGCTGAGCCTAAAGGAGCGCGAGGGGTGAAGGCTAGCTCCAAATTCTCGATTGAGGCTGCCGGGGTGCACGGTGAGGAGGAGGTCGAGGTGAGGATCCAGGCCGAGCCAAGCATCACAGTCCCAAGTTTGGGGATGTCTGGGGAGGATGTGATGGGAATCAACTTCGAGCACTGACATTTTTAATTTGTATCTATGTCTTTTTATTTCTTCATCTATAGGCATCAGAGCATCCATTTGTGTATAGAGTCTTACAATTGGTATCAGAGCCTAACTCTTCTACAGGGATCAACGTCCTGAAGAGAAACGGCCATGGATGCTAGAGGAATGATGGCAGAGGGACACTCCACCACCAAGCCCCCGTACTTTGATGGTACCAACTACACATACTGGAAGAACTAGATGCAGGTCTTCCTGAGGGCAAAAGAATATGAGATCTGGAAGGCCGTTAGCAAGGGACCTTTCGACCTGCATTGAAACGAGGACGTTTAGACGAAAGAGGAGATTCACAAGTCCACTCACAACTAGAGCGCTATCAACGCAATCCAGTGCGCTCTACACCCCACAGAGTTCTCTAGAATCTCATCGTGTGCCACTGCAAAGGAGATGTTGGATAAGTTGGAGGTAATATCCGAAGGAACCTCGCAGGTGAGAGAGACCAAAGCTAATCTACTGGTCTCACAATATGAAGCTTTCAGAATGAGGTCCGGTGAGACCATCACCGAGATGTACGAACGTCTTGCTATCATCACCAATGGACTCAAAAATTTGGGAAAGAACTATTCTGATTATGAAATCGTGAGGAAGATTCTTCGGTCCCTGACTCTAGTCTGGCACACGAAAGTGCCTGTTATAGAGGAGTCAAGGGATCTTCAGAGCATGAAGGTGGACGAGTTGATTGGCTCGTTAATGACTTACAAGATGAACCTTCCTAAGACCGAGGAGCTCGAGAAGAAGGAAAAGACTATTGCTCTGAAGGCGAGTTCCAGCAAATCAAGCCGATCCAGTCACAGTGGGTCGTCAAGTGAGCAGAGTCTCTCTGGGTCAGAGCTCGATGGAGATCAACTTGCTATACTGACCAGAGAATTCAGAAGATTTCTGAGGAAAGAAGGCAGAAATTTCGGCCGAAGATAGTTTAGTAGCAGGAGGCAAAACAGGTATAAATCTAATCCTGCTAAGAAAATAGACACTAATGTTTGCTATCATTGCAGGAAAGCCGGCCATATGAAGGCCGATTGTCTAGAGCTCCAGAATCTGAAGGAGAAAACTAGGAAGAAAGCTCCCAAGGGAAAAGCAATGGTGAGCCAATCAGATGCGCTGTTGAATTTCTTGGGTAATTTGATTGGAGTGGTTGGTTGGCTCATGTATTCTATATCCTGGTTGCGCAGTCTGCAGACTGGGGATCAGGTGATCTGCTCTCTGCAGCTAGCTATAGTATCTTTAGGATGGCTTGAAAACTTGTATCCTGTAATGTGCTCCTCATGTGCTCTTATAAGTTGCTATGAGGGAGAAGTTCCTTAAACTGCTGATCATAGGGATTGGATTCTGTTTTATCCATTGTAGGTGACAGGATTCTAGATCCACCTTTAGATGAACTCAAAGCTCCTCTGTTTAGAACTTTCTACCCATGGAACTTCTACCTGATGTATACTATCTATTCTCTTCTCAGTTTCTGGCTGTGGCTTATAGGTTTTTTGGATACCCGTCTTGAAATGGAATGCAACATTCACCGTCTAATACTTATTAAGTCATTGACTCGTTGCTCCTCATAGGTCTGTGTTCTCTATTCTTATTGTGTCATGCACCTACATTTTTGCTGTTGGATGATGCCAGTGTGATGGTGCATGTGCTGGGAAACCAGCTGAGCGAATACAGCTTGCTGCTTTCTTATATCAGCAAGCAGTAGGTGTGAGCACGAAGGACCTGGTGAGACTGGTGTTGTTTCTTGTATAAGTTGAGTGCCTCCTCCCAAAAATGATGGTTTGCTGTGGAGGTAGTGGCTATGTTTTCACTGAGCTTCGGATTGGTCTTCCGTCTCCCGACTTGTCCATCCATTCCCAATGGCTCAGTTTATATGCCTCTTACAAAGCGATGGTTTGCCGTGGATGTAACCCCCAACCCCCTCGCGCCCAAGCTTTCAAAACAGGTTTTTTCTTGGCTCCTGACTTTGAAGTCTCGCTCTGGCTGCGGAACGATGTTATCCCGATGCTTGAAGAAGAATATCCATCGCTAATGTGCTCGTGCAGTGTACGCCGCTGTAGGGTAACTGAGATGTGTAATTGAATTCAGTTTATGAGTAGTATTTCAAATTGTGAATGAAGGCTTTGGTTGGGTTTTATTTGGTGGCGTTATCGCTTGGTAGCGATTGGGGTTAGGTTGTGTTGTCGTGTTATATCGTTGGGTACACGTGTCCTTTATGGGGCGCCGAATACGGTAGCAGATGGTGCTTGTGGGATATAACTGTCACCGCTTTTCCAAAAGATATGGGAATCGGGCCCGAGAACGGAGTAATCAGGGGACTGGAAGGTCGGACCGACAAGCAAACGTAGACAGTCATGTGGCCGGTGCCAAATAGAGGCCGTTGCGGACTACCAATGGACAGATTGGTGTGACCAGTAGAAGCTGGGCTTCAACAACGAAATTTTATCCTGAAAATTTTAGGATCTAACAAGGGAACGGGGAAGAACAATCCAAACGCTGGCTACACTCTCCAAGCCCTAGCCATACCTCGAACACCAAACACGAAATCATGATAACACGATTCTTGAAAACACAATGTAGAGGAACACTACCAGACCATGATCACAAGCAAGATCATCATGCTTCGGATCTCAAGGCACACCAATTCGCAGAACGAGCATGGCACACAAAGGAACACAAGTCTGGCACCTCCACAGCAGGGCATCATCGCTAACATCTCACACAACAAGGTGACACGACCCATGCCACAAAAACAACCACTAATAACTCATACTCAACAGAGCACACAAGCATTAGCTCTTCACGAAGAAGATAAACATCTCAGTTGACAGCTCCAACCATCGACTTCTGTGCCATAATCAACAAGCAAAACTGGCACGCAGAACGCCAATGACAGCACTGGACCACAAACACAATCAAGTCAGTCCTCTCTCAGACATCACATCTAATCCGAGTTGCATGCTAACTCTACCACGGTGGAAGAGTATAGCACGACCAACCTACAAGATCACGATCCACACAATGCCAAACTCTGACTCATAGGGAACTCCTCCCATGCTGACCACAAACAACAACCCAACACACAACCTCAACAACACCTGCAAATCCCTAGTTCTATTCTCAACAATGAACCATGGGACACAACTGTAAGCTATTTCACATCAAGGCACAATTACAGTAGGCCACATGGATACAAGGGACTAGCCACGCATAGCTTACCAACAAGGACCCACAACAACCTCTCAGAAATGCATCTCTAGGACCACGATCATGTCCTGAGAGCACAGCTTCCATGAAATGTAGACAAAGAAAGAGTACTCAATCAGCATATCTGTCGATAGATTTCCCCAATTCTTAAAACTTGCCAGTGCCAACAACCATAATGCCTCAAGCAATGGCACGGCAACTAACAGCATCAAGGGACACATAGCCAGGATGAACTCACACCGAGGAAATAATCCTCTTGGCTAGTCAGAATCTTCCAACCCTGATCCTCGACCTATAGGATATAAGCCCACATGCTTCCACTACGCACTCTACACAACGTACACCGGCAAAACAGACAACTCAGCATCTGCATCTCAGCACACCTTTTAGCACCATTGCACTCACAAAACTACAATGTGCCATGCCTCAAGTACTAATCCTGCTAACAGCCAATCACAAGTCGCCATAGTGCAAACCATCATGCCAAGAGCCACAACAAAAGTCACAAGGAACACCGGTCTCAGCTTATCCTCACATCTCGAAACAATTACTGAACCTTCACAGCAAACTGCCGCCTAGCACGGCATGCCAAACATGGTGCACAATGGCCCCCAATTCACAAACTCGGTCCAAAGCAAGGCCACTGCCAAAACAAAACTAGATCAGGTTTAGAACTAACATAGTCCACACATAAGCCGACATAGGATGAAGGCCTTACCGAGACGGCACTTCCAAGGTTCAACTCAGAATTATGCCACAAGAGAAGATGAGAAAGATCAAGCTCGTCGAATAGCAGCTCACCGGGAAGGAAATCCTAGGTGTGCCCGAGCACTCTCAACGAGGCATCCAAATGACCACCTCAACACAACCTTAACAACTCAGGGGCTGACTAAACCTCAAGATAGGATGGCCAAAACACCAGAATTTCCTCCGGAGAACATGCACGACCATCATACCAATGACAATTCCAATCAGCCACCTAAACACACCATGAAAATATGCAAATGCTGCACCATAGATTCAGACCTACTGGCAAACTCTGACCAGCGCAGCACAATCAAGACCAACACCACAACAAAAGAACACTCTCTGTCACATCCTGACGAAAGTAAAAACCACCGTGCACAGTGCCAACACAATACAGTCAAACGCTCACATGAGAAAGCAAAGCAGCATAAAAACACAAAACCTATGCTAGCTACTGACAGCACTGGACCTTATGGACTCTGAGCACTGCAATATCTCGAATTCCCATGTACTTTCACAACTAGCTCAAAAACAACTCGATCTTGCTCTGATACCACGTGTGGTGACCCAGAACCTGGATATCAGGTAAACCCGATACCACTTGGATCTTGAGAGGCCTCCCAAGAGCGGGAAAGCTCCGAAGGGATAAAAGGAGTGTATAAGTGCATTGAACTTCTAGATAAAGCGGTAAATAATTCTATATTGTGATCAGGATTGCTAAAATAGCATAAATGAAATTACATTTTAAATTAAACAAATCAAACTATAACCGCTAGCAAAGTCCAGTCCAACTAAAGTAGGTACAATAGAAAGGGAAATGTACCCTCAAGTCAGGGGAAGCCCGACACTAGCAAAGCTGACAACTAAGAACCACGCACCGCACCTCCAGATCACGAGGAAGAAGAGCAACGGGAGAGTGAGATTTGATCTAACAGCCTCTTGTAACGGCACCATTTCATTGAACCAGCGCCCTTTTGGTTGGTGGCCCAACAGTGTATCCATGCACGCGGCACAGGAGGGTTTATTCCGGTGTCAGTGTTGAACCAATGTTGTACATATATTCCGGCATCAAAGTGACGCCATGCGAAGCTTTCAGTAAACCCGCGAATCGTCAATGTTGATGGCACTGATTCATACGATCTACTATACTTTTGGGGATGTGTGATTTTCTCCGTCGTGTCTGGAAGTGGGTTGACTTCTTCCCCCTTGGGTGCTTCATCAGGCATGCCATACATGCCTACATTCCAAACCTTTTTGGCCCTCTTGGATGTGATTTTGAGTCGATCCAATGCAGTTTGTGCTAGCGCCATATCACCTCTTGGATGTCATTTTATGGCCTTCGGGTAGCTCCATCCATGAATCGTGCCACCATTGAGCCCCGGAGTTTGCCCATCTTGTCTTTGCTTTAGCAGGGCCGTGCTATATCATTTTTCAAGTCATTGCCATCTCATTTCCTTGGAAAGAGTTACTGTCGTATCACTTCCTTGGAAAGAGTTGTTATCGTATCAAGGCTTTTGGGCTACTCCAGTAGTTGGACTATGCTACTTCCATGTTTTTGGAGTTTACTCAGCTTGATCCTTCTCCAATGGGACCAGAAAATATTTTGGTGGCCACCTTCTGGTCATTTTCTTCAATTTCGACACCTTTGCCATACCACTTTCTTGAATAGAGTTGCTGTTGTATCACGGCTTTTAGGTGATTCTGGCTACTATATTGGGCTGCCATTGAGGCTCCAAGACCTACCCAGCTTAACTTCACCTTGGGGGTGCCTGACAATGTTCTGGCAGCCGCTTTTGTAGTTTACTCCTTTAATTTCAAGTTAATTTGACATTTTCTTAACTGGTGTTGGATCACTACTCTAAGTGTTGTGACGAGGCTTGTAGGCCTCCTTGATTGCCGATCCGCACTGTTGCCCACCGATCTAGGCTTGTTTAGCTTAAGTTTGCTTTGACTGGGGCGAAAGGTGCTCCGTCTGCTACCCTGGGGGTATCTTCTTTGATTCCTGCACCGATCCATCTCAATTTGTACTTGCGCCGTATCACTCCTTTGGATCAAATTAGCACCGCATCACAGCCTTTAGATAGCTCCGACCTCAGACCATGGCATCTTCTAGCAGTCGAGATTTGTCCGGCTTGGTTCTACCTGGACGGGGCTTTGAAAAATATTTTTGTCACCACTTTAGGGGTAATTTTTTAATTTTACCCTTGTTCGGCTTGGCAACGGTCATTGTTCTCACTGCTAAATTTCAAGTGTCAACAGATGCCCCCCACCCATAGGTGGTGCAAGTGAGGGATGAACGGTGCAGGGCATACGGGTGTAATCTTTATTTTCTTTAATTTTACTTTCCTCTCATCAAGATTTTTATTTCCTCCATATGGATCTACAGGACCCTTTGTTTGCCAGGAGGGCATGAATCGACGTGGCCTTCTCGCTTCGCCTTGGTCTTCCTACACACCTACTTTGGCTTGACCAACACAGCCTTATACCATTGAACCAGTGTTGTTGAAATAGTGTGGTCCATCCACAGGGGAAACGGCGCGGGTGTTGATGATGCGGCATGGACAGGGGGGTTCATCCAGCACGCACCCCTACCGGTATATCACTTCGAGGCCTTGCCAGTTAAGGTCATGTCTCCTCTTTAAAAAGACGGGGGCCTAAGGGTTGCTTTCACTCCACCGATCCCATGAGCTTCCCCTCCTTTTCTTCTCTTTTGCAAGCCACCAGCGGACCAAGCCCATGGTGATCCTTCCTTATCCTCATCGTGTCATTAGAGCTCCCCACCGTCACGGTGGTCTCGTCACCTTCTCCCCTAAGCTTGCATCGATTTGCCCACATCCTTGTCTTGTCGATGTAAAACTGGGGCTCCTTCATTCTTTCCCTTTTGGGTCACCACTAGCCTTCCATTCTCCCATATGGTTTAAGCACATGGCTAGAGGCTCCCAGAGGGGGCTTCCTCCTCTCCCTCTTCTCCCTTGTTCGGTCATCTCCTCATGATCCTCTTATGGTTCGGGGGTTGCCGTCTTCTTTCTCCCTTCCTCTCCTCGAGAGTTCTTGTTGAGAGGGTATTGTTGCCCTTGAAGAACCGTTCGCAGCATGCTGCCACTTCAAGCTTCCCTTGCTACTCCACGGAGGCACTGGCTAGCTCATATTAACATGTGTAGAGAACCTCTTGCAAATGGGGTTTTGCTCCTCTCTCACGATATCGGGACCCTGTTGAGTAGTGGATGGCGGATCTAGAGGGGAGGGGTGAATAGATCTGTCCCTCTTTTCGCGATGCTGCCCGCTTTATAGCTAGTTGAAATAAATTACAGTGAAATTAAACTAGCTTAACGACGTACATTGTGTATGTGTCCTTACATTATTGTATGTACATATATGATGCCCTTTTCATTATTCTTTTCCCAAAAGAATTTAAGATTTTTAACATATATATCTATACAGTAATACCCCATCACTCGAGAACCCATTGTGTGTGATCCTTTAGGTCCATAGTCACTCTAGTTTAAGGCCCATTAACTTCTAATTCTCAAGTAGAAGTAAATTGAACTCATTATTTGCTTCTACTAGAGCCGAATGATAGTTTAATTTATTCCGAACCTTTTGATCACGTTGGGTCAAGCAAATCCGCATGATCCCAGAGGACTCCAGGTTCAAACCACCATATCTGGTACCTGTATATCTACAGTTGCCGCATTGCTATAATCCCTCACTCATTCTATGAGTCTGGTTCGATCGAAGGTATGGTAACTGTCAAATCCCATGATCGTGTCATTCGATCACGACCTCCTGAAAGTGTATGACGTCTGTTCTAAACGAACTCACATGACCCTGGCTAGGGATTTAATGGAGCGTCAGTGTCATGACCCATTAACTATCTTATATATACCCCACAATGAGCGATCCCCTCTTGACCATTGGTGATCTTCACACGTATCCTGAAATGGTTAATAACTTGGCAATTCATGACTTATGGTTAAAGTCACTTAGTCAACTCATTAGACCATTCCAGTCCTCGTGTAAGATCCGATCAATGTCTCAGGTCAAAGGACCAACGATGCTACTGAGACAATTAGGTCTTCAGTTGACATTAGGTATAATCAACCATCTAAAGATCCAATAGCGGATCAGTTTAGTGTACATCCTCTCAAGACGTACACCTACACGTATGTGTTGGTGCCCCGCACCAGTGACCATGAGACTGCTCACGCACACATCATATGTACTGGCTTAATAGGTAATCAAAGTCCCCGAGTGATTATCCTCCAACCATGAATAATTTTAAGGTATGTGTCCATGTAAAGTCAATCTTATGATCGAGATCCGATCTCGAGTTGACTTTACAATCATATATCCTAGGGACATCGTAGAGTAATATATAATTATAAATTTACGCTCAAATATCACTTCATTAATGATGAACAAGATTGTACAACTATCAGGCCTACTCGACCTGAAATTGGCATGTAGTACACCAAATACTAACAATCTTCCACTTGAACTACAGTCAATTGCCCACAACTTTGAGGCCCATCTTATCCCGATGGTGCTTAAACATAATTTGTGTCAAAGGCTTAGTCAGTGGATCTACTATGTTGTCTTCAGATGGTACACACTCTACCATCACATCTCCACGATCAATAATCTCCCAAATAAGGTGGAAGTGCCCCAGAATGTGCTTCGACCATTGGTGATAACTTGGTTCATTCGCCTGGGCGATGGCCCCATTATTATCACAAAATAATAGGATGGGAGCTGATATCTGGGGAACTACGCCGAGTTCCAAGATGAATTTCTTCATCTAAATGGCTTCCTTAGCAACTTCAGCCGCAGTAATATATTCTGCCTCCGTCATTGAGTCTGCAGTCATATCTTGCTTAGAGCTTCTCTAACTGACTGCCCCTCTATTCAACATGAATACAAATCCAGACATGGACTTGTAGTCATTTAGATCTGACTGGAAACTAGAGTCTGTGTAAGCTCTAAGCTATAAGTCCTCTCCTCCATAAAGCAGAAAAAGATCCTTAGTCCTCCGCAAGTATTTAAGGATGCCCTTTATTGCCTTCCAGTGCTCCTCGCCTAAATTTGCTTGATATCCACTGGCAATGCTCAAAGCATTGTCAACATCAGGCTATGTACATGGCATTGCATACATGATTGACCCTATAGCCGAAGCATAGGGCACCTTATTCATGTGTGCCACCTCCTCAGATGTCTTAGGGCTCATCCCCTTAGATAGGCAAATTTCATGTCTCATGGGAATGAGACCTCTCTTGAAATTTTTCATCTTAAACCTTCTGAGGATGGTGTCTATGTACATGGATTGGGATAATCCTAGCATCCTTATAGATCTATCTTTGTAGATCCTTATGTCGAGCACATAGGATGCTTCTCCCAAATCCTTCATGGAGAAGATCTTGGACAACCAAAACTTAGTTGATGTCAACATCCTTACATCATTCCCAATGAGTAAGATGTCATCAACATATAGGACCAAAAAGGTCACAGAGCTCCCACTAACCTTCTTGTAAACACAGGGTTTATCTTCATTTTGAATGAAGTTGAAAGTTTTGATAGCCTCATCAAATCTTAAGTTCTACCTCCGAGATGCTTGCTTTAATCCATAAATGGACCTCTGAAATTTTCATACCTTATTAGGATGAAGTTTGGAAGTGAATCCTTCATGCTACATCATGTACACCTCTTCTGATAGATTTTCATTAAGAAAAGTTATCTTCACACCCATTTGCCAAATCTCATAATCTAGGTACACGGATCGTAAAACTCAACTCGGGAGCTATAAAAGCGAACCGAAACTCTCCAAAAGGATCCGAAAGACCTAATAATGATCTAATAAAGATCCAATAAGGATCTAGGGCATTACATCCTCCCCTCCTTTAAGAAATTTCATCCTCAAAATTTAAGGACTAAGTAAAGGAGAAGCAGGAAAGAATAATCCCCAACATACTAGTAAGAAGCAACACAAATCTCGAGAAACATAGCTCAGAGGCACCTAGTCAGACCCTAATCACAAGTACACGCTCAGGATTGAGCACGACACAAGTGAATACAAGTCTGACACCTCTGAAACAAGGTAATGTCGCTTACGTCTCACAAGGAAAGAGACACGACCATGCCATGACAACAGATCTCAAAAAAATAAAATGACAGATACGACAAGCATCAGCTTAAACAAGGAAGCATTGTCCTCACAGCTGACAGCTCGACAACATCATCGGCTCCAGTGCCAAAGGTAACAAGGAACACCTAGCACAGAGGACGCCAATGACAGATTCATGGAGAAACAACAACAAGATGGCAGCACCAGACCACGAGCACAATCAAGTCAGTCCTCACTCAGATATTACATCTGATCGAGTCGCAAGCTAACCCTACCAGGGAAGAGAGTATAGCAAAGCTAACCAATAAGAGTTGGTCCACAAAGTGCTAATAACAGATAGACAAAATCATAGAGAAACAGTACTTGTAAAAACAACAACAACAACAGTACTTGCAGGATTTTGGCTCCGTACAGGACACAGAACCATGGAATACAACTGCAAGCTGGGTCACAATCAAGGCACAATAGCAGCTGATCAAACGACTACAGGGAACGAGTCATGCATCAAGCAGCTCACCAAGAATGACTCACGGCAACGAGAAATGACAATCTCGGGAAATGTATCTCAAGGACTACAAGCACGCCTCAAGAATACAACACCCAAGAGACAAAATGTAAAGCAAAGGGTACTTAATCAGCGGGAATGCCGACCAATTCCCCAACACTCACAAACGTTGATTCCAATACCAGAAAAATTACCAGTAACAGCACGACAACGGATGACATCGAGGCACAGGAAGCCAAGATGAAGCCACATCAAGGATAACAATTATCTCGACCAGTGAGAATTCGACAACAGCGATCCTCGACCCATGGGTAACCAACCCACATGCTTCAGCTACGCACTCATACAATGCACACAGGCATCAGAAAATAGTGCGGTATCCACATCTCAGCACATGCACGACGCCATCGCAATTTATGAAAAATCACAAATAATATGCCACGAGTACTGATCCAGCGAATAACCTGTCACAGGAAGCCTACGTGCAACGAGGAAGAGTACCAGCTTCAGCACAAAGCCTAAAGAAGAATGTAAATCTCAGCTTACCTTCATGTCCTAAAATAATAAATGAGCCTTCACAATACATTGGCTGTTGGACACGGCACGACAAACATGGTATGCAACAGCTCTTAACACCATAATGGAGTCCAAAGCTAAGCAACCATAAAACAAGGAACAAATCAGGCTCAGAATAAAACTATCCACACTTAAGCAGACACATGATAAAGGCATTACTAAGACAGCAATTCCAAGGCTTACCTCGAAAAGACTCCACCAAATGGAATGAGAAGCATCAAGCTCAATCAACAAAAGCTCACCAGGAAGGGAAAATCTAAGTTCGCTCGAGCATCTTCTCAGCCAAGGAATCTAATCGAGCACTTCATTAGAAGCGAAGCAAATCAGGAGCTACACGGACTCAAACTGGGATGACCAAAACAATGTAAGAACATGCACGGCCATCAAACCAACGCTGAAAGTCAACAGTAACCTATTCACGAGAAAACCTCGAACAACGTACTATAAATTTGAGCCTTTCGATGAATACTGGCAAGTACAACATGGTCGAGACAGACATCATGATGAAAAAGAAGCACCTCGCCACATCCTGACGATAGCAGGACCATCTCGCACAGTGCTAATCCAGCATGCACAAGACGACACACGAAAAATGAAGTAATCATGAATCGTAAAACCTCAGCAAGCTGAAGACTGTACTAGACTTAAGGACTCTGGAGACTGCACATTTCAGATTCCAATGTACTTCATACAACAATGCTCTGATACCACCTGTAATGACCCAGGAGATCCGGATACCGATAACCCGATATCATCAGACTACCGATACCAAGAACTCGGGGAAGTCACCCAAGAGGCTGATGAGGCCCCATAAGGGTTGGAGGAGTTTGTCGAGGGGATGCATAACGAATTGTAATTACACGCGCGTAATATTAATTGAAGCAGGAATTAGAACTTTAATGCGGAAGTAATTTAAAAATATCAGAGTGATAAACATATATAATAGTCCAGATTCACAAATGAACAAGTCCAATAACTAACAAAAGTCTAAATGTTGTAGTTAGTTATTTATTTCTATTAATTGTTGAATTATCCTACTTTATTTCCTATTTCTGTGTACACCACACCTATCTTTCAACTCTTTCGAGTCTTCGAGCTCGTGGGTGGTAGGCCGAGGTTCGAGTCATGCCGATTCCTTTCCGGTACTCGGATCTCGGGTCGCTACAGTTGGTATCAGAGCTATGGTTGTGGAAGTACATGAGAATTTGAGATATTGTAGTGATCAGAGTCCATAAGGTCTAGTACAGTCGGCAGCTAGCATATGATTCTGTGTTTATTTGAGATCATGGTTTGAGGTGGCAGAACAGATGTTCTGATTGAGAGTTGTGCTTCGATGAGTGGAAGATCTTCCTAGTGAGCTGCTGATTATTGAGCCTGATTTTCTCATCGTGCTCTGGGGCATCGAAGGTGACGTGCTAGTCTCGATTATTTTTATGGATCTCGAGGCAGGATTGGGCAGAGATGTCCCAGTGAGATTTAAGTCCTACGAGTCAGCGTGTGAATGGACTGTGTTAGTCCTGGATTGGATTCGAGATTGTGTAGCGGTGGCTTGGCTTGTGGCCCAAATCATGGGATTTGAGGCCATTGTGCATCGCCTTGGATGCGCTGTGAGTGGCAGGTGAGTTGTGAAGGTTTCGTGGTAGAATCGAGATTTGAGGATGAGCGTTGGTAGGTGCAGATCGTGGATCGTGTCGTGGCTCTTGGCATGGTGGTTCGTGTGGCAGTAGCTCAGGAGTTTCATATTTTAAGGACCTGAGAATCGAGAATGGATTAGTGTTAGCAAGGATAGATTCGAGGGACTGATGTCCGGTGGCTAGAGGTGTAGCAGCCTTCGAGCCTGGCATCTTTAGTGATTTTCTTCATGCCTTGGTAAGCATTTTGGCATGTTAATGGTTTCGGGATTAGAGACAGGCATAGGTAAGGAGTGTGTGGCATCGACTAGCTCAACCACAGTGGCATTGCGGTTGGCGACCAGTAGGGCCGGTGCTCGAGGCATGGCGAGTTGTAGTTCAGGGAATTGGGATGATGGTACGTCGGGAGATGCTACGAGTGTGGTCCAACGGGACACTTGGCGAGTGTTGTCAGAGGAGCTGACCTAATGGTAATGGTTTTTCTTGGTACTGGAAGGTGTGGTTCCTAGCGTGCGTGAGGCTCAAGGTCAGGTCGAGTGTGGAGATCTCCCATTTCTTAGGAGGTATACTGATTTCTCCTTGGTTGGAGAGAATCACATTTTGCCAAGTTCATCATCTTGCATCACGTGTTCGGACTGGTTGGCCTCTCTTAGGCGCCATGAAGTCCATGTGAGACGCATTCTATGTTTTGTCAATGTGGCTGCCTATGAGAAGCTATGCCCCTCCCCTGATGTATAAGGGTGTGTTGACATTATTCCGAAAGGATGAGTGCCAATTGGGTGGTGTTCGCAAGAATTTATGACTGGTGTTGTGATTCCCAATGTGTTGGCAATCAAAGTCTGCGAAGTTACAGGAGGATTGCCAGACTAGGCGAGAGAGTTTGTGCTCTGGGTTTAGGTAATTGAAAGAAACTCTCTTTGTTAAGGGTAGGACATTCTGGTTTTTCAAATGGACGCTTGATTTCTCCCCTGATGAAGACTCTCCACTTGTTCCTGTCTGGCTTGAGATGCCAGGGCTCCCAGCTAACTTCTTTAACAAAGCCATGATACTATCTATAGCATGGAGCATTGACCCAACATTAAAGGTAGATCGGAACACCCTTTGTCTCACCTGCTCGCATGTTGCCTGGGTCTGTGTCCAGCTAGACGTCTCCAAGAATCTCCCACACAGGGTTTGGGTTGGCATTGGAGTCAGGGGCTTTTGGCAACTGCTGGTCTATCCAGACCCTCCCTTGTTCTGCACCACCTGTAGGTGCCTTGGCCACCCCGCCCTCAAGTGCAAGAAGGTTTCTGCCGGCCATCTTGCGGATGCCCCACCTAGGCCTGCACTAGATCAATCTGGCACCAATCGTTAGTGGCGTCTAGCTCCTGAACCTGTGGTGCCTCCTGCTCAGCCCAACCAACTTGCCGCCGTTACTGTGGAGCATGCTTGTGCAGGTGCTCCTCATGGGGTCGACGCATGCCTCCCTCCTCCAGCCAAATCTGCTTCTCTTGGCATTGACCCTTCTTCTCTGGGGGTCGACCCAAGTAGCTCTGCAATTGTTGGTGGTCTTTGTCAGCAAGGGGCTCATGTGTCTGCTGGTGTGGTGGCCCATCTGCCTGGTGCTATTATAGCTGCAGGGACTGGTCAGGTGGTACTCCCGGGTGGCTACAGTGATAAGGCCATGCATGCTCCTCAAGGGGTTGTGATGTGACACAACCTATGGAAGGTAGTGACAACCCAAACACCGAGTGGTACATGGCGAAGGACGAACCTGAAGGTTTCCTCGATGCTAGAAAGGCTGTGTTCTGAAGCTGATCAATGGGACCAGGAATGTGAGTAGGCATTCAAGGAATTGAAGAGTTACCTGGTGACCCCTCACGTGCTCTCCAAGCTGCAAAAAGGAGAATAATTGCTTTTGTATCTATCAGTAACACTGAGCACGAAGAGTGCCGTGCTCGCCTGGGAGGAAGATAACATCATGAAGCCCGTCTACTATGTATGCCGGGTGTTACAGGGGCCAGAGTTTCGGTACTCATGGACTAAAAAGTTCACTTTGGCCCTCATCACGGCCGCCCGTAAGCTGCGATTGTACTTCCTGGCTCACCCAATCACCATCCTCACTGATCAACCTCTACGGCAAATTCTCTAGAACCCCGACGCATCAGGAAGGTTGGTCAAGTGGGCCATCGAGCTGGGTGAGTTCGACATGAAGTTTTGCCTGAGAACTGTGATCAAGGCTTAGGCTCTTGCTGACTTCGTCGCTGAGTGCACAATACCTGTGGAGGACTTACTCGAGCAGTCCTCGGGACCAACATGGGAGCTGTACGTCGACAGATTGTCCTGTGCCATCGATAGTAGAGCAGGACTGGTCCTACTGTCACCATAGGGGATAGAACTTCAATACGCCCTCTGCTTCAACTTCCCAACCATGAACAATGTGGCCGAATATGAAGCGCTTCTCTCAGAGCTACGAATGGCGAAACACCTGGCGACGATCAGTGTGCGAGCATACATTGATTCCATGCTTGTCGCCAGTCAAGTTAAGGGAGAATTTGAAGCATGTGAATCATCCATGATCAAGTATCTGGAGAAGGCCAAGGCCACGGCAAAGAAATTTTTCCACTTCGAGATGGTCCACATTCCTAGGGAGGAGAACGTCCGAGCAGACGCCCTGTCTCGCCTGGCGTCAACAACCACGGTCTCCAACTCTAGATCTATCTTGATTGAGGAATTATCAGTGCCGAGCATAGAAGAAGCGACACCCCGGGTAAACACCATGGACTATGAACCCTCGTGGATGGATCCCCTCTTGGATTTTCTACTGCGACAATAACTCCCAAGCAACCGCACTGAGGCTCGCCGCATGCGAGCACAAGCGGCGCATTTTACAGTGGTCGATGGTTGCCTATATCGTCGATCCCTCTCAACTCGGTTGTTGAAGTGGTTGTTCCCTACGGAAGCTAAGCAAGCTATTCAAGAGGTACATGAAGGACTCTGTGGAAGTCATGTAGGAGGGCGAGCACTCGCGCGGACACTAATCTGACAAGGATACTGGTGGCCTACCCTACAACAAGATTGCCTTGAGTATGCCCGGAGGTGCCCTCAATGTCAGAACTTCTCCAACCTACACCACCAAGTAGCTACGCAGCTACATACCCTGATGGAGACTCGCCCATTTGCTCGGTGGGGGATAGATATACTGGGACCCTTCCCCGAGGCTCAGGGGATAAAAAAGTTCCTCATGGTCGCCATTGACTACTTCACCAAATCAGTCGAGGCAGAATCATTAGGGAAGATCACAAGTGAGGCAACTTGGAAGTTTGTGCTACGAAGCATCATATGTCGGTTTGAGATTTCGCGAGTCCTCACTACCGACAACGACAGATAGTTCGCAAGTGCTACCTTCCAGGAGAAGTGCTTGGAGCTGGGATCTGGATTCACTACACCTTGGTGGGAGATCCCCAGGCCAATGGGTTGGTGGAAAATGCCAACAGGACGCTCCTCTAGGGCATCAAGACCTGACTGGAACAAGCAGGCGACTCATGGATAGACTCTATCCCGAGCATTCTATGGGCACATAGAACCAACGCTAGAGTTGCCACAGGTGAAACACCCTTCCACCTCATGTACGGAGCCGTGGCACTGGTTCTAGTAGAGATATCTAACCCCTCACTGCGAGTGGGTCATTTTGACGAGGCCAGAAACATCCAAGGAATGCGAGAAAACTTGGACCTGCTCGAGGAAGACAGAACGCGTGCTCAAGTAAGACTCGTTGCCTATCAATAGAAGCTAGCTCAGTACTATAATGCTCAGGTAAAAGAACGACACTTCCTCCTCAGAGATCCGGTGCTACAGCGAGCAAGCGTGGCAGACCCCAGGGCTGCCATGGGAAAGCTTGCGCCCAATTGGGAAGGCTCATACCAGGTAGCTGAAGCACTCGACAAAGGGGCATACAGGTTGGTGACGCTGGAGGGGCGTGAGGTGCCCAGGATGTGGAGTTCTATAAATCTCAAGAATTTTATCAATAAAGCTCCACTCCAACAGTCCAGTGAAGTGTCACTAGTCATATTCGACAAAGGTAGTTTACGAGCTCCCTAGAGGCGAGCACCGTGTTGACACCCATTTTTTGCCAACGAGTTGGGTCATTTCTCTTACTATTAGTTGTTGATGCCTCGAGTCATCCATCGCTTATTGGTCCATCTCCGAGCACAATCTTGGGCTTATTTTATGAGCACCTCTGCATGTAACTTTGTCTTCCCATCCCCAAGTTCAACCCCCTTGCATGGGGTGTAGTGTTGTAATAGCTTGAGCAGGGTGAAGCTACACCGGCTCGGCGTGTGGGGAACCCACGTTTCCCCGCTCGTCCTCATCTCCGAACGGGACCGGCTTCTTCAAGCTGGTCGAGTAAGTTCTCTACTCTTGCTCTCATTTGAGTGCCTTGTTTCTCCAATATTGGTTCATACGTTCCGCTGGTCTGTGAGAGTGAGTGCCTGGTCCACAAGCTTCATTATCTTGAGTGACCGTCATGGGAAAAGTGTTACCCATGCCCATTGGCACTCGGTCGGCCCCCTTGAATTGGGCCTCTATACCCTTGGGAAATTCTTTGGCTTTGCTGGCCCTCTACCAGCAAGGGCCCAACGCTCACGACCTCGACTCGGCATCGTCGAGTTACCCCCGCATTTGGGTGTGCGCCGGGAGTGTTGGCCGCCGATATCGGCCCGTTCGACTTGCGACTTGTGCTTGTTGTGTAGGTCTGAGGTTGTGTCACATCAGACTTCCTCCTCCCGTTCCTATGAAGCGGCGGTCTTCTTAGTCTTTATCGTCTTCAGGCAAAGCATGGAGGATGATTCTGAAGATGATGAGTATGGCAGTAGGTGGGGCATTCGTACTGCTTCGGTGTAGAAGAACGGTCGCCGATGGGGCAGACGACGTATAAGAAGGGTTGACGTAGGGCGACGAGCTCCCTTCCGTCCTTCGGGCGGCCGTCCCACCGGGGAGTGGGGAGGGGAGGAGCCATTGATCTTCCTTTATTTTGTCCCCGCTCCCCCTTTCCGACTCCCTTCTGGGGAGTGGTTATTCTTTCTCTCTCTTATGTTCTTCTGCCGGCTTCTTTCACTCTTTGAAGGATGCGAGCTCTCATTTTTTTCTGTTTCCTCTTGCCCGCGCCATCAATTCTTGTTGGCTTCGTTATGGTGCAACTTCCAAAGAGTCGGCTGAGGAGACCTTCTCTTATTTTCTAGGAAGTGGGCCCCTGGGCATTCCTCTCCCCTTCCCTTTTCCTCTAGTACAACATCTTCCGATCTTCTCGAGCAGGCAAAGTCAGTCATCCCATTATCTGAGTCAATTTTCACACGAGGTGGAGTCAATGGCTCGGCTTGGGGGCTACCGACCTTATCCACACCGAGTGATCAGTCCTTAATGTACCAGTATTTCACTTTCTTGCATATTGTATCAACTATGGCTTATTTGATGTATAAAATATTTAATGGAATAAAAAGGAGAGATATTATCACAGTTTACCTCATAAATGTTATGGAAGAAGCTCAAAAATAGAATTTTCGCAATGTTGTCAAGTTCCAAGTTCGAGGAATGGGCGTCCCTTCCATGGTAGATAACCAGTACACTCATTTTCCAAGCCTCTCGACCATTCGCTAGAGGCCTTCCCAGTTAGGGGCCAGCTTCCCTACCGCCTCCAGTGGTCGAGAGGCTTTGGCTTTCCTCAGAACGAAATCTTCCAGTTGAAATTATCTATCTCAGACTTTGGCGTTGTAATAGCAAGTCATGTGCCGCTGGTACTCCGTGGCTCAGATCCTTGCGACCTTACGTACTTCGTCTGCCAGGTCCAAGTTCTCTGACAACTTCTGCTCGTTCATCTCGGGTGAGAAGTTAATAAATCAGAGGGAAGGGTTGTCGATCTCTAGGGGAATCATGGCTTCCGTGCCATACACCAGTTGAAAAGGGGTCTCGCTGGTAGCAGCTCTGGGAGTAGTTTGGTATGACCACAGTACGCTAGGCAATTCCTCGAGCCAGTTACCCTTCGCCTTCCTGAGTCTAGTTTTAATGCCTTTGAGGATGGTTTTGTTGGCATTTTCAACCAGCCTGTTGGCCTGGGGGTGGACTACCGAAGTGAAGTGGTTGCGAATATGTAGGTCGGCGCACTTATTCTTAAAATAAGTGGAAACGAATTACCGACTGTTATTGCTTATAATCACTCGGGGGATGCCAAAACGACAAATGATCGACTTCCAAATAAAACTCCAAATGGCTGCTTCGGTAATCTTGGTGGTGGCCTCAGCCTCGATACATTTGGAGAAATAGTCGATGGCGACGATGACGAACTTCTTCTGAGCATGCGCCATGGGAAAAGGGCCCAGAATGTCGATTCCCCACCGAGCAAAGGATAAGGCTCGGCTAGGGTAACGAGTTCCGAGGCTGGCTGGTGGACTAGGAGGTCAAACCACTGACATCGATTGCATTTCCACACGTATGCCAAGCAATCACGTTGGAGAGTGGGCCACCAGTAGCCTTCTCTCAACAGGATCCTTGCAATAGATCTCCCCCTGGTGCACGCCGCAGATGCGGTGGGCTTCTGGAGCGGCGAGGCACTTGAGGAGAGGACCAGCAAAGGATCTTCGGTATAGGGTCCCATCTAGAAGGATGAAACGTGCCTGGGGGTCCAGGCTAGTCTGCCTAAACCCCACCCCAGGGGGGGTTTAGGCGGATTGGCGCTAGGGTGAAGGGAGGCAGTCCCCACCCTCTAAAATCTAATTTTTTGTCCTATTTTCTTCCTAAATTAACTAAGAAGGAAAATGACAACTGGTTGGAAGGATATGTGGAGCTTTGTGAGTGCGTCAAACTTGAGGAATTCTCCCGTGCTGTCGCTTTGTGCTCCCGCATCCAAGTGTCGAGTTCATGTATTGGAACGGCACACGAACTGCACCGTAGGACTGAGAATTGAACGAACTGGGGCTGAGTGGGGCCACGGGGCTGGAGGGAGGGCAGGACCCCTAGGGAGTTCACCCTCCCTGGGCCACGCGGCCGCCCCCGGGGCGAACTGACCCCGGGGTAGGCAGTAACCCTGAGGGATGGCCCTCGGGGGTCTTCTCTTGTCTTCTGGAGGTGTCCTTTGAGGGACACTCAGCTTCGAGGGACTGGGACGGGCCCCTGGGGGCCGTTGTTCTTTGGGTTATTGTAGTCACTCACAAGGTGTTCGGGTAAATGCCCGACACACCCTGGATTGTCGAACCACTTGGGCAGATGGCCGAGGGGCCCCAAGGCAGGCCTTGGGTTGAAGAAAGGAGCTCGTGGGAGCTAAGGAGTGGCATCTCAGGGATGTGAGTCGTGCCTCAAGCTGCGTGCCACGTTGCACGATAGGTTGGCAGGGTAGCCTCAGGTTGGCCTGAGTGCTAGAGTTAAGTGGCTTGTTGTCACATGTCTGAGTGTCGGGGTTGGCCCTGACTTACTGAGGGGGTCGTTGTATGACCCAATTGAGGTGCTGGAACCATGGGGCGGCCCACGGTTTGGTGTAGACGGGCTGGAATACACGTGCCCACAAGGTGTTCGACAGAATGCCGAACACACCCGTGCGAGCCGTATACGCGTGCGATAGGCCTCCAAAGCCTGTGGTTGGCTGTGTTAGGTCTCCCTTTGACCTTGGAGGGTTGAAAGAAGTGTCTCGGGGTGGGCCCTCGGCCCTTTCACTGGGTGTCATGTGGCGTGGCTTAATGTCGGGTCACCCCCGGGTGGCTCCGGGCGGCTATGTAGGATATGGGCAAAGCCCGTATATGAGTAGCCGGGGTTGACCCCGAATAGTTGCTTGTGTCACCGCGTGTCACGGCCAGCTGGTCAGGGCCCTTGTAGGGACCCACAGGGTTGTAGAAAGGGCTAGGTAGCCCATGCCTGGAATGTGTTCGGGGAAATGCCCGAGCCCTTATTTCTTATCATTTTGCCAAGAAATAGTTCGGGTACAACAAATGCCCCCCACGGGGCATGCGTCGGAGGTGGAGACGAGGGCGTATGGCCCGTGAGACCCCTGTTCTAGGCTGTTGTAGTTGTATTTTGACACTTCATGTGCCTTGATTTTGCTTTATTGTACATGTTGATTTGCTGGTATTCTGATCATTCTTTGTGTGCCCTGTCTTGCAGCTATGGCACGCTTTGGCAGAGACGGGCGAGTCCCGAGGCACGTGGCTCGGGAGGAGGACCACTGGGTGTGGCGAACCGAGCGACAGATGCCCCCTTTGGGCCTGCCAGTGATCACTATGGCTGGTGTAGAGCTGCTGGACCGGGGCCATGCGACGGTGGCTGAGGGTCCTATTGGTGAGAGAGTAGCTGGGGTTGGGACTGTGGAGGTGGCGAGGATTATGGAGGCAGACGGTTTGTACACCTATGACCGGAGTAGAGGCTACCCCTTGGAGTTCCCCCTGGATCCTCACTTGTTTGAGTTTATCAGGAGCTATGTCCCTCCTGGCTTGGAGGAGGGCGACTCGCAGATTGTAGGGGCCCGTCGTCGGCTTGAGCGGGCTATCTTGATTGGTAGGGACAACCTGCATGGTGTAGCCTTCTACAGTTATCCGAGCTTCTCGGAAGACTACTGGAGGCAGCGGCAGTTTCCCAGTGTTGAGTGCCTAGGGCTCTTCGGCCTGGCAGAGTAGTCTGGAGTCAGAGTTGGGTCACTAGGCCCTCCTTCCTGGGACTTGCACGGTCACCACTGCACAGAGACAGAGGGGACCGCTGGGTTGGTGCTGGAGCCCGCGGGCTTGCAATATGCTGGAGAGGGCTACGACGACTACAGCATCCTAGATGGGGTTATGCGACAGGCCGTCATCAGTTGGTACGATTGCTGGGTGGTGATCCCATCACACTACTATCGCCAGGGTGCTACTGAGTGGCTGATGGGGATCGTTCACCACTACCGAGTGTTGCTGGATCGGGCTGGGATCAGGTATGGGGTGACTGCCGCTTTGTACATGTACCCTGCTACATTGGGCTATTGTAAGGATTCCTGGAGCGCTTCAACCACCGATGGAACATGGTGGCGACAGTCGAGGGAGAGACCTCGCTTGACTTGTGGTCTCTATTCTAGATTTATAGAGTGTCGATCAATAGTGAGGGGTACGAGGAGGTAGTACTAGTGACCTCCACCGCAGCCACAGCGATGGACTGGGGAGATACTGAGTACCTTATAGCTACCGATATCTCATGAAGACCTGGAGGGATTTAGCCCTGACGGGGAGAGAGAGAGCAGCACAGACTCCTCGAGTGCCGTTGAATGTATGGGTCTGCCACTTCTACAATGGGCCATTTTGTTTCTACCAGGAGTTTGCTAGGGATCAGACTCCCTGGGAGGAGTATACTGAGGTGGAGCTTCGTTTCCAGACTTACAGCAGATACATCTACGCGTCACAGGAGGGGTGGAACCCCCATAGGTTACCGGACGTGACGCAGCTCACCGCCTACTTAGCATACTGGTTGGCGACGTTTGTGGTCCTGCATGGAGAGGATGGGCTACTAAGAGCTGAGTTGCTGTGGCCAGCTTGTTTGTTGGTAGAGGGGCGATAGTTGGCCCTTGCTCCTGCTGCACTGGCCAACATACACTAGGGACTGGGAGTTCTAGCGGCACACTCAGCGCCGAGAGAGAGGAGTATACTCTTGCCAACCCACTATCGCAGTGTGTGGGCCGGGCTGCTATTTCTAGGACTGGTGACGTGAGGGACCGTGGCAAACCCGACCCCACCACTCCCATTTAGCTTCACTGGCCAGCCTGACGGAGACACAGAGGCCCAGCTAGAGGGGGCTAGGAGAGCCCTTTGCTACCTGCCCGCCTGCGGCGAGGAGGCGTTACAATTTGACAGTGCTGCGAGAGACTGCGGTCTTTTTCTGGGGGCTTCAAGTGGAGGGACGACCAACGCCCACCCCGGTCAGGGGGCAGCTGGTGCAGGGCCACGGACTGAGTGGATACTGAGCACCCGATCGGCAGTGTTGACGTTGCACTGGTCGGCGATGAGTTCCTTAGAGCCGTACTACCCGTATCGATTTGCAAGGAACTTCAGGTACGACCAGGGGATCCCACTAAACAAGGAGTTTCCTCTAACGGCCAAACAATACAAGGGCAGGGATACCCACCTACTCGCGGTAGCCTGGTGGGACTTTTACTGTTATCGATAGCCAGAGCGATTCCTGATGCTAGGATAGGGACATTGGGGGTGATTTGACGTACACTACGCCAGGTGGTGGTTTGAGCACAGCCACCTATACCGACAGAAGGCCTCCACGATCAGAAAAGTGGAGGAGAGTCACTTGTTGAAGGAGGATCTACCTCCTATTGTGCTGGATGAGGGGTACCTGAGGACCCGCGTTGCTCGGATCCGCCGAGAGATCGAGCAAGTTGTAGAGAAGTGGCCCCGGAGTGGCCGGGGTTAATCTTCTGGGAGTCAATGCAACGGAGGGCACTGAAGCCCCTGAGATAGGTCTCGGCAGTTGCGACTGGAGTGAAGGTGTCCCGACCAAGGGCACCTAGGGCCTAGTGGGCTCAGTTCTTGGCCGATTGCGGCCTTCGGAGCAGAGGGTCGCTGGACGGGGCGCTCCCGCGCGGGAGCTTTGCTGACACTACAGTCGATGACTGGAGATGGCACATCGCTCATGCAATCGGGTTAGCTGGGCCTGTCGATTTTGTGTCCCAGATCGAGTGTGCGCACACTCTACGGGACATTCAGGAGGCCGTCGCAATGGCGGCTCGAGCACTTGCGTTGAGACCGAAGCAGCTAGTGCCTTTATCGTCGACCCCCTTTGGGGCTCCCGGTAAGGCTCTTTCTTTTAGCACTTCTTGTCTTTACTTTGTTATTTTCTAGGTGTGTGACTGGAGCATTGTATAATGCTATGTTTGTGAACAGATTCTATGGCAGAGGGGGATTAGCCCTCCACGGAGGCATCCTCAGGGAGTGGGGATGGAGGCCTGCAGCCTAGGCAGAAACACCCTCATGCAGAGGCTGCAGTGACTGAGGCTGGTGAGTCCGTTGAGGGACTCGAGGCTGAAGAGCAAGTGGGGGTAGAGACGACCTTGAGTAAGTGTCGCTTCTTTGTCCTTGCTTGGTTTAGCCAAGATGGTCGGCTAATTCTGTTTTGCTGGATTTGTTTGTATTTTGCAGCTCCACTGGCGACCAGTGCGGAGGTGACCTTTTCGCCTCCTCGGGAGGTGGACTCTCCACATGAGGAGGGAGCCGGGGGTGAGGTTGACATGGAGGAGCTTATGCGCCTGATAAGCGAACCCCCTCTTAACATGGAGGACTTCTCCGACTTTGAGTCATGGGAAGCTATAGGAGGAGCCCGTGCAGGTAAGAGCCTCTAAACTTGGGCATTCACCATGGCTTTGATTTGATTCTGGCTATTTATCATGATCATCTGGATTATGCAGGGGAGGTAGAGGCATCGGGGACCGGGCCCCCTATTGGGGCACAGGGTGAAGTGCCTGGCTAGCCCGGCAGGCCAGGACCCACAGCGGCTAGTAGCTGTCTGGGTAAGTGTCCAATTGTTGTTGAGGGGATCTTCCCATTGTTGTTGGACCCTTGTTAGTAAGTAAGAATTGTTGACTTGATTTGAGTTGCTCATTTGGCAGGTGAGGATGCGGCGGCCACCTTGGAGATGATCCAGGAGCTGGTGGACGCCAGCCCGTCAATAGCCCTACCATCCTTCGAGGACGTGTCTAGACAGGCGACCTCTGTGCCCCCACCCACCGTTGAGGACACGTTGGGTAGACTACCGCAGCTATTGATGAAGTTGCCTCTCCCACCTTTGCTGACCGTGGTGTCGGCCTGCACAGTGCGGCTGGTGGAGTTTTCCAGTGTGGGACCATCAGGTATGTAATTGAGCACTTGATCCTTTTAGGGTGGATTACTTTGCTTTACCCACCCATCTCCGACTGTAGATGGCCCGAGGCGGCGGCGTGGTGACGACGGCGATGGCGAGGTGATCATGGAGGCGTAAAGCTTGTGGGAGATCGTGAAGGGACGAGGGTTTCAAAGCGTCTTCCTTGATTTCGGCAACGATTCGGCAGAGCTTTCACTCCATTAAGGTACGGGGATGAATCCCTATGCTCATCCCGTCATCCCCCACAATTTGTAGGCCGAATGGGAGCCGAGAGGGGCATTTTTTAGCAGGTTAGGGCAAAATCATGATTTGAGAAAAGTTCACCCGATCTATGGATTTAAGTCGTGATTCAGCATTTTAATGGCCTAGAATCATGCAAGGGGTCCCAGGGGAGCTTCCCCCTTGATTCCCCCCTCTCCCATGGGGGTATGGGCGTGTGGTCGGCATTTTTAGGTCTTGTTTGTCATTTTGCCATCGGAGCGCTATGGCAGTCACTCCAGTGACCGCCACAGTACGTAACGCTCCCAGGGAGGTGCGTTACGCTCCGTTGAGATTTGGTTTAGCGTCTGTGGGCCTGACGGTCCCACGATAGACCGCCACAGGGGTGTGATGCCCCTAGAGTCGACCGTCAGAGTGATGATTCGACCGTTGGTTTTCGACCGTTATTTTTTGACCGTTGGGGGTCATAGACGCCTGGCGCACCCATAGTGGGGCATCAAGGTGTGTGATGCCCCTAGGAAGGCGTGTCAGGGTTGATGCACCCTTCCACCTAATGCACCTGAGCTGGTCCGTTAGGGTCTGTAACGTCCCTAGAGGTGTGCATTACAGCCAGCTTGGTCCCGTGACCTAACGCGCCTGAGTTGGTCCGTTCGGAACGTAACATCCCTGGAGGAGTGCGTTACGACTTGCTTCATCTCGTGCTCTGACGCACCCATTTAGGTTCGTCAGGTTCTGTGACGCACCAGCATAGGCGCGTTATAGTTCATTTCACACCGAGCGCCTAACGCGCCTGAGTTGGTCCGTCAGGTTATCGTGGCGCACCAGGGCTGGTCCGCCACAGCCTGTGATGCACCAAGGTTGGTCCGTCAGGCTTTGGACTACCCCGAGTGGGTTGTAGTCCTGTTTCTTCACTGACCGGAGTCACCGTGTGACGGTGTGTGTACGAGGGATGATCCCCGTACTGGTCTGGCAGTGACGTTATTTTCCGTGGCTTGAGAGTCTACTCCTTCAGTGACCCTCCACTAGTCATAGCCTTCGGTACACGTGTACTGGCCCACCAGGGAGTGGTGGAGGGGCTACCCTGAGGATGATTTTTAGACTGGTCTCCGTCGGGCCCCACATGTAGCAGCCAGAGTTCAGCAAAGGAAAAAACCAGTTAGAGGCCAGACCTAGTATGTACGGTCTGTGTGGACACACGTGGTTGGGGGCAGTTAGACACGCATCGACAGGAATGACCCCAGCTAGTCACTCGCTTTGTGGTTACTTGTACGGTGTCCTTGCCTCTGCTAGGTGCTATTGTGTCAGGCGGACACCTACGGTGCGGTGTAAGACGTCAGGGGATGCTACCGACTGTGCTTCTAGTGGGAGGTACTCCTATACTGGATAGGGAGCAGCTGTCTATTTTGGTCGTGTTGACCAGTGAGTTCCGGATGTTTCGTCGTGGCATGCATGTGTAGGTTTTTACGCCGTGAGACTGGTGTTGTAGTGCAGGGCATTTACTTCCGAGGTACTTGCTTAGCTACTAGCGTGGCGGTTTTCCATTTTGCGAGGTAGGGTTCGGGTGATCCCTACTGAGTCTTGTTTCGAGACTCATTCCCTGCGTGTTTTTACCGTGTTTCAGGCAAGGTGCGGCTTCAGGGGAGCGCGTCTGAGGCTCAGCGTGGTTCGGGTGTCCAACGTTAGTACCAGAGGTCAGAGCCAGGATATACCTCGTGTGGTTGTACTTTTCTTTCTTGTCTCTGTAATAGTTGTGGACTACTGTTATTTATTTTGTTATATCTTGTGGACCATGTATCATGTAAAATGTTAATTTAATTTTCTACTTAATTATATAATCTACTTTAATATCTGTAATTATTTGTGATACTTATGTAGCCTCCACACCATCCTTTTAACCCTTCCGAGTCTTCAGGCTCGTGGGTGGCGGTTCGAGTCTCGGGTTATCAGGCCTTCCAGATAATCAGATTCTCTAGTCGTTACAGGATGGGGCGCAGGTTTACAGATCATGTCATCATTTTAGGGATGGACATTCCCATCCTTTCCATTGATTCAGCCCCTATGGATGATATTGAAGATATTATTCGAATCTGGGTTCAAAAGGTTTACATGGCGCAACAAACCAGTAAACTTACAAATCAACAGCTCTTTGATGTCTTACCTTTTGCCCTCACTGGAAAGGACAAATACTGGTGGAGTTATATGTCAGATGCTTCAAAGCTTGAAATTATTCAACAAGGCATCCAACATCTTGGAAAAAATATTTCCTCCTCGTGGGATCGACCCGTATTTACCACTATACTTGTATTTAATCATTTAAGTGAGTGAGTGCGGTTATATAAATTTTAAAATTTGAGTGGCACGGCTTTTTATCAACGACGGTCCGTGAACATCAACCACCACCTCGGAAGGACACACAGGAACGGTCCAGAAGCCATGTCTCGCAGATGGGAAACAGAACTCAAAACACCAGAGAGTCATGTCTCACATGACGGGAGTACCTACCCACTAGAAGCACAGTCAGTAGCGTCCCCTGACGTCTTACACCACACTGCAGGTGTCCGCCTGGCACGATAGCCCCTGGCGAAGGCAAGGACACCATACAAGTAACCACAAAGCAAGTGAATAGTTGGGGTCACGTTCGTCAGCATGTGTCCAACTGCCCCCAACCACATGTGCACACACAGACCATGTGTCCTAGGTCTGGCCTCTAATTGGTTTTCCCCTTAGCCGGACTCTGGCTACAAACGTGGGGCCCGATGGAAACTAGTCTAAAAACTGTTCTCAAGGTAGCCTCTCCACCACTCCCTGGTGGGACCACTCATGTGTAAGCAGGCTACGACTAGTGGGGGGTCACCAAAGCAACCACTCTCCAAGGAGAAACTCTAAGAACCACACACACACCTTGCGTGAAAGTCAAGAGGAACCAAGTGGCGTGAAGCCACTGGACTCTGGACAGTCCTCTAGACGCACTAAACCTAATGGTCCTTAAGTTACAAGACTCGGGTCAATACCGTTGTACCGAACAACGCTATGCCATTAATTTGCCCCACCCCTAGGGTCAGAAACCTTGGCACGATAACTCACAGGCAGTTCGCAACCACCAAGATCGTTCCCCAAAAAGGGAACTAAGAAGACCTCCAACCCCAGGCTGGTGGGTGGGACTCACAGTGCATGGGCCACGCACACACACACGACCCACGTGAAAAACACAGAAGTACAGTTCCTTAGGTAGCTCACGGGCCACCAAGCCAAATCCCAAACTCATGGAAAGCAGGGAACCTCTAGCCCCAGGCTGGACAATTGGACTCGCAGTCCAAGGCCTTCCTCATGGCCCACTCAGAAACCTCTTTCCAGAGAAACTCATGACGTGCAGGGAACCCTCACCGCACTCACACCGATAAACAGTGACTCGATTAAGTGCAACACAAAAGCCTGAACCACGAGGAGTCACCCAGACTCTCAAACCCACGGGCATGCTAAATGAGGTAGTACGGTCCTCCGACACCCCCAAAACAAGGACACCAAAACCCTTGGGGTGTTTGGGACACTTACGAGACTGCAAGTCGACCACTGGGTCCCAACTGGGTCACCCAGGGATCCACACAATCCATAATGAACGTGACAGTGCCTGACGGTCTATCTTTGGGCCGTCACAGGCTATAATGGTGCAAAGCTAGGCCGCCACAGCTCCCTAACGGTCCAACTCAGGAGCGTTAGGCGAAGGAGAAAAATTGGCTATGGCGTACCCACCTTGGGGCGTCACCGTCTCTAATGGACCAAGCCTGGTGCATTAGAAGACAGAACGAAACAGGTTGGGATGCACAACCCTCAGGGCGTCACAACCCCTAATGGACCTACCCAGGTGCGTTAGAAGGAGGGACACATCAACTCTGACGCACCCAAGTAAGGGCATCACAGAGCTCTGATGGTCCACTCCTGGTGCGTCAGAGTCCTGTGACCCCAATCGGTCAAAAACATGGGAACGGATGTAACGGTCAAACCCAGGCGCGTCGCACCCTCTGGCGATTTATCGTGAGACCGCCAGAGCGACCAATGCCCTGCCGACAAAATCGGACCCTGTGACGCACCCCTCTTTGGGCGTCACGGCCTGTAACGCACCTACCTTGGGGCGTCACAGCCTGTGACGGTTTCTGAAATGACCGCCACATCATTTCGAGAATGGAATGGCGGAAAAACCCTAAAAATCATTCCCACGTCCCCATACCTCCACGAGAGAGGGGGAAAACAAGGGGAAAGCCCCCAAATGACCCCTAGCATGCATCTACGGCCTCGGATCGGCCAAAAATGCGGTGAAACGGTACATCGGCTCACAACCCCCAAAATATGAATTTTTCTCAAAATCCCCAAATACGTCCGCTCGACTCACCACGGCCTACGAAACTCATGGGAAATGAAGTACGCGGGTTAAGGATCCGTCCCCCTACCTCCACCTAAGAAACGACGCGCCGTGGACATCAATCCACGAAGAAAACACCGTAAAACTCTCGTCGGCTCGCGATCCCACAAATCGCCTCCACCATCGCGATCCTTACTCCATCCTCGCCGCTCCACGCCCCACGATCCTCGCCGCCTCGCCCCTGTCCATCTCCGTCGGCCGTCGGAGAAGAGAGGGAGAGAGGAGAGAGCGTGAGAAGAGAGAGGGAGGGAAGAGAGAAATGAGAGCGCCCTCCCTCTTCCACTCTCTCTTGTGGGTGCAACTCCCACATCCTCTCTTCTACTTCTTCTTCTTAGGTGCGACACCCAAGACCTATCCCCTAGAATTTCTACTGCTCGTGCTTCTAGGAGGCAACCTCCTCAACGTCCAGCAGTGCCAGGAATCTTGTTCATGTTCGTGCTACAGCGTGGAGGCCTCGTGGTACCCCTGCTGCCCTGGTGCGCCCCTGTGTGTCTGCCTGCTGGATAAAGACTTGAAACCTAGTTGGTTCACCCCATTCCTCTTCTCAGTTACCCCTGAAATTTTTACTGTGTCTTCCTCCATGTCTCCCCTCCTTCCAGACCAATTTTCATGCCCAAACTTGCCCAGTAGCCAAATTTCCCTTCATAGCCCATCTACCCCAAGCAGACTGCACCTGTGCAGATCTGCAGGGATAGAACCCATCCATAGTTGCCATCTCACACCCAGAACCTTGTCTAATCAACCTTAAATTTAGTACACACCTTCCCTACACCCTAGCCCATCCACCATAAAAATTTCACGCTATTTTGAGTGCGTTTGTCCCACATAATCCCATCCTCTCCTCTTGTTACCCAATCTGTCTGCACTACTCTACAGAACAGACCCTCACCGTCCACCACTCCCCACACCCAAAAATTCCACTACGTGTGACCTCGCCATCCATCCTCCCTCTTTCCACATTCATTCGCCATCACCCAGAGAAAACCCAGACTTAAAAGCCACCAGGGAACCTCGTTACCACATCCGTCTTCCACTATTTGTCTTGCGGTCTGCAGACAGACTAGATTGCAGGGAGATGCTTCTTGAGCCACCTCGGCTCCCACAGTCATCAGTTGCAGTCCATCTTCCATGGGCATCTCAAGGACATTCCTGGCCATGTCCACGCCAAGTTTCGTGTTCAGAGGCCACTAGAGGGCCCCATTCCAGGCTTCCCCGACTGCTGGTTGCCTGCTTCTGTGCAGACCGGCCTGCAGTCTGCCCGCCCGTTCGTGATTACACCGGAGGTCTTAGCTGGCATCATCAGCTTCTGTCTTCTTCCAGGAGGATCTTCATCCACTACAGCACGCCATCAGGGACGTTTGCTCCATCCTCATCATCCGTGACATGTCATCCTTGTGGCTGGACCCAAGCCGACCGGTGTTCCAGCGCAGTCCATATCAGTTCGTAGCACGTGGGAGCTACCGTACTCCGTCCCCTTGCAGCCCGTCACTCCACTTCTCACGGCCCCGGATTCACTGTGTAGCCTTTTACCTCCCTGCAAGGAGTGGACAGTGTTTGGATTGTACTTATTTAGCTTTTGTACTGAGGATCATGTGATTTGGCTGGGAGTCTTCCCCACGCCCTGAGCGTGGAGGTACGCGTACACTTCTCTTCTTGGTTTAGCTTGCTCGTCAGGTATACGCTCTTGAGCCGCTGCTTGTGTGTGATTAGGTTCCTAGCCCGTTCATATATATCTATATCACTGCCATGGTGAGAGAGTGTGATCGTCCCATGCCTTGATCCGAACACGAGTGTGAAATTGCCTACCCTAGACTCTGTCGGTTCCTCAACTGTGCGGACCGACGCACTTCCCTCACTTAGGGATGTCTGCGAGCTTGAGTTACTTGTTATTTGGCATAGTTTCTCTCTTGGGAGTCTTAGGTGTCGAGCCTACGCTACTTGAGCTATGGTGTTGTTGCTGGACATAGTTGTCCTTTAGTCGCGTCATCGCATAGAGTCCTAGTTCGCGTAGCGTCCCATGTCAAATTTGGTATCAGAGCCATAGGTTTGTCTAGGGTGCATTTGAGTCCACATTCTACCCTTGCATTGCCATTTAGAGTCATGTCTAGACCCCTTTAGAGTCTCACCCCCTCCCTTTGTCTCTTAGAGTCTTGCATGCCCACTCGGCATGGTACTGAGTACCAATGCCCGGTCCCGATGGCTGACCCTAGGCATGGTGCCCCTAGTGACTTTTCCCTTCAGGATATGATGCAGGCCCTCATGGATAGGATAGATCAGTCCAATAAGAACCTTAGAGATCATGCGGCATTCATGGAGGGTCGGATGAAGGCCATGGAGGATAGCATGGAGGCCTCCAATCAGACTGTCAAGGATTTGGCTGGACGGCTCAACCCAAGAAGAGCTCCGCATGGGGATGCTCCTGGTCAAGCCCAGGGCCAACATGAGCCTGCTACTCGGCCCATTCCCCTTAGAGCCGATGATCGGAGACCTTGCGTCCAGGAGTTTGATGATTTTGGGTCCAATAATGAGTTTGAGGGGTATGGCCGCACCCAGCATGGCAATCAGCCCAATAGGGACGATGAGGATGATCGTCTCCTTAGGTCCGTGCGTGCGAATCTTCTGACCTTTGATGGGTCCTTGGACCTTAAGGTCTATCTTGATTGGGAGACGGACCACTACTTCGAGTGGTTTGAGAAAGACTCCTAAAGTCACTCAATCATGTTAAGGAATTAACATTATAACCATGAACAGAATTAATAGAAATAATGGAAATAAAAGTATATTTCTTGAACAAAATAAAGATACCTTGCAAATCCATAATGTGAAAGTAACATCCTGAAGTAATCTTTATCAGTGAGCTTCGCATAGCACGAGCTTTTGTATGTCTTGCTTGACAGGAAAAGGAAAGGATAACGGACATCAAACTAGACGAAGAAGAATAAAAAGGAAGAGAGACGAGGGCTAGAACTCCCTCATTAGGATGCAGAGACCCTAATAATAAGGAATCAAATACAGAAGAAACGGAGATTAACTAAGATCAAGGTAGATTAAAGCTTCAAAAATACCATGAAAAAGGGCAATGACCCCAAAAAGGTGAGGACTGAATAGGAAGATGAGAAGGAAAATCATCTGACGTGGTCGGAGAAGGAGAATAGCGATCACCCGATAGAGGCGGGGAAGAAGAAGGAAAATCACCCGACAAGGTCGGGGAAGGAAAATAGGAGATAGCCGATAAGGGCGGGGAAGAAGAAGGAAAATCATCCGATAGAGTCAGAGAAGGAGAATGAGAGACAGAACCCAGAGATACCGGAGGCGGGGAATAAGAAGAAGTCCAGGGATCAGGATGATGAGAGGGCATAGGCCGAGGCCTAGAATAATGAGAATGAAAACCCAGAGGCCCCAAATGAGGAGAAGAAAAGCTGGGGTTCACGGGCCTGAGAGGAGAGGAGAAGATCATGGATGTGGGATTGGAATAAGGAAGGTACACCACCCAAGGGTGGGGGCTGAGCAGAAATAAAGATGAATAAAAGGAAGAAGAGGAAGGTGAAGTGGACCCCTGAGTGCACAGTTGACGGCCCTTGAACTGGTGCCGCCGCCTCTTCTTGGCAGAAACTTGCTTCTACTAGACCCGCCTGGCGCGAACTTGGACCTTTGGACTTCTCGACTTGAAATCTCTTCTCAAAGTATGAGCCCATCTAGCAGACGGTCTGGCCCGATTATGAACATGCATCCTCCATAGGGCGGTTGCCCCTAGACACCCGGTGCTAATAATATGTGGACATTCTTGAGCAGATAATCCCTCAAATGAATGAATATCAGAAAATCATGGAGTTTTGTCACTTGGCACTAGCAGCATGAGATTCGACATTTCCACTCGGCAATCGGGCATGAAGTACAACTCCCTTACTAGAAGAGTGGGATGAAGCTGAGGGAGTGTAATGCACGGCGTTGACGCGGTCGACTAACCAATAAACCGAGAAATATTGTATAACAAGTGAAGAATATCCTTGGAAATTCTTGAGAATATGGCCAATTGCCCCTCGAACATGGAATTCATCAAGCACTTGGCGGCCGTATGAGTTAGCATAATCCGAGTAGAGAGCCCCTCTTGGCCAGTAGTCTGAATGGCAGTGGAGCGAGGAGAAATAACAGCATCAATAATCAAACCTCCGGCAAGCAATGAGATTGCCACCGGCCTCACTTGTGAAGAAACTGGCACTAATGTGGAGGGGCTCTTCTTGGCAACCATCTTCAAAAGTGTAGGCTCATCATCCCCAAAATAGCCAGGGACCAGGACACGGATTGTCATCTAAAAAATGAAATCTTGAATCTTGAAATGCATAATCGGCACTGACTCATCCTGACTCGGCTCATCGTCTCCCTGGAGACCTGACCTGAGGGGCACCGTAGGTAGCGCACACCCACTCCGAGGGGTGAAAATAGATGGACAAGTGGAGGTAATAGGTTTGGAAGGCGGAGGCGAAGGTTTAGAAGGCATAGGTGGGGGTAAAGGCAATGCGAGTGGTGGAGGGATAGAGGCAATGACAAGCTCAGGTGGAGGCAAAGGCAAAGGTGGAGGTGTAGGAGGGGGTAAAGGTGTAGGTGTAGGGGTAGCTTGCTTAGGTTTGGGCGAGAAGAATAATGGTGGAGAAGGAGACGACGGTGGAGATGGTGCTGACAAAAGCGGTGGAGATGGTGGAGACGACGAAGGCAGAAGCAATGGGTTAGGCGATTTGAGGAGAGGAGCTGGTGAAAATGATGGAGAGTTAGGCAATGGTGAGGATGGAGGAGATGGTAATGTAGACAATGAGGGTAGTGGAGGTGGTGGAGATGGAGTGGGTGAAGAGGAGGGTCGCGGCACCCACCGTCGACATATCGACACAACACGCCGAGCGGCATTGGGAGTAGAAGTGGGGGTAGAAGGAATGGGAGTAGAAGAAGTAGAGGTACTCACCTGAGCAGAGGCTTGGGTAGGTGGAGGAGATGGAGATGGGGTAGGAGATGGTGAAGGTAATGGGGTAGGTGATGGAATAGGTAAGGGAACATGTGATAGAGTAGATGATGGAGCGGGCACTGTCATAGGTGTAGAATCATAGGGGTCCCCCTGGTCTTGTAGTGATGGGCTGGGGGAAGCCCGACGAAGGTACCAGCTGGCCACTACAAACTTGCACACCAGGAACCACGGAAGCAGCCCGAACCATGACCCACCTGAAAAGCAGGGGTGATCCTCGTGTCACTGGCTCAGTAGGGGTCACGCGAATCCCCACTGAAAAACACGCAGTATCACGGAACAACTAAAACAGTAAGTAACAACAGGTAAGCAGCAGTAGTAGTAAAGCAAGAAACTAAAGTACAAAGCTGTAATGAAAAGGGGTGCAGGAGTAGGGAGCAAGCTAAGAGCTGGGGGAGCTAAAAAGGAAAGGGAAGGAGCTGTACCGAACAAGCGTGACTGCCGAACTAACCTCGGCTCCCTGAACTACTCCAAGCATTGACAGAAGGGCAGACTCTGATCTGAGGAAGTCAAGAGCTGTCGATCCACCGACAAGACGCCAGGCCTAGAGGGAAGACCTGCAAGAACAACAAGAAAGCCTAGGAAAACCTTGACAGACTCAAACCCAGACGGCACGACTACCACGTCGTGCACACTGCCCCACACAAGACCGAAACGTCGTGCGGGCGACGGACTCTGACCTCGGGAAAAGCCACGAGAGGGCTAACCCAGGACGTCCCGATGCATAAGAAACACGAAGAGAACCGCGAAGAGCCACGTGCCACGTGACTGGAGTGCCTCACCACTAGAAGAATAGCCAGCTGCATCCATTGACGTCTTATGCTGCGCCTACTAGCATCTTGTCCATGTAACCTACCGCAAGGACTAGGCCGAGACAAAGACACTGCTAGAACCAGAACATTACCATAACGCGAGTGACTAGTCAGGGTCACATCTAACGATGGAAGTCCAAAGCCCCTAACCACGTGTGCACACACTGGCCCACTACCTAAGCCAGGCCTCTAGCTAGTATTCCCCCTCCGAAGGACGCTGCGGTTGGACAGGGGGCCCACGGAACTAGCTTAAGAATCGTAAATCGGGAAAGTGCCCCGCTACAAGAGCCATCACGCCGAAGCGTGTTGTAAGGCTATGACTAGTGGAGGCTCACAAGACATAGAGACTGAAAACATGGGTGCGAAAGTACAGACAGGCAAGAGAGCACTGTCACACGTACTTCGAAGAACCAATGGCAGCACAGCCACTGCCGACAACTCTGGACAAGGCAACTAGACCTACTCACGTAACGATCCTTGAGTCAGATGACTCAGAAGCAAGATCGTCACTAATAGCGAAAAAGCTGCCAATCAGTCTACTCCTAAGCCAGAGGAAATAACGCTCCGCATAAAATGACTCACGGAGACCCGAGCGGACACTAGGAATCCTCAGCACACCTGGACAAGCAACCGAGGTAGGATAGTATCTCGAGGCATCCAGAACACTGTCTTTTGCTGGACAAAATCACCGAGACACAGACAAGGTCACCTGTCAACCCCTGGTCTCACCGGGTTGACCAGAACCAGACATAACACATAGCAATACACAAGCAGAGAAGACGATACTATGGGCAAAGTGAACCACCACTCAACCGCTAGGTAAACCCGACAGTCAAGGGACAGCCGCTATGCGACCAGAGACAAGGACACTGGCAGTTCTAGATTGAGTCGTTAGGGGACTATCGTAGTCAGGAAAGGGACCGCACCCAGTCACCTGAACCGACTGATCCAGAAACCACCGACACACAGACACCACCCTAGAATACAAACCTAAGACAGACCAACACACGAATAGACACAGAACAGAACACTGGCTATCACAGCCACAACAGGAATGTAACGCACCACCATAAGGGCATTACTTGCTCTAAGCTACAACTCGGAACACGTAACGCACCAAGCCAGGCACGCTACACCACCTAATGCACCAAGAGAGGGGCGTCAGGGCCAACGGGCCTAAAGCCTAACACGAACAATGTAACGCACCAGTGCAGGGGTGTTACACAACCTGACGCACAAGGGTAGGTCTATCAGGGCTAACCGACTGACACGGTCTTCAAGGCAGACATGATCTTCGGGGAACAGATAGCCATAGTCCTCAGAACCACCAGAATGTAATGCACCACCATAGGGGCGTTATAGTCATGTGACGGTCTAGTATTGGTCCGTCACATGACCCCAGCCTCGAAGGACCCAAAACAACTAACGGTTGTGGCAGTCTATCGTAGGATCGTCACACAGTGTGATGATCTCTGGTAGGACCGTTAGACCTAACCGGCGAGTAAAATAGTGGAATGGTCGAATCAACCCATTCCAAGCCCCATTCACGCTGAAGCGCAAGGGAAACAAAGCCATACGATGAGAAAAGATTCCTGGAGGCTAAAAACACCACATGCATGCATCAAAATGTGTTATCAGGGTGATTCCGATGAATCGACCCAAATCGAGTCACCGGGGTTCCCGGACTCCTACCGGCCCCAAATGACAACCGATCGACACGAAACTGGGACGGACACGAATCACATGGTTACAAGTTTGGGCGGTCTACCTTGCATTGCCGGAGTATCAGCAGGAACGCTTGGCGGCCATGGGCTTCGGGGAAGTCCTGAGAATCGAGGTGGCCCGAGTGGATATGGCCCTCCTGCTGGCTCTACACGAGAGATGGGACTCGGTGAGCTGAGCCTTCATATTCCCATGGGGGCACATGATTCCGACGTTGGAAGATATGGCCCGGATCAGTGGCTTGCGGGTGCATGGCAAGGTGGTGACCGGGTGGGCGTACGTCGACTACCGAGAGCTTGCTCAGGAGCTACTCGGCTTGGATCTGATGAGGCCGGGGCATCCATCATCCCAACTGTCACGATCGGTGCTCCAGGAAAGCTTGGGACTCCGGCGAGCAGCAGCGGTAGTGGGACAGTTACCGGAGCAGCATATTGACCGAGTGATCGAGCAGGCTCATCTGAGTGTAGCAGCAGAGCCAGGACCAGAAGGAGACATGGTCCTTAGATGCTTCCTGATGCTGCTGTTCGGGAAGCTACTATTCGCGACACGAGCCAATGTGATCAGCTGCTGGCTTCTTCCCTTGCTGGCGGATCTGAGCTAGGTGAGGAAGTACGCGTGGGGAGCAGCGGTGCTGGCTTTCCTATTCCATTCACTCAGCGCCACCGACCGGGTGACTATGCTCGGTGACTTCTCACCCTTCTTGAAGGTAAATACTTAAATGCCTTTATATTATGTTTCTATTATGCTCCTAATATGCTGAAAATGCTGACATCTGTTAAAAATGTAGTTTTGGGCTTTCCTATACTTGTCGGGGATTGGTCGAGGCGTTGAGCTGTACCCGAGGCGGTTTCCCATAGCGAGGAGGTGGAACGTTGCCCGGAGTGCGGGGACAATTCAGCGGTCAACTCGGGCGATCCAAGAGGATTTGGACTCATTCCCATACGCATTGATAAATAGCCCGACATCCTACATGCTCTACTACATGTTTCTTAATGCTTTTCTTATATGAATGCTACATGAATGCTATATGCATGAATGCCATATACTGACAAATGAATGGCCCTTTTTGGTGCGATGGACACTGTATCAGGACGAGGACGATACGGGACAGCTGTGGGTCGAGGCCTCCCTGGCCTACCAGGGATGGGATCTCTGGCTTCATTACGTAAATATAATCGAGCCCCTGCACTATCGGCTGATTATGAGGACAAGGGGAGTGCACCAGTCGATGGTGAGGTTCCCACATCGACACGATGAACGCCCAGGGAAATCTGCCAAGGGCATTGGCAGCGACATTGACTGGAGCGGCTAGGCCAGAAAGTATGTTCAAGATTGGAAACGCAAAGGCAAGGCCGTGACGGAATAGGCGAACAGTGACGAGGCGTATCTGAAGGCCTTCACCCACCGGTATGGTAGCCAGGTTTTTTGTGGGGCCCGACGACCTATATGCAGTTCTAAACTCGATTTTCTCTTTCTTACACGAATGAATGAATGCTATGTATGACACTTACTTTCTAAATGTAGCTAGACCCTCAAGGTCGCATAGCCGAGCTTGAGGGACTTCTCCACGCTACGGTGCAGCAGCGGGATGAGTACCGAGCGACCTTAGAGCTTCTGGTGAGTTTTCCTGGACTTAAAACTGTAATGCTTTATGCAAACTTGACTGACCTCTTTAAAATGTAGCGGGCCGCGGGAGCCCAGAGGACTGGACCAGATGCGCCATCCTCCTCCTCATAGCCAGTCGGGGGACGGGCTGAGCGGGATGCCGAGTTTACCCGAGCCGTGGCCCGAGCCGAGGAGACTGAGGCTACCCTCGCGGAGCGGGTAAGAAAATTAAAATTTTCCTAAAAGTGCTTCATGATTATGCATGTTCTTAAACTGACCGATATGCAAATGCAATGTGCAACCAAGGGAACTAGCTGCAGCTTTGGCGGAAGAGGCCGAGACACCTTGTCTCCGGGGAGAGGATGACCGACTCCAGGGGGAGGTGACCCGACTGAGCAGCGAGGTGACCCGTCTGAGTGGGGAGGCAGCAGACATTGAGCGATAACGGACCGAGGCTCGCGAGGCGCGTCTTAAGATTTTTGAACTGAAGATCGAGCTGTGAACCATGGAGCAGACTGTTCGACTGATGGGTCGAGCACCCGAGGGGACAGTGTCGCGGAGTGGCGCAGCCGGAGGCTCACGGAGCGTGGCACCAAGTGCATCGGTGGGAGACATCTTGGCTAGCTCCTCCACCCACTAGAGGAACGAGGAGGCGGAGCAGAGACGCCCGCGGGACGAAGAGGAGCACAGCACCATGGAGCCACCGCCGAAGTGACACGAGGGCACCGGGGATAGTGACAGACTGTCGGAGTGATATTTTTGTTATTTTTGTGATTTTTTGTAGTTTTTCTGGTTTTCTTGGTTCTGGTTGACACATATGTGACAATTTCCTTTTTTATAATCACGTAACTTGAGTAAAGGCATGTAAGATGCCTCTCATTAGTCAATATGTTTAACAACAGCCGTTCATAACTTTTCATAATTATTAATAGAATAAGCCTTTTAGAGGCTCATGGGCAACGACCACCATCTGGACCAGTATGAAGAAAGAAAGTAGAAAAAGTCATATCTCGATGACACGTTGCTTTTATGGGTATTTGTTAAATTCCACTCAAAACAATACGACACTAGATAGCAGATGCTTCTATTCTTCGTGATCTTGCTTTAGTCTCTGCAACCACATTCTCCAAGTAAATATTAAGACAGGATGTGGGGGTCCTCGAGACCTCAACCATATGCACAAAAATTGGGCCCTCTTAACACAACCGCTACGATGGGATTCCCATGTCAGAACGGCAGAACAAAATTGACCCTGCCGTGGACCAATGGCGATGGGATTTTGCAGGCATAACATGAATGATTAGTTAGTGGGTGATGGAGAAATCACTACTACTTTACTTTGGGGAGGGGTTTGGAGCAACCGGAGAAAACTTTCCTGTCCTTCAAACTAGACACACAAGGTGCTCTTGTCCCCTTCCTAGTCTTTCAACACTTGCAGTGGTGCCATCTCTCATTTCCTTTACCATAATAAACATTAACCAAAACATAAATTAACCACCACTAACACAGGCTATATGACACAGAGAAGCCCCTCTCTAGGTCCTACATGTGGTCCACTTACTGGAACGCCAAAAAGAAGAAGAGAGAAAGAAGGAAAAGGGCATCTCAGAATTGAGCATTGATTTGCTTGTTTATGGCACCCTATTTCCTGATGGGCTAAAAACCAGTTTCCTTAAACCAGAATGCCCATCACAAAAGATGATCCAACCATGTTGAGATTCCTCCAGCGAAACAACTAGGAGAGAGAGCAAGTTTGAATGAGAACAGGGGGGGCGAGGCCACTACACCAAGAGCAGGATTTGAAAGAGCGAGGGAGGGTTCAACAAAGTTGTTTTTTTTTCCCACAAATGCACAGACATAGTATACATAATTATAATTAGATATATATAGTTGAGGGGCATAAAAAGAGGCTCCTTGCAGTCACCTTTGGAGATGGGCAATCCAGCTTCCCGACGGTCCCCTGCGGCGGACTCTGCGGCGGCGCCCTGGCTTCGAGATCGGCGCCTCTCCCGCCCGGCCCCCGGCGCCAGGGGCTGCGAGGCCACGTTCGGCCGGTAGGCGATGAGTGCAGGGACGGCCCGGCTCGGGGGCGGAGGAAGCGCTCAAAGATAGCCATGACAAGGAACATGGCGATGAGGATGGCGGTGGCTACAAAGCCGAAGGACACGGCGTTGACGGAGTTGTCGAAATGGCCCCACCGCTCCCCACCGGCAGTCCCGTCCAGGCCCCTCGCCAGCCCTTTCCCCCCTCCTCCCTCCACGGCCAGCGGAGCCATCGCAGCCGAGCCTCTCCTCCACGACCCGCTGTTATCCCCCATTCCCTCGGCTAGCTATGTCGGACGCTGGAAACTCCCCAACCTGCGACCTCTACCTGTTCCGCCGCTGTCCCTCCTGCGGCACCCCCCGAAAGCGACGGCAGGAGCAGGCTACGTTGTGGGTGGAACGGGATGATAACGACGGCGGGCGGGCAAAGGTCCGATCTTGCTGATATGCACCAGTGCCACCCGGCGCAACACTCCCTCGTCTCCTCCCCTGTTCCCTTGTTTTTCAATCTCTTTGCCTCTCCTTCGCTCTACTGTTCTTCTATATTTCTACTGCTGGTATGGTGCTTCCTAAAATTACTAATAATAATATTCATACATTATTCTGTCCCTTGCCGCTCCTCCCCCAGCTTTCGCTTCCTTCCGGGCGTCCGGCGAGCTCCTCCGTCGCCCTGCCTTGCTCTGCTCTCGGCCTGTTAACGACGCTCCGTCATCGGCGCTCTGTCAACGCATCACGGTCTACCTCGCTCTGCATATTTCTGCCCTCGAACAGGAGGGGGATGGGGAGAGAAGAAAAAGGGTGCAGCGGGAAAAGAAAAGACCCCATCACCACGTGACCCATGACCACAACCATGACTTCTCTCTCTCTCTGTCACCTGGAAGGACGCGCTCTTCTCTCTTGTCGCATCGCCCCCCTCTCTTCTCTCTCTCCGTTGTGTCTTAATAAGTGACTGTGCGGAGGACCTGCAGCTGCAGCAAAAGGACACGTAGAAACGTGCCAACGCGCCGAGTCCGGAATCAGATACGGACTCTCGTGGGGAGAGAAAGAGAGCGAGGGAGGCAAATGTTTGTAACGGGAGGACCGAACTCAACGCGATATTGTAGCACAATATTTGAGGCATAAAACATACACTTGGCGTTTGATACGAGATTAGAGTGGAGTTATTCTCGTTCTAATCTAGTTATACGTATAATATAATTAAAATAATTATAAATAATAAGCTAAATTAAAATGAATAATGATAAATAAACAAGTTAACATGGCTCTCATCATCCCCGGATCCTTTGCATGGGAATATCGATAAGGCCTCTACAGGTCACGCTTGAATCTTGGGTTCATCTCATCGTGGTTATTGTCTGACCCATATCTTGGGCCTATAGCCCGCTATGCTTAGACATTTTTTTTCTTTTCCCAGGATTTAATCTCAAAATGTCTCTCTGTTGTCCCTTGGCACCAGATATATATATATTAACGATGCTCATGCGAGCTACGCCTCGATTATGGGAACCTCCCCCAATATGTTCGTGGCTTGACTTCGCACCAGGCAGATAAACTTTGCTGGTTCCCGACTGCTCTAACCGTGATTTAACCGAATGTTTCTTTTTCTCTAAATAATAAATTTGCCGTATCCCGGCATACATATGCTCCAATTTTCCCGCAATGATGGTGGCTTTTCCAAATTGGGCATTCATCCGAACATTGAACAGTCGATATACGACTAATATAATTTCGTATGTTCTTCTGACTCCTCATATGGGGAATTTCTATGCTTTCTAATACATCTTGCAGATAACTAATTTCTCAGGTTAGGAGGCCCCACTTCTCGGTGACTAATCAAAGGTTTTCTCCTGTCCAAGGGGATGTAATTAACGCTGTGACCTTTATGGCATGGCGGGTCTCCAGTTCTGACCCGATACCCATTGTCATCTGATTAGTCGGACGGAGCACACATTGGGCTTCAGACCACTCTAGTCTCGAAGCCCAAACACATTGTCACATATGTGACTGGCACGTCCTCGCATGATAAAAGTAATAAAAGATACCACAATATTTTACCATAATTTTAGTGCGTCCAACAAGTTGGCACGTCCGGTGGGACTAGACCACCTTTCATCTTTTCGCCAAGATTTGGGACTTTGTGGCCTCCTTTTTAAAACTCTAACATCCGTAGTTTAAATTGCAAGGGGGAGGGGAAGTAAATTCTAAATGAGCTTGATGGCGGTCACGTTCAGACCACTTGTGGTGGCAAGCCACATCGAACACGGCTATCTCACTGTGCCGATCAAGTTTGGAGACTTCCCCCCTGTGGTTGGGTTCCCCAACTTCTTGAGGGTTATGCTTGTCGACCTCTTGCAAGTCCAGGGGGGCAAACCTACCGTCGCTGCAAGAGTAGCGATCGAGAAGGGAGCAAAGGGGATGGGCTACTTTGTCCACCATGTTGATACAAGAAGGAAGCATACCCCGGCTGCCAGAAGGGTAACTAAGAAGGCCGTCGGCATAGTTCAGAGTCATTTCTCTAGCTCGTGCAAATCCATAATGATCGGAGGAGTCTGAGTGTATCTCAATAGCCACCAGGCCACGATCACACCCGACAAGGTGATACCTGCCGTCTCAGTCCACAACCTGTTCCAGGCATTGGCCCGGGACCAAGCGGACCGCACTAGGTCTGCACCAAAGGAGGGGCCACCCCCAAGGCCAACCAAATTCAAGAAAATATGGGTGCCCAAGTAGTTGGCCCCAGCCCCAATCTAGCCAAAACCCGTCATGATGGGAAGGTTCGAAAGAGGAAGAAGAAGTGAAGGAGAAGAAGAGCCCAAAGTGCCAGCCTCAGTGTCTCAAAGGATGGCCTTCCAGGCTTATGGCCGGTAGGCCAATATTTATTTGAATGATGGAGGAGGCGGCAGGAGGTCCGAGTGGCAATGCCTCGCCTATAAGCTACCGACACCAGTTAGGGTGCCACCTCCTATGGTTTGCCCTGCCAATGGGCAAGACGACATTACTCAGGCCGTGCGAGGATATCTCCGTGGCCTTGGAAATACTCTACTGGGGACGTAGCATCTCCTTGAAGCAGTGAATGATGAAAGAAGAAATCGAGGGTGGCCAGTCGACCCAAAATACATTGAAGATGTAGAGTCGGGATGCTATGGCCCGTCCCCCCGCGGAGAAGTTACACCGAGGGTTTCGGTATTTGGCTGCTTAACTTTTCCTGGACAGTCGGCCAGGAAAGTGACCAAGAGGAACAAGAAGATGAAAAATTTTATCTGCAATATGGCCGGAGTGGCCAACCAATATGGGGCTTTACCCGAGGATCCCGGTGAGGTGGCCAAGCTCGCCGAAAGATCGGGACTCATCACCCGAAGACAATGAGCTGTAGTTGAGGCGATGCAAGCCCATGTTGGTGAAACAAGCTTAGATGTGATTACCATGGCGGCAAATGTGATCACTGTAGAAGAGGAAGGAGAAAGGGCTGCACATTCTTTAGAAGCTCCGCTAGAAGGGGGAAGCCAGGAGCCCAACCCGGCCACCCTTGACCCGGCCATGATGATGCTACTTCAGGCTTACCGGCAAGAGATAGAAGCCTTGAAGAGGCAAGTGAGTGACTTGACCATGCATGCTTCTGCCTCGAAGCAAGTCGAAGCCCCTGATGATAAATGTGGAAGAGGGGACTACAAACTCTGAATGATCAAGGGATCATGAGTGTGGATATAGCCCTCGAAGGGCCTCCTCACATTCAGAGCGTCAATCACATTGCTCAACAGAGAAATGAAAATGACCAGAAAGCAATTAAGGAAGGGCCAAGGATGGAAAAAATGATGTAAGCACTCAATAGATCAAGTATCGAAACATTAAACACATGATAACAGTAATATTTATTTCATTTCATGAGAGAAAAGAGAATATAGTAGAACCTAAATAAAAGCAAGAAATGAGAACATACGAAGGGGCGTGTAGGCCCTCCTGGCGCTCCCCCGTAGTAGAGACCTACCTGGGAGCTTCCTCTCACTCTTCTCTCTTTTTCTTTCTCTAGTCTCTTCCTCTCTATTGCTCTCTTCTGCTCTGTTGCGTTCTCTTCTTTTTTTTCTTCTCGTCCTCTTCTTGCGCTCGAAGGTAAGGCCTTCTTATAGGGAAACAGGGCATCGACCGGGCGACAGGATGGGAAGTCCTACAATGACCCACCACTTTGCCCTTTGCGGAGCCCTTGCACCGACACACCAGGGAAAGGAAGGCGCCGACTTAGGTGGCCCCCTTTCATGAAGAGTGCATCGGCTCACTGAGAGTGCCGACCCACTTTGGAGGGCGCCGACTCATTCAAGGGTAATTTTGTTATTTTTGTTTGTCATCTCGAAACTACCGGTGATGGAAGCCTGACATTCAGTGCAGTGTAGAGTTCGATGTGACAGCTTGGGAGTGTTGATTTCCAACTTTCCAACCTGGATTTGTGATACTCCCGAAGCGTGCAAAATCTGTACCGAACTGCTCGAGTTTCATCCTGATTAGGCCATTGACTGTGTGATTTGCGTTGTCAAGACTTCTTTGATGACATGAAGAGCTTCTTCATCGAGTGGGCTATCCCTCGAAGCATTTTCATCCTACCTGGATGACTTTTTGGCAGCTTACGACCTATTCTGGCATTCTGCGTGTGCCGATTAGATTACTCAGGCTTTTCGCTGACTTAGCATTCGGCACAGTAGTTTGTGCTACCAACTTCGTTTCATGGGTATGTCGGGCATCTTCATCGAGCGAGCTATCCCTCGAAGCATTTTCACCCTACCTGGATGACTTTTCGTCTGCTTACGGCCCATTCCGACGTTCCGCGTGTGTTGGTCAGATTATTTATTTTTTTCACTGATTCGGCCATCGGCACTGTGATTTGTGCTATTAGACCTGCTCTACATATACGCAAGGCATCCTTAGTGAGTGATCCACCACTAGGAGTACTTTCACCCTAGCTGGGCAATTTCCCGGCCACTTATGGGTCATTCTGGTGGTAGGATGCATCTGAACCATGTTACTCGGGTATTCTGCTGACATGGCCTTTGGCACCTTATCCTAAGGATTTAGGGATGTTTCTTCATCACGGGAGGGTTTCTTATCAGGTGGTAGACTACCAGGTACATTATCGTCCTGTCCTGATCAGACGAGGTGTAGGGTTTGTTCAGCACGACCTAGTCACTACCGACTTGTTGGGTAGGCCGTACGGCGCTACCGGTTTGTTGTAGATTTCTTTTGACTATCCTGAGGTGTAGTCCTTGATGCTCTTGTTGGGTGACCTAAAGCGTTGGCAGCCCGAGAGGACCCTTCTTTGAGCTTTCTTCGACTTTCTCACGTTCGAGGCATGATTATCGTATAGTAATATTCCTGGTGTCAACAAATGCCCCCTAGCCACCGGTGTCACGAGTGAGGGACAAGCAACGCATGTCCTGTGGATGTATTCATTTCATTACAGCTATTAACATTGGGGCCCACTATGTAAAGGTGAGTCGGCGAACACCCATTGAACGTGGGTTGGTGCTAGGATTTGACTGACTAACTCAGTGTGGAGGAGTGAGTCGGCGCCGAGGGATGAGTCGGTGCTAGGGCTGCGTGGGTGAGTCAGCGCCAGGCTGAATCGGCACCGTCACCTTCCTTTTCGCTAGCCGGTGGGTCGGCGAGGGCTCACGATGGCGAGATGCGGGCAAGCGCTAATTCACCTCCCTCGTCCCACTTTTAAACCCTTTGCAGAGGGTTTTGTATGCTATTTCCTCGAGACGGCCATGGTGCTCCTCATCTCCATCCAGTCACTGTAAACAGTAGCGAGGTTCCCTTTCTTCTTTCCTCTTTTTCTCTACACGCGGCGAGGGCAGCGATGAAGTTATTTCCTTTTCTTCGGTCGTAGTAGCTCATCGGTGAGGGCAACGGCGATGGCTTTTTCCTCTAATTTCTTAGCTCTGGAGAGGTTCTTTGTAGGCCAATCCTCAGAACTATTATCCCCCAGTGTCCACTTGGCCTAGGTGTATCACCTATGGCTTATTTTTAGGGACCGTCCCACCCTAGTGTGTGGATGTGCTCCCATCTTATCTTTGGCACGCTCCTCCACACGTGATCGACATCCTCAAGAAGCACCGCCTGAGAAGAAGGCGAGGACCCAAGATCCGGGCCCGAGCACGAGCGCCTCGGTGGAACACTTATACCTCATCTAGGTGGGAGAAGATCCAGGCAAGACGCTGAGGATCGGCGCAAACCTATCCGAGCATGACAAGCGAGTCTACGCGAGGTTTCTCGCTACCAACCAAGATGTGTTCACTTGGTCCGAGGATGAGGTTCCTGGAATCCCACCAGAGGTTATCACACACCAACTAAGGTTGGATCCTACTTGCCGCCCGGTCCAGCAGCACCGAAGGCGTTGCAACCCCGAGCGACAGGCGATCATTAGGGAGCAGGTGAGTGAGAAGCTGCGCTTGGGACTACTCAGGCATACCCAATACCCAGACTGGGTAGCCAATATGGTCCTAGTCCCCAAAAGTAACAGAAAGTGACAGATGTGCATCGACTACACCGACCTCAACAAAGCTACACTCAAGGACAGCTTTCCCATGTCACGGATCGACCAACTAGTCGACGCAATGGTCGGGCATGAAATGCTGAGCTTCTTAGATGCCTACTCTGGATATCACCAGATCAGCAAGCACAAGCCCGACCAGGATAAGACCGCATTCGTCACCGATCATGGCCTCTACTACTACACTCGAATGCCATTCGGGCTGAAGAACATAGGGGCAACCTACCAACGCCTCGTCAACCACATGTTCAACTCACAGATCAGCCATAATATGGAGCTATACATCAACGACATACTCGTCAAGAGCCTCCAAACTGCCGAGCACATGGATGACCTGGCGGAGACCTTCGCCACACTCAGAAGGTACAACATGAAGCTCAACCCAGCTAAATACTCGTTCGGAGTATGGTCGAGGAGATTCTTAGGCTTCCTCATCACTAACCGGGGGATCGAGGCCAACGCCGACCAAATCCGAGCAGTGCTGGAGATGTAGCGGCCAGGGCGAGTGAGGGACGTGTAGTGCCTCACCAGTCGCGTCGCCGCCTTGGCTCGATTCCCGTCCCGAGCCGCCGAACGATGCCTCCCCTTCTTCTGGCTGATCAAGCAAGCCAATCAAGTGCTGGAGAAGAAAGGGTAGATCGACTAGGACCAGGAGTGCGAGCAGGCGTTCGAAGAGTTAAAATGATACCTGGCATCCCCTCCCATCCTCGCCAAACCGCAAAAGGAAAAAGAATTACTTCTGTATCTATCTGTTATCTATCTGTGACACCGAGCACAATGAGTGCCGTGCTCACACAAGAAGAGACAGGGGTTATGAAGCCTATCTACTACGTTAGTCGAGCGCTACAAGGATCGAAATTTCAATACTCGCAGACTGAAAAGTTCACTCACGCACTCATTATGGCCGCTCACAAGTTGCGACCATATTTCCTGGCTCATCCGATCGTCGTCCTCACTGACCAGCCACTACGACAAATCCTCCAGAACCCTGACGCCTCGGGAAGGCTGATCAAATGGGCTATCAAGCTGGGAGAATTCGACGTCAAGTTTCGTCTGAGGACTGCGATCAAGGCCCAGGTGCTCGCCGACTTCGTAGCTGAGTGTACCATACCCGCCGAGGATTCACCTGAGCAATCCTCCGAGCCCACATGGGAGTTATACATCGATGGATCGTCCTGTGCCGCGGGGAGTGGAGTAGGGTTGGTCCTACTCTCACCGGAAGGGCTCGAGCTACAGTATGCCTTACGATTCAACTTCCCGACCGCAAACAACGTAGCCAAGTATGAGACACTCCTCTCAGGTCTACGCATGGCGAAACACTTGGGGGTGACTAGCGTGCGTGCATACAGTGATTCCATGCTCATAGCCAACCAAGTAAAGGGAGAATTTGAACCGCGTGAACCCTCCATGATTAAGTACTTGGAGCAAGCCAGGGCAGTGGCAAGGGAGTTCTCCCACTTTGAGGTGGTCCACATCCCGCGAGAGGAGAACGCCGGAGCAGATGCTCTGTCTCATCTAGCATCAGCCACTACGGCCTCCAACGAGGTCGATCTTGATAGAAGAATTATCGACACCGAGCATAGACGAGCCAGCTCCCCAGGTAAATGCCATCGACTACGAGCCCTCTTGGATGGATCTCCTCTTGGATTTCCTTCTTCGACAACAACTCCCGAGCGACCGCCTCGACGCTTGACACACGCGAGCAAGAGAGGCCCACTTCACAGTGGTGGACGGCAGATTATATCGCCGTTCCCTCTTGGCTCCATTATTGAAGTGCTTGTTCCCTACGAAAGCCAACCAGGCCATCCAAGAAATCCACGAAGAACTCTACGGAAGCCATGTGGGCGGTGTAGATCTAATTAAAAATCTACTTTTAAAAGAATATAAACATAATGCATGGCGTAGGATGCAAATGGAGGGTGTGATCGCCAGAGACGCGAAGGCCTCGAAATATGTAAACCCAGGCCCCCGAAACGACCCCGGATCGCGTCGATCTGAACACGAAAGATGTTCAGAATGAAATTCCAGACACGATAGAGCTGGATGCTCTGAGAAAATAGGTCCGAGACCTGATAACAGGGATCCGAAGGAATTCGGGTCATTACACGATCGAACCAGGTCCTCCCAACAATTCTCAAGCTGGGTCTGCCATCACAAAGGCCATCCGGCGCGCGAGATCAAGATAGCGAACAGGGGCAGCAAGGCCCCAAGACTTTATCGAGTGTCGCTCGACCCTGCGCTCAGCCAAACTACCAGAGTCAGGTTGGGAAGTAGGATGTTATTCATCCTCCTCGGGCCATTTCTCAATAGAAGCCCTCGCCACTGTGGCTAAGGCATCAAATCGTGCACGCGTCTTCGGACGACAGTACGAGTCAACAAGTTCCTGGTAAACTCTCACAGCCATCGCAGCTAAGGCATCAAGCCACGTCCACGTCTTCGGACGCCAGTCCTAGCACCCCTGCAAACCAGGAACTACCACTTGAAGTCATCGAATAGGCGATCAATGCTACCTTCCAACTACAACAGTCGGAAGGTGCCTAGATCGAGATCCGGGCAAAGAGGAGTCGCCGACCTCACCCTGCAAACCCATCGGCTCAATAGCATCTCCGTGTGGACCCGTCAGCTCCAGTTTTGGTGCTTCCTCCTCCTACTCCCCTGGAGACAGCCATCGCCAAGAAACAGGAGAGGAATAGAAGAAAGAATCTCAAGAGGTGGCTCAAGAAACAAGCCGAACAAGCGGCTGCCTTGCAATCCCCAGCAGAGCTAATGCCTCTCCAGAGGCTACAACGGCTCATCGACGACTTGGAGGAATACATTCCTCTCCACCCTACCTGGCCTATCCCACTCGATAGTTACATCCCGTGGGAAGACATGCAGAAGCCTGCTCGCCTCAGAGACTGGGTCCAAGAAATGATCCAAAAAGTCAAAGAGGGTGAAACCCTTCGCATTCCAGAAGAACTCTCCTTGTTCTATAAGGACAAAGAGATCACGATGGAATAGCTGGAACAGATGCTTCGTGGCTGCACCTACAACATGGTGGCTATTCCACCTCCAGACAACATCAATGCCTCCGGACGAGGCGAGCCAGTGGTATCCAGAACCAAACAAAGGGTTGCGGCTCCACTCAGACTACAACTAGCTCTAGAACACACTGGCCATGGCCGAGGTCGCAGTCGTGGACATGGTAGAGGCTGTGGAAGAGTCCCTAAGCCGTCACTTCATTCGTCTCCCTTCGACCCCGAACGTGTCATCCTCCTCCGAGGAGAACGACCTGCCCCGATCCCGCCAGTGGAGATCTGGGGGCAACCTAACATCTTTGACCTGGCTGGCGCTGAGGAGATCGTCGCCAGCATTCCAGTTCTAGCACCAATTTCGACCTGTCCTGCAGAGCAAGCAGGGTCGTCCGGCAAGGACGGGCCATCCCTTCAGCCTCCCTCGAAAGAGTCATCGTTGGCCTCTCTCTTCCAAGAGTCTGCAGGTGGCCAGAGTTAACCCGATCCCAGTAACAAGGGCAAGGCGGTGCAACTCCCCGACGAGGAGCGGTGCAACAGCTCACAGTAGAACCAGCCCGACATACTACCGTCACTGGAGGACGCTCGAGCTCGAGCTGACTGGAAGGTCCTCCACCAGATGAAGTGCTTCCCTGCCAGCATCACAATCTGTGAAGCCATACCTTGGAGTAAAGATTTTAGGGAAACCCTTATCAAGATACTCCAAGAGCCAGAAGTCTATGAAGCACACGCGGTAGAAATGAAAGTCACCGCGTACGAGGCTTTCATGGCCACTGTCACCTTCACAGAGAAATACTTTCTGCTTTCTCCTCCATGCCATAATCGACCCCTCTACATAAAGGGCAAAATCAATGGGCATGAAGTAAACCAGATTCTGGTGGATGCCGGTGCGACTGTCAACATCATGCCCCTCAAAACCTTCAAGATTTTATATCTGACCCCCTACCTCCAGAAGGTTCAGGCGGTCAAGATATCCATTTTTAATCAGAATACAGAGGAGGTCCTCGGCCGGGTGAATATTGACTTGGTACTTGATGATTTCGCCTCTAAGGCGACCTTCTACATCATCGACTCTAGCACGTCCTACAAAGTGTTGCTGGGTAGGCCCTGGCTCCACGAAAACTGGGTTGTCCCCTCAACCCTCTATCAATGCATCAAGTATTTTAAGGATGGAGAGCAGCGTGCAGTTTTCACAGACTTGTTGTCACGTCCCGAGCCTTTATTTACAGCAGAAGACTCGCTCGGGAGACGCGAACAGCCGGCATGGTAAGCCTCTTACAAGCAAGCATGATCAGAGCGCGATACAATCACACATAAGATGTAATTACACAAGTATTTACTCAAATTCACTTCTATTCATTGATAATCAAAATATTCGGTAATAATCAGAAAATGCCTAAAAAGAATAATAGTCCCACTGTGCATGTTGCTCCGAAGTCATCCACACACTCACATGCACACAAGAACAGGAATTCATGTCATTATTGTGGTAGAGCAGGGCACATGATGCATGCTTGTAGAATCATGAAGGCTGATGATCAAAAAGCATGTAAGAGCACAAACAATTTTAAAAATACCAAAATCCCTTTTTATGGAAAAGATTCATTTCTGAATGCTCATGCACATGCTCAAAATTCTCATGCAAACAATCATGCCATTCATAGGAAGGCAGCTTATTGTTCTTACTGTGACAGATATGGTCACACAATGCATGACTGTCTTGTGCACAGAAATGATGAGTTAAGAGGCTACAGAAAAGCTTCTGTATTGAAAAAGCCTCATTGTCACCATTGCAAGAAAACTGGCCATATGGTCAAGGAATGTTGGCATTTGATAAGAAAATAAAAATTTCATGCTCATGCTCATGTGCATAATAAAAACATAAAGCATCCTAGTTCATGTCATTATTGTGGCCAGGTTGGGCATTCCATGAGTATTTGCTATTTGATGAACATTGATGATCAAAATGCTTTCAAATCATGGAAAGCACCTACTAAAAGTGCTGCTAACCTTGAAGGACCCAAGAGACATTAGGTACCTCTGAACAGAAAATGAGAATTTTACTTTACAGGTATGCCTTCCAATAAGGAAATAAAAAGGGGGTTGAAAAATAAACAAGGCAACCTGGTTTGGCAAACCCCACTCTTCATTTAGTTCCTTGAAGTTGAATTTATGATGTCTACTTCTAGTGCTTGATTGTTTTGATTATTAATTCTGAACATATTGTGAATTGCCAACTGCATGCTTTACTGAAATTGGAAATCTGCTGCATATGTGCTTCTTTAGATTTTACTCTACATATCAAGATGAATTGCATTTGCTTGCTGCATAATTATGCATGACCCTATGGTATATAGAATGGTACGCTGGGAGAAGGGCAGATCTCTTCTCTTTGGAAACCCACATCATGCGTTGAGGTGGTCGTATAACCTATGTTCTCCACCCAGTACCATGGGTCAACTTGCATTTAACATAATTTAGACGTTCATGAGTATATATCTGTTGATCCCCACACTTCATTTTTGTCATTACTGGCATCCAAATGAAATGAGTAAGGGGGAGTTCAGTTCAGTGCTTGGTCTGATGGATTAGTCAGTTGATTGAGTACGGGGGAGCTTAACACCAGTCTGTTGATGAGAGTAGTTAAGCTATGTCTGAGGGGGAGTCCAAAACATACAATCATGAGACCAAGATCTTCTGTCCAAGAATATGTAAGAAGTTTGTTACTGATGACTAGTTTGTGTGTCTGATTGTTGCACTTTGTTTCATTAGCTATGCCAGTGATTTACTTACACAGTGTGCTGAAAATATACATAACCTTGATAGGTCGACACATTAGTTCAATTCCTCGATGCTGTTGGAAATGACAGTTCAGTTGATCTTGATAGGTCGATGCATCAGTTTGATACCACGATACATCTGTCCCTTCTTAGGTCTTGGCATCTACATCCTCCCCTAGTGTTGGCCAAAAACTATCCCAAACTTTCCCTAGATTGGCATAGCATTTTGGCTTTGGTGGAGATATGGCACCCTCAGACCCACACTTTCATCTTCCCTTCTTTTGAGGCCACCATCCTTCTAGAGGAGGTAGAGACCTACTTGTCCTTTCCTAAATCCAAGGTGGGTGAGGAAGACCTAGTTTGCCATACCGTTGCCCCGGTAGATCCTACCCTCATCTTAGGGGAGTTTATTCCTAGCATGAAGGACATCCACACCATAGCTGGACAACACCACATTCATTTACTACCCCTTAGCCAGTGGGTTATAGCCTACTGTAAGAACAAGTGTAGGTGGGATGAGGCCATAGCGAAGGCTGCTTGCATTTACCTGTGCGGGGCCATTCTCTTCCCCTCTGCCGACCATGTCTTGGATATTCCCCTCCTTAGCACCATTAGTGGTCTGTGGCAGGGTCTTTCCATCTCCCAGGCCGTCCTTTCTTACCTTTATGAGGGTCTTAGATCAGCTACTCTAGGGAGTCCACTCTTCGGCTCCATGATTCTCCTAGAGTGCTGGATGGGAGTTAAACTGAAGTTCTTTGTCTCCACTGTTAGTCAGATCTTTGGGTGCCACCCACTCTTCTTCATTGGCGGCGCTTTCAGATTATCTCCACAGGTTGAGTGCAGGACAGAGGATAAGAAGACGAGGGACAAATGGCGTCTCTACATCAACACTTTGCCCCTGGACCGGTTCGTGATGCGCCCTTCCTTCCTCCATGGCACTACCCTCAGTGATGGGGACATCTCCTACCACTTCTCATTTTTCGAGGGACCCGTTGCTCGTCGGCTATGTTCCATGATGCTCGCCAAAATATTTCTACTTTCTTTTTTTTAAACCCTTAATCCCCCCTCTCCCTGTCTCCACCGTTCTCTCACTCTCACTCTCTCTGTTCTCTCTCCTCTCTTCTTCTCTCCCCTGGGTGACCAACCGTGGCAGAGGCAGACGAGGCGGGATTGTCGTGGAGGTGTTGTAGAGCGTAAAGGTGCGAGGAATGGAGCATGGTGTTGGCACGATCCCTCGATAGATTCAAAGCATCACGACGTGGGTTCATGTGATGGTTTTCGGCATGGGTTGGCCATTTTGGTTCGCGAGATCTTCGATGAAGGTAGGACGATGGAAGCTCTACCTGTTTCCTGCTTTCCCTTGCAATTTGGAGCAGAACAGTGTGAGTTTGAGCAAGTTTTCTGTCGTTGGAGTGAAAAACATGTTTCAGGGGTGGGAGCTATGATCGCCATTCTAGGCGACGATTTTGAGTTTAAATGAAATCATTTGAACCCCCGACATGTTGGGATTCGATTCCTGTCAGTTTAACTCTGTTTGGTTGTGATTTGGGGCCGATAGGAGGCCGGTTACCCACGTGAGTCATTTTGGGTGGATTTGTGAAAATCACTCATTTCTTGTTGTTTCATTGATGGTTTGATCCCTTCCAGCTTGTGGAAGGTTGGTATCGAGTTTATGGATGTTTCCCCATCGTTTGGGAGCGATTGGGGTGTGGAAAGATCGAGTTTTGAGCCTTCCTATTATTTTCGTGCCGATAGGGAGTAGCAGTCATACTAGAGACCGCTTCTCGAATAAATGGTCTAATGAGGACTGCTATTTGACTCTTAAGGGTTTCCATGTCAGTTTCAGGTTGCAGTCTCACGACCGACCGCAACATGGTATAGGCAGCCCTGGGCTGACCACAAATTTCATGTTAACGGTCCAAGGGGCACCGTTATCGGGTTTTAACTATTTTAAGTCAGTTTGGGGTAGCGGTCTAGCTCCCGACTGTAACTGGTATTAGCGGCCTTAGGAGGACCGCTAATCCCTGGAAATGGTCCCATGGAGACCGTTACGTGTTTAAGTCGATTCCTAGTAGCAGCTTTGTGACTGGCCACCTTATGAAGTCACAGTCAGGCAAAGGATCTCCACCAAGTTGGCTTATCATTCTTTTTGAGAAGCTTTCGAGGCGGTTTGGAGTAGACAATCTAGCCATGACAGCCACTCTGAAGAGGTGTCGCTTTAAGGACCGCAACCGTTAGGTAGTGGCCCGGATGAGATTACCATTTGGCTGGGCTGTCTGGTAGCGGCTAGTGGAGGACCGCCATTGGCCAGTGGGTTTCTTTCGTGCTAGTTTGGCTTTTGGTTGGCTTGACTTTGACCCCTTCGTTAGCCCATTATTTCACGGATGCCTTGGACCTCCTATGAGGGCTGTGACGGTGCTATAGGGTGTTTGGAAGTGCCGTAATACCGAAGGGCCCATCGTGTTATTTCGAGAATTGAAGTAAGGATCGATTGGTCTCTGTTCGACTCGATTGTGACCCAGTGGTTGACACGTGACCTAGTGAAGGTCTCGAATATCCCGTGAGGATCAAGACTGTGTTTTAGATCCTTGGAGGTATCACGTTACCTCCGTTTACGTGCCTATGTGGTTCGAGAGCTTTGGTGATCCCTCATGTTCCGTGTTTCTTTGTTATACGGAATCAAGAGTCCGATGTGCGGCCTAAGGGCAGAGGACTTGTGTTTTCTCGTGGTTTTGGCTTAGGGACTGGACTGATTAACGGTGCATTGCCCTGATGTGCAATGATCTTGACGTGAGTCTTGTGACTCAAGGATCGTTGTGAGTGGGTGTAGTTGTCTATCCCAAGTCAGGCGACAGTTCTGTATACTGCCTTGTGCTTCATAGTATGTGCGACAGGTGGGTGTGTGGCCTGTTTGTACTTTGATATTTCTATTTTGAGTCTCTTTGTCTAGTGAGCCTCCACTAGTCATATCCTGATGACACTTCGTGTCGGCCCACTAGGGAGTTGTGGCGGGGTAGTTCCCGATAGAGACGGATTGTAGGCTAGTTGTCGGGGGCCCCTTTGTCTTGTAGTTAGAGTCTGACGGGAGGGGAAAACCAGCTAGAGGCCTAGCTCAAGACATTGAGCTTGTCTGTGCACACATGGTTAGGGGCGTTGGACCAGCACCGACGGGCATGACCTTGACTAGTCACTCGTTACTTGGTACTTGGTTCTTATACGGTATCTCAGTTACCGCGTTCGAGGCGAGTGGGAGATACTTGAGGCGCAGTGTAAGACGTCAGTGGACGCAACTGAGTTTTCTTCCAGTGAGGAGGTACTTCTATCACATGGCACATGATTCCTGTGACTCGTATTGTAACGACCCAGAGTTCAGGGTACCGATAACCCGATACAAGTATCGAATTACCGCTACCAAGAACTGGGGACGCCACCCAAGAGGCTGATGAGGCCCCTCCCCCCTTCTAGATCCTGTTGCACCCTAGCGGACCCAACAATTGGTATCAGAGTGGGGCTCTGCCATTCACAGATCCCACGATCTACAGAGAAAAGATCCCGGTGCATTTTGAGAAAATGGCTTCATCTGTTACACATGCTCCGATGATTTTTTTGCCTACTTTTGATGGTTCAGATTTTTTTGCATGGCTAGGGAAAATGTTCATTTATGTTAATTCCATAGATCCACAGTTGTGGACTCTGATATACAATGGTCCTCATGAGCTGCCATCAAATACTGATGTATGGTCAGCTGATCAATGGACCAAAAATGTTGATAACCATGCTGCTTTCAATTTGATAAAAGCTGGAGTAGATGTCACCATGTTTCCTTTTGTTTCCAGTTATAGCACGGCCAAGGAGATCCTTGATGGACTGGCCAGTAGCCACAAAGAAGGAAATGGGAATCATTGTCTAATGGCCGACAGCCCAGATCAGCCAAGCGTTTCATCTTCGTCTCAGGTAAACTCTGATCCTAAGGACTTTTCCTATGATGAACTTGTGGATGCATATGATAAGTTGGGCAAGCGATATAAAAAGTTAAGATCTGGAAGCAGAAAATTAAAAAAGGAGAGTGAGAGCAACCGTATGAGAAGCTCCCCTTGCAGAAAATGTTCTGATCTTGAGGAAGTGAATGAAAATCTCATGAGTGACATATATACAAGTAAAGAACACATTGCGTGTTTGAGAGACGAGAATAGAATCTTGCTAGCTGAAATCACTAGATTGGAAGAAACTATAAGACAGGCTCAAGACAAATCTAAACCTCTGTCAAATGACCAAGGCATGACTGAAAATAAGGCTCTTTTTGAAGAGAATGAAAAATTGAAAAAGGAAAACAATGAGTTACTTGCCAAGCTTCAAGCATGTAAAAAGGGTAAGGGTGCGAGTGTTGTTGAATCAGAAAGATTGGCCACCCTTCAACAAGAATTTGATCACTACAAAACTGTGAATATCATGTTGAATGAGCAGCTTGCTACGTGTGAGACAGAATTGGTTAACTCTGAACAACACATCACTTCACTTGAAAAGGAAATCCTAGATCTGAATAACTCATTGTCAAGAACTGCTTAGGGTCAAGAAAGCCTGGGGACACTGTCGGGGACTAAAATGAACCCTCAAAGAAAAGGGCTTGGGCACTGTCCTGTGAAGAAAAAGATTTTCAAAAATACTTCGTCCACAACCCTTCTTTCCAGCTCTGATGGTGCCTCCTCTTCCCAATCATCCCCAAAATAGTCTGCGACCCACAAAAATCAAAATCAGAGTAGAAACCTAAAAAGGAAAATATTAAAGTAAAAATAGAAAAATAAGTTTGTGTGTTCTGACAAGAATAACAGTCACCATGACTTCCAGAAAAAGCTTGCTTCATGTTCCTTTTATGATCAACAAGGTCACTTGATGCATAAGTACTATGACATGAAAAATGATGAACTGATAGCCTGCAAGTCTTACTTTGATTTCAGTCACTATAAAAGGTCAGCCAAGTGCAGGCAGGACTCCTACTGCCACCACTATGGGAGGTTTGGACGCAGTATGTCAAGTTGCTGGGAGTTGAAGGGTATGAAATCTGCTATTCAATGTTACTGTTGCAAGGAGCATGGCCACACAGTCAAAAACTGTTGGCAAAGGAGGAAGGACAATCCTTAGGTCAAAGCTATGAGAATTCATAGTCATCCACAAAAACTCGTCACACTTGGTTGTGATAGGAACGAGAGATCCCCTGTGTGCTGCCCTTGTTGTGGAATGGTAGGACATGAAGTATATGACTATCACAAAATGAGGAAGGATGACTTTAATGTCTTGATAAAGAAGAGCTTTGTGGTTAAAAATCTCACTAATCCTCTAGGACCCAAGAAAGCTTGAGTACCTAAACATTCCGAATGAGAATTTTGGCTGCAGGAGTGGCTTGGAGCTGAGCTAAGGATCATCATGAAATAAATGCTCAAGGCATAGGTATGTAAATAAATGTTCTTAATCTCTGTTATCTTACATGTTTAGGCCAATCATGTAGATAGTGCATCATAAGTATGTCATGTTGCCAATGAAATTCTGCAAACTGAATTTGCTTCTGTAGAATGCTAAAACTTTCTCCCCTTTGATGTGAGTTGAACATCTAAGCTAGACCTCTTGCTCGTACCTTATTTGACCTCTGGTATATCAAATAGTGTAGAGTAGATAGGCAAGTCCAGAACTCACACTATGCGTGAGAAGGGTCTCAGATCCAAACCTCCACCTTGTACCAGAGATCAATTATTTCACCAGCATAAGTCATGAAAAATCGTTTCTTCTGATGGAATTAATTTGATGATGAGTTGTTGTCTGCTTCTTGCTAATTAGCCATATGAAATACTTGATCGTTGCCTTTGATGCTATCTGCTATGGCTGCATTGCTATGAGAGAGTAAGCTCCTGGGGGTCTGGAGTGATCATCGTAAGAGGGAGAGTAGTAATAATAATAATAATAATAATAATAACACACTCCGAATAGAGCAAAGGAAACGAGAAGTCATGCTCGAGAGAGAAAAGGGAGAGTCAAAATGAAACCCGTAACATTCGCCACAACTGGGCTTTTTATTCACTATAGGAGCATACAACTCGGGGAGACATACATCATAGTGAAAAGAAAAGAACATAAAGCAGAAAGCTGAGAAATACATTGGTGGGGGGAATGGAGCATGGGCTCTCCCCCCCCTTGGCCTCACCTCTCTCCCTCTCTTTTCTTTCACTCTGCAATGCATGCGCGAAGACGAGCTCTCAGTAATCTTTTTTTTTGCTTCTCTTCAGGCTCTCCCTGGCGATCTCTTCTCTTCTCTTTGTTTTTTCTTCCAGCCTGCCAGCCTCCTCCAGCAATTGGGGAGAAGCCAAAGAGAGGTTTCGAAGGCCCCCTCTCCTTCTTTTATGCACGCACGCGGGGAAGCTTTACGTTGGCATGTTTGTCTTTCGAGCACAGCAAGCAGTAGAGGGCAGGCGGACGTGTTGAGGTCCCCTCGTTCCTGCGCTGTAGAAGACAGGGGCCGTCGCAGGTCTACGGGCGAGGCTATAGGGAGCAGGTAGAGGCTATCCCTTCGCGCCGTGGGCAGTAGAGCCCCATCGGATGAGTAGAGTACACATGTAGGTTTGAGCTCAAGAGGGGTGCCTTGTGCGCCGACTCAAGGCCATGGGAGACTTGGCCGATTCAAGGGCCACCAAGCGGCCTTGTGCTGGTTCATTCTACATGGGAGGCTTGTACAACAGTTCATGCCCATGGAGGGGTGCTTGCGCAGGATCAAGTGCAAGGAAGGGCCGCACTGATTTAAAGAGGTTGAGGGGTGGAGGCCGCGCCCCAGTTCAAAAGGGCATGGGCCCTTGGTCGATTCAAGTGGGAAAGGGAGAGGGCTTCAGTTCATGTGGGGAGAGGAGGGCGTGCCGATTCATTGGCCCATCTCCCTTCTTCATTTTGATGAGGGCGCAGATTCAAAGGGGCCCTTTCATGTGTTTCCTTTTGTTTTATTCATTTTCTTTTTTTGTTGTTTTCTTCATTATCTTTTTATTCTCGCATGCGTCGGTATGCGTGTGTCAATGTGCCCCGGGGTTGCATCGACGCGGCTTGTGAAGCACACGACATACTTCTTCTTTTCTTTCTCTGCTACCCTTATTCAGCTCGGAGCGGATTGATGCTCATAATGGTGAATTTTAGGTGTCCACAACCCATCATCATCCTCATTACCTATCCTATCTCCGCCATCTTCACCGTCACTATCTACTCCCGAGCCTGCGCAGGCTACGCCTTCACCTTTACCTTTACTCCCGCCTTTGCCCGAACCTATCATTGCCACATTACCTTTGCCGCCACTTGATATCACCATCCCCATTGAGGCCTCTACGCCTTCCGAACCTATTACCTCCACTTCTCTATCCACTTCCACCCCATGAAGCGGGTGTGCGCTATCTCTGGTGCCCCTTGTGTCTGGTCCCCAGGGAGACGATGAGCGAGTCAAGATAATTCGGTGCCGATGGTGCATTTCAAGCTTCATGAGTTTATCTACCGCATACCAAATCAGGTCCTGGTCTCTGGTTATTTTTGGGATGACGAGCCAGCACTTTCGATGATGGTTGCCAAGAAGAGTTTCCATGCACAGATGCCAGTTCCTTCAAAAGCAAGACCGGCAGTAGTTTCTTTGCCCGCCGAGAAGTCTACTATTGATGCTATTATTACCAATTGCTCTGTTGCTGTTCAGATTACTGGCCAAGAAGGGTTCTTTACCCGGATTATGTTAACTTATACGGCTGCCAAGGGTCTGATGGATTCTATGTTCGAGCTAACTCGACTCAGAAAATTGTGACGAACAAAATGGCACCATGTCGGTGAGCAACCGGGACTGTGAAAAAATGAAGGGTGAGAGATGCCCCCATCATTGTGGGCACGTATGTTCCAGCCCTTCTACACCCAACCATGGGCCAACCCGTGGTTCTAGCACCTCAATTGGGTCCTACAACGACCCCCCAACAAGTCAAGGTCGACCCTGACACTCAGACACGTGGCGATGAGCCATCTAATCCTAGCATTCGGGCCAACCCAAGGCTACCCTGCCAACCCGCGGAACAACATGGCACACAGCCCGAGGCATGGCTCACAGCCACAAAGTGCCTCCCCTTAGCTCCCACGAGCTCCCATCGTCAACCTAAGGCCCGCCGTGCAGCCCCTCAGCCATCTACTCAAGACATTCGGCAATCCGAGGTGTGTCAGGTATTTACCCGGACACATTGTGGGCGGCTACGACAACTCAAAGAACGGCAGCCCCCACGGGCCCATTCCAGCTTCCCGGGGTTCAAAGTCCAAAGGCCTGTCCGAAGGACGACTTCCTAGTGCCCATCACCGAAGTAATGATTGACGCAACCACCGACCATGAGGCCTTATCTTTTATGGACGGTTCGTCTGGTTATAACCAGATCTGGATAGCCGAGCACGACCGGATCCATACAGTCTTCAGGTTGCCTAAGGGAATCTTCCATTATAAGAGAATGCCCTTCGGCCTCAAGAACGCCGGAGCTACATATTAGCGGGCGATGACCAAGATATTTGATGAGCTACTCTACAGCAAGATCGAGTGTTACATCGATGATCTGATCATCAAGATGAAGAAGAGGGGCGACCATCTGAGTGACCTCAGAGTCGTCTTCCAAAGGCTCCGACAGTATGAACTGAAGATGAATCCGATGAAGTGCGCTTTTGGCGTCTCCAGTAGAAAATTTCTGGACTTTATTGTCCGGCATAGAGGGATCAAGATCGACTCCCTCAAAATAAAAGCCATCCAGGAGCTGCCACCTCCAAAGAACCTGGGAGAACTAAGGTCCTTGCAAGGCCGGCTAGCTTATATCCCCAGGTTTATCTCTAACCTATCGGGACGCTGCCAACCGTTCCACAAACTGATGATGAAGAATGTACCATTCAACATGGGTGATGAATGCTAGCACGCCTTCGACTGGCTGAAGAATTATTTGAAGACCCCGCCTATGCTGGCCGCACCTGTCAAAGGCAAGCCGCTCATCCTTTACATAGCGGCTACCAAATACTCACTGGGGGTATTACTCGCCCAGAACAATGACGAGGGAAAGGAGTAGGCTCTCTACTACCTCAGCCAAAGACTGGTAGGGGCGGAAGCTAAGTACACTCCTATCGAGAAGGTCTGTCTCGCCTTAGTCTTCGCGATCAAGAAGCTGAGGCACTACATGCTGTCCCATGAAGTGAGCTTGATTTCCAAGGCTGACCCCGTCAAGCATATCCTCTCCCAACCGGTCCCGAAGGGGTGCCTCGGCAAGTGGGCCATGCTGTTGATGGAGTTTGACATCACTTACGAGCCATAGAAGGCCATCAAAGGGCAAGCCGTCACGGACTTCTTTGCGGCACACCCCGTGCCCGAAGACTCCCCACTGGCTACGGAACTACCCGAAGATGAAGTACTGGAAGCAAACCAAGTCCAGCAGGCTGTCTGGCAGTTGTGTTTTGACGGGGCTTCCAGGACAGAAATAGCCTCCTCTGGGCATACCAAGATATGGGCCAGAGATGGCATCGTCCTTAAGTCTCCAGATGGATAAGTGGTACACACTTCCTGCTGCATCAACAAGCCCTACACAAATAATGAAGCAGAGTATGAAGCTCTAATTATCAGCCTCTAGGTTGCTCTGCAAATGGAGATTAAAATGCAGCACGTATTTGGCGATTCATTACTGGTCGTCAAGCAAGTCCAGAGACAGTTCGATGTCCGGAAGCCAGAGCTACTCCCTTACCACACTAAGACGAAGGGGCTCATGGAGTGGTTCTACCTCCTTGAGATAGGCCTTGTCGCCAGAGGAGAGAATGCTCAAGTCGACGCCCTGGCGAAGCTGGCAAGCTCGCTAGCAGTCCTGCCTAATGGGTTACTCGACATTCGAGTGATCAACTAACGCCATGTGCCTAGTATGGTAGAAGAAGGACTAGAAGAAGAAGAGGAATGGGAGGTCGCCACAGCAGAAGCTGTCAGTCTGCCCGACTTGAGAGACCCTCTAATGTAATGGTTCAAGTACCGACAACTGCCCAAGCAAAGGGAAGGGAAGATTAGACTGATCAGAACAAAGGACTCCTATAAGCTTCGAAATGGGATACTATTTCAAATTGTGGCCGATGCCAAGCAAAAGTTGCTCCTCCGATGTCTGTCCATTGAATAGGCTTGGAGAGTTATGAAGGAGGTTCATGCCGGAGCAGCCGGTGCACACCAGGTGGGGCCAAAAATAAAAATTAAAATAAAAAAGCTTGGCTATTACTGGCCGACGATGTTTGACGACTGCTGCAAGTATGCTAAGTACTGTCAGAGGTGCCAGGAGCATGCCACGATACCTAGGAGGCCACCAGTGCCGCTGCATCCTACGGAGCCCAGCTGGCCTTTTGCCCAATGGGGAACTGACGTCGTGGGTCCATTGCCTGCTTCATCCACAGGCTGCAAGTACATCTTGGCAGTGACTAATTATTTCTCCCACTGGGCCGAAGCTGTTGCTCTGAGGGAGGTCACTGGGGAGATCGTCGCCAGATTTGTCCACCGCAATATTATATTCTAGTTCGACACCCCCAACTAAATTATCTTAGACAACGGCAGCCACTTCTGCAACCAGAAGGTCTACCGATTGGCAGAAAAATACAAGATTGACTAGAGGATGTCAACTCCCTACAATCCACAGGCCAATGGTCTGGCTGAAGCTTTCAACAAAACTCTTTGCACTCTCCTGGCTAAAAACAGTCCAGCAGCAAGAGAAACACACTATGAAATCAGGGGAAGCCCGACACTAGCAAAGCTGGCACTAAGAACCGCGCACCGCACCTCCACACCACGAGGAGCAATCTTCGAACTAGAAAGGACAGGAGTGAGTCTCGTCTCACTAGCTTAGTAGGGGTCCCGCAGATCCCCACCATGAAAACAACAGCGGTACTACAGTTCTAAAAACAACACAGAAGTTGGAGTAACAACAACAACAAAAGTAATAGCCATAACAACGACAGTCGAGAAAACTATGGCTAAGCCACAAGCTACTCCTATCGCTAAGAAACACAAACAAGCAAGCAAGCAAGCCCGATCTCACCATCTTGAAATGTCGAACCAACATAAGAAAACTCTAGCTTCATAGCCAGAACACACCACGACACTTCTGTTGTGCAGGCTTGTCTATGCTGACAAAAGCCCAATGCAAAACTACACGATCTAAAGGATCCAACCCATACACGACCTCACCATTGTGTACTCTACACAGACTACAGGTAAAGTAAAACACAGACAACCCGAAGTACCACACCAAGAAGCTCACGTTGCATAAAAACCACACTAGCCACGAAAAATCATATGTCAAGTGACAGAAGTACCCTCTCACTAGAAGCAAGGCTAGACGTGTCCATTGACATCTTACACTGCGCTTTGGGCGCTCCCCACTCGCCTCGAATGCAGTAACTAAGACACCGTAACAAGTAACCAAGTAAGCGATTGACTAGTTGGGGTCACACTTGTTAGCGCGGATCTAACATCCCTAATCACGTGTGCACACACAAGCTCAATGTCTTGAGCCAGGCCTCTATCTAGTTTTTTCCTCCCATCGGACTCTAACGGAAAGGCAATGGGGCCCTCGATAACTAGCCTAAAAATCATCCCTACTGGGACTGCCGCGCCACCATTCCCAGGTAGGCCGACACTAAGTGTTGTCAGGCTACGACAAGTGGACGCTCAGTAGAAATAGAGACTCTCTAAAGAAAAACACTGAAGTACGGACAAGCTATGCACGCACCTATCACAAGTACTACTGAACATAAGGTAGCACGATGCCACCAGACTTAGGATCGTCAACTAGACCTACTAACACAATGATCCTTGAGTCACATGACTCAGGTCAAGATCGTCGTACAACACGATGGCAAGCAGTCAAATCAACCTAGTCCCTAGTTCAAAAACCACAGAGAAACATAAGTCCTCAGCCCTAAGGCCGCTCGTCAGACTCACAATTTGGCATAACGAGGAAACACAGAACACGAGGGTCACCTGAGCCCTCAAACCATATGGAAATGTAAGTCGAGGTAACACGATACCTCCACACATCCAAAACATAGTCTCGATCCCCACGAGACAACTGAGACACTCACATGGTCAAAAGTCAACCATTGGGTCACAACTAGGTTGATAGGAGAGCATAACAACTCTCAAAATAACACGGGCATGCTACTCGATACTATGGCAATTTCAGACATCTAAACACACGGTCATAGCCCACATGGGACATTTAAGACATCCTTGAACCCAAGGGCTAATCAAGGGGTCGAAGCCAAATCACCCAGAAGCCAAACTGACGCGAAAAGAACACCTAGAATAGGTGGCGATCATCCCATGGCCACTACCTTACATTGGCGATCTCAGTTGGGCCGCCATTAGTAGAACTAAACAGGCAGGAGGTGGTCATCAGTAGGCCACCTCTTGAAGGTGGCGGTCCTCATAGGGCTGCCTCCTGAAGGTGGTGGTCATGGCCAGACCACCATCTTCAAAAGACTCCAAAAATGAAAACCAGCAGAAAACAGGAAGAATGAAGTCTTTTAGGAGGCTGCCACTTGCAAAAGGCAGTCTCCCTAGGGCCGCCTCCTACAGAAGGTGGTCACGGCCAAACCGCCATCTGCAGGCTCCCCCCGAAAACTCCATTAACACCTCCTGGTTACGGTCCTTGCCTGACCGTCACTTCAAGAAGGCAGTTAGTCGCAAGACTGGGACTAGGGACTGACTTAAAACTGACTTAACGATCAAATGGCGGTCTCCCAATGGCCGCCTCTTCTAGGTTGCGATCGGTCACAAGACCGTAACCTGAAACTGACAAGAAATGCCTAGACAGTTGTCGCCAGAGGACCACCTTTATAGGTGGTAGTCTGTGGTACGATCGTCACTTGCTTCCAGACCAAATTTTGCAAATCTATGCAAAAACCTCCATTCCACACCCCAAACACATCCAAGTGAAGGGGAATACATCCATAAACTGATGAGGGCATCTCACAGCATTCTCTTTGGATCAGATCGCTGGCATCATTTTGAGGATTCCGACTATGTTATCATGTGTAATTTCTATTTTATTGAGTCATGTCTTATGTAATTTCCTTTAATTGAGTCATGTTGTTAGTCCATTTCCCTTATTATGCTTAATTACCAAAACTTGTAGACGCATGGAAAGTTTTTACAAGGCCACTTCAAAGAAAGGAAAGAAAAAGAAAAAACCACATCAGGCCTCGGGCCCGTCACGAAGCTCGGAAGACAAAGGATCCTCAATAGCAAGTGACTTGCCCTCAGCACCCTCAGAGACGGCCGATCTAGATGCTGACCCCACCGGTGTAGGAACTGTCTCGATCGTGCGCCCTCCCGACACTGCCAAAGTTGGTGATCACTCGGACGACACGGAGGCACCTCGACTTCCGCCCTCACTTGATGACGAGAAGGAAGAATCCATAGTATCCTCATCCGAGTAATAGCATTGCCCGGAAGGAAATTTGAGCACTCTATGCACCTGCTCGAAGGCCAGAAGGGTCGCCCAGCGGTAGCCCTGTGAGAACCAATTCTGTAAACCCCGACGGGAGCCTGGCTCATAGTAGAAGAAGGCAGCCATTTAGAGAGCCGCCTGATAACCCTACGAGCGTTTTTACTAATCGAGTGCGTCCACCCCGGCCTGCTTCACCTTTTCCTCAAGCTCGGTCGCCCTCCACTCTGTCTCGGACTGCCTTCTCTCGGCTTCAGCTCACGTGACCTCAGCCACTATCCGCTGCCGCTTGGCCTCTCAGACTCGGCCCTCGAGATCCTCGTGCTCGGCTTCCACTGATCAGCACGCTCGACCTGCACTTTGCGCTCCACGTCCAAGACCCTATCCTTCAGCTCGGCCATGTAGTGGGCCTGAACCAGCTGCTCAGTCGATTCCCGAGCCTCTTTCTGGCTCGACTCGGCTTGCGCCCTGAGCAAGGTCACCTCCCGCTGGAGGTCTTTAAGGTCAAGGGTTAGACGTTCGATCTTCTAGTCGGAGGCACCATAGGCCCAGGCCAGGGACTCCCTCTCCGAGTTGACCCGAGAGAACAGATCAGTTTCAGCCCCCAGCTGGGCCACAATCAAGCCACCTTCCATGACTCGTTCGAGAAGCACGGAAGGGGAGCTACGCCCGAGACCTTCTCAAATTGCCCCTGAGGTCACAGAGTGGCACCTGCAGCACAAGGAGGCCTGGACGGCAAAGGCACCCACCGCAAGAGGGAATGTCCCTACTGGAACTGCCAAGATTGGGGCATCCCCCCCCGAATACTCCCACTCCTGGGGTCCCACTGGCTGGCTTGGGTCGGGTCACCTCATCTCACACCTCCACAGCCTCGGTCGGCTGGGTCTGGGTCGCCTCACCTCACGACCCCTCTGCCTCGACCGACTTTGATCGAGATCCACAGCCCTGTGCCACATCAGCCTCAATGGGTGCCCCAACATCAGCCACCGCAGCCTGGAGTGTAGTCACCTCGACCGCGAATCCTTCGACGATGATGGCCCCCTCTGATTCGATGATCGAGAGAGCCAGTTGCGCTCCATCTTTGATTGGGTGAGCGGCCTCCGCCCTTCTCACCCTTTTCCTCTCAGCAGCCACGGCCTTTGATGAGGACCGCAACAACTTTTCCAAGGGATCCTTGCGCTTGGCCCCGCAACGCTCGGAAGATCCATCCTGAGCAAGCTACTTGCCCTTGTCCCGGGCACAGGAAGAACTCCCGGATGCTTGAGGTCCATCGGGAGCAGGCGTCTCCTCCTCGTCGAGGATCACCACCCCAGCCGATGACGTCTCTTCATCAGCCACTCACCTTGAGTCTGAGCATACAAAAGAGTACCGTCAGAAAAGAAACTAGCTAATCCAACCCAACATCAATAAAAGGCCCTGAAGCCCTTACCTGGAGGCTTCACCACCCGAGAGGGATACTCCTCAACGTTGGCCTCAGTCATCAACTTGGCGGTGGATTGGCGATTCTCCTACAGATAGGCAGCCTTCTTCTCCAACTCTGGGGAAATCACAGTTGACTTTGGAGGGATGTTAGGGTAAAAATTGGGGATCAGCGAGAAGTTCCAAGACCAGCTGTCCGAGGCTATGCCCACCCAGAAATACTGGGTCTTCCAGCCCTTGTGGGAAGAATCTCTAGGAGAGAGGGTGATGGGGACATCACCCATGATTCTCTCTGGCTCGGGACCTCTCTCCCTTCTGGAGAGGGGTAGGATGGAGCTCTATGACAAGCGGGTCCGCCACGACACTTGGGCTATCTATCTGGATCATTTTGATGTATTTCTCTCTTTTATTTGTGTCATGCCCCGAGCGCGGAAGATTACTCGGAAGTGACATGACAATGTCTATAACGATCATGTCAATCAGAGCGTAGCGCATTCAACACATACAGACAGAGTGCGCAAGATAGAAATAACCCAAATATTTATTCATAACCATGTTTCTCTCAAATAGTATGAAGACTAAATGAGAAGAAAAGTACAACCTTTTGACTTAAGAAATAAAAATTACATAATTGACTAGGAGAAAGATAAAACTAAAGATCTCTTGACAGATGGACAGTTCCCATGGAGCTTCCTTCAAGAGCCCTCTTCATGGTGGTTTGGGTAGGTTTGGCAAGGTTTTCAAGACCTAGAAGAGGGATGTTGGGAGAGAAACGAGTTAAGGTGCCCTCCTACTTATAGAGCCCTAACTCTTGGCCAAAACCCACCAGGATTGAGGTAGGACAGCACCAAAACAGGTTAAGATAGGCTTTAGCATGGATTAGGACTCTTTGCCCTCGGGTTGGGACTCTCTAAGTGAGTCCCGATCGGAGCTACCAGGGTTTCGTGAGCCACGGTCTATCGGGCGACCGCAGTAGCCTAAAAGCGGTCTTCAGTGGACTGTTCATACGCCTTCTACACACTTCGCCTCTCAAGCGAACTGCACGATCTCGGGGAGGCCACTCATTAACTCAAACGGTCAAGGAAGAACCGTGTTTTCATTCTTTGCGGTCCAATGGGGACTGTTCATAACCTTCTTTGGGCTCTTGGCCGAACAACTCTCAGCAGTCTATCACGAGACCATTTGGTCCTTGGAGCGGTTATTTATGTGACCGTCTTTCTCTCTGCTACCTTACTTTTGTCCTCTTTGCACCAGTTCTGCTTGAGTCTCTTTGTCTCTCTCTCTCACCCTCCCGTATTAGTCTAAGATTCGTCGTTAGTCAGTTAGCATCAAGCATACACTCATTCATTTGCAAAATCAAAACATGTTATATCATAATATCATAACAAAAGTGCATGTGTGTCATAAGGTACATCAGGCCTGTCCCTCTCCTGGGTCTCCACTGTCATCCATGCCCTCGTGCCTCTTTGATGGCACGGCCATGGCTGAGCTCGGCTCCTCTAAGTGCCATTGGCGCCGCTCCTCCTCCTCGTTCCTCTGGCGGATGGAGGAACTCGCGAAGTACCCTCTGTAAGAGCTGTACGTGTTGTGTGTGACACTCGGGGCCCCACTGTGCTCCAGTCTCTGGCTCATCGCCTGGAGAGACTGCTGGTATGCCTCCACGGTGCCCGCCAGCTTGGCCACCTAGAGTCGAGACTGGCCCAACTCTGCCCGGACATGCTCTGTCTCTACAGTCCTAGCCCAGAGTCGCTCTAGCTCTGCACGGAGGAGTGCCAGCTCCATCACGTCCGTTGGGCGGCTGCGCTCCATCTCCCTCAACCGAGTGACCTCACTCGGCGCCGTTGCTAGCTCGGTCATCTACATACACACATATCATAATCAGCTAGTTGCATTTATAATCATAATCCACAGGGAAGGTGCAATTGTTTACTTACCCTCTCAGCAAGTGCAGCCTCGACCTCCTCGGCTCGTGCGACCATCTGAGCAAACTCCGCATCTCACTCGGTGCGATCCATAGATGACTGGGAGGAGGAAGATATTGCGTCAGCTCCCTGACGCTGGGCCCCCTCGGCATGCTGCATTTAGAAGTTTAGGTTAGTCAATTCATAAGCATAACATAAACATTCTAAGTCTACGGTTGAGTAGAACTTACCAGGAGGTCCAGGGATTGCTGAAGCTCGTCCCGTTGCTGGATGATGGAGTGAAGTAGCCCCTGGAGCTCGGTGATCCGCCCCTGGGGGTCTAGCTGCATGTAGAAGATCAAGTGTCAATGCATCATAATCATAAGCATATTAAGAAGCATAAGGTCAGAGTCGTACCGATCGTCGCGCTCCACAGAAGACCTGGTCTCCGTAGCGTCGCGAGTAGGCCGTCAAGTTGGCCTCGTCGCTCGCAACTTGGGCACGTACCACTCGCCCAAGTCCCGTCCAGTCCTGGACCAACTCTGTTGCTCGGGTGGTCCAGTCGATCTCCCCTGCCAGCCCTCGTGCGTGGCATCCCACGTGCTCCTCCGGCTTCTCACGAGTCGGGAACTCAACCTCCGCCTAGTGGACACCTATGGTCCTCATGACCAGCCGGTAGTGGAGAGGCTCCACCACATTCATGCAGTGGAGCCAGATGTCCCGACCTGCATACGCTAAGGCCGCCACCACCCATGGCTGGCCCTCATGCCCCTCTCCCTGGTACGACGTCCACCGGACCTATCAAATAGGCAATTACATCAACATACAAGCATATAGTCACATTTGCATAAAGCTCAAATCTAGACCTTACCGAGGCATAGGGTAGGGATTCGAGGTCGTCTTGGATCGCCCGGACCTGGCGACATAGGGAGCCCACCTCCTGGGGTGCTATCCACCACCTCGCGATGTGCAGACGGTCAGGGTACGTCTCCTGTCCTCTCCCAAGCCCGGGGAGGTACACGTAGGCCCACACCTGCATCCATCGCATCAAAAAAGAGTCAGCATATAGCATTTATAGAATTTATAATGATTGGCCCTCCAAACTTACGGGGTTACATGTGGGTCCGATTTGGGACAATGGAATGTAGGGGAGGTCGACCCCCATTAATTTATCTCCTGAGACAGATGTGATGACTCACGGGCATCCCTCTTTCACTCTTTGAAGGATGCCTTTTACCATCCTCTTTTTTATCATATTCCGTAAAAAGGGCCCTTCCAAAGAGTTGGCAGATGATTCCTTCTTCTTCTTCCCTCTCTTCCGGTACTTGTCCCTCTGAAGTTCCCGAGCAAACAAGATCAGTCATCCCATTTTCCGAGCCAGTTTCTACACTGGGTAGAGTCAGTGGCTCGCCCTGAGAGTGCCAGCCGAGTTCGCATCAAGTGATCATATTGTACCAGCGGATATTGTACTTTTCATTTTTTTTTTCTTTAGATCTGTACTGTAATGGCCTTAGCCTATCCGATGTATCAGAGAATTATTACTCAAAGAAAGAGGAATTGTTTCTGCTCTATATTGCTTACATGTGCGTTGTTGAGAGAGGCTCAAAAATAAAATTTGCGTAGTGTTGCCGCGTTCCATGTCCGAGGGATAGGTGTTCCTTCCATGGTGTCCAGTTGGTATGCCCCTTTTCCGAACGTCTCGACCACTCGGTAGGGGCCTTCCCAGTTAGGGGCCCGCTTGCCCACCGCCTCCAGTGGTCGAGAGGCTTCAATTTTTTTTAGGACGAAGTCTCCTGGCTTGAAGTGCCTATCTCGGACTCTGGCGTTGTAGTATTGAGCGAGGCACCGCTGGTATTCCGCGGCTCAGATGCCCGCGATCTCTCGGATCTCGCTCGCCATATCGAGATTCTCCAGCAATTTCTGCTCGTTCACCTCGGGCGAGAAGTTGATGACTCGGAGAGAGGGGTTGCCGACCTCTAGCGGAATCACGGCTTCCATGCCATACACCAACTGGAAGGGGGTTTCACCGATGGCCGTTCTTGGAGTAGTTCGGTGTGACCAAAGTACGCTCGATAATTCCTCCAGCCAGCTTCCCTTGGCCTTGCCGAGGCTGATTTTTATGCCTTTTAATATAGTCCTGTTAACATTTTCAACCAGTCCGTTGGCCTGAGAGTGGGCTACCGAAGTGAAGTGGTTGCGAATATTCAGGTCGGCACATCTGTCTCTAAAGTAGTGAGAATCAAATTGCCGACCGTTGTCGCTCACAATCACTCGGGGGACACCAAAACGACAAATGATCGACTTCCACACGAAGCTCCAAACGACCGACTCTGTGATCCTGGCAGAGGCTTCAGCTTCAATCCACTTTGTGAAATAATCGATGGCGACGATGACGAACTTCTTCTAGGCCTTAGCCGTAGGGCATGGCCCCAGGATGTCGATTCCCCACCGAGCAAAGGGATATGGCTCAGTAAGGGTGACGAGCTCCGAGGCAGGCTGGTGGACCAGATGGTCGAAGCGTTGACATCGGTCGCATTTTTACACGTAGGTCGAGCAGTTACGCTGAAGGGTAGGCCACCAGTAACCTTGCCGGAGCCAGATCCTAGCAAGTGATCTCCCTCCCTGGTGTGCGCCGCAGATGCCTTCGTGAACTTCTTGATTTGCTTGGCTGGCTTCATCGGCGCCGAGGAACTTAAGGAGGGGACCGGAGAAGACCTACGGTATAAGGCGTCATCCAAGATGACGAAACGCCGGGCTTGGTACTTCAATCTCCGAGCTTCCCGAGGGTCGGAGGGCTCCTGTGAGTCTCGGAGCTAGGACATGTAAGGGGTCCGCCAATCGCTCGGGGTAGCCGGGTCAACGATCATGAGCTCGGATTCGATGCTCGGTCGCTCTAACTCTTCGAGGAAGACCGACCGAGTACCTTCAGGGCCAAGGGAGGAGGCCAGACGAGAAAGGGCGTCGGCCCGGGAGTTTTCCTCCCGAGCTATTCGGACTACCTCGAAACTCTAGAGTAGTTGGGCCAATCCTCGGACCATTTGAAGGTACTTAATCATTAGTGCTTCCCGAGCTTTGTAATCACCGTTGACCTGGCTGGCGACCAGTTGGGAGTCGGTGTGGATCCTGACCCGCTCGGCCCCTAGTCGTCGTGCCATCCTGGCCCCCGAGATAAGGGCTTCGTATTCGGAGGCATTATTAGACACCTGGAAGTTGAACTTCAAGGCGTACAGCAGCTCTGCTCCTCGGGTAACTTGAGGAGGACACCAGCACCGCTTCCAGCCGAGTTGGATGCCCCGTCAACGAACAAGTCCCAGATAGGTCCGTGTGTGGACGGAGATGCTTCCTCGATCGGGACGGTGCTCTCTGCGATGAAGTCTGCGAGGGCCTGTCCCTTGATGGCCGCTCGGGGGTGATAGGAGATATCGTAGGCCCCGAGCATGATGGCCCATTTGATTAGGCATCTCGAGGCTTCGGGATGAGAGAGGATCTTCTTCAGGGGTTTGCCGGTCAGCACGATGATAGAGTGTCCTTGGAAATAAGGTCGGAGGCGCTTGGCCTAGGTTACCAATGCTAGCATGAGTTTCTCAGTTGTAGGATACCTACTTTCGACCTCGTTGAGCACCTTGCTGGTGTATTCTACTTTAGCCTCTTGCGGCAAATGCGAGAGGATAAAGCAAAACTCAGAAAGGCGGGCACTTCGGCAATGGCCTGGAGGTACCCACACCAGCTCGATGCTCGAGCTCCCAAGTCCCATCGGAGAGACAACAACAAGGGAGACCAGCAACCTGACTTGAGAAGGATATGGGTTACCTTGGAGGAAGCTCAAGCCATTCGAAAGGCGCGCCTTAGAAACTCCTTCCGGGCACTCAGATACGTCACCAAGCAAGACGCAACCGATTCTACAGTCGCGTCGCCTGACGACACCTAGCCATCCGACGCCTCTTGTCCGGCTAGGCTCGTTTTGGGCCTCACCAACATCTAGCCCCGAGTTCTCCTCAGGCAGACGCCACAACGGAGACTCCTCTGCAATGCACCTCAGTCTTTGATAGGCTGGTGGCACCCATCTGCCCTAAGAGGCCCTCTCAAAAGAAGCAGACGGTCAAGTTCCTGAATGACACGGTCAGGGTGTTGGCGTGTTATGCCATCGGGCACCAGCATGAGGTTCAGACCAATGATCTGAACCAGCCTATATCTCAGCTCAGGAGGCCGCATCACCCACCCAGCAGTCGACTCCTGTCGGCCATGTCGGCACCTCTATCGGACCTCAGACATCGGCATGAGTGGAGGAGGTTTCCGACAAGGATCGTGCCGTCCCTGCTAATGCGGAGCCGATCAACAATGATCCTCCAGTAGGTGAAGTCCAGGAGGTGACCCTCGAGACTCTCATGAAAGAGAACCAGCACTTAAAGGCCCTCTTGTAAGACTTGCTTCAGGAGCATGACCTCCACCCTCAACTGCCTACTGGGCCTTCGACAGAAACGCCGGTCCCACTGGGTGGGCAAAATGGCGCTAACACCTCGATTGTAGCTGTCAGAACCCCTACAGTAACCCGGTTCGACACACCTTTAGCCGAAGCTCAACCACAGCCATCCAACACGCTGGTGCCAGAGAATCTCATGGCACAGCGCCAGATGATCGAGCGGATCATTGAGACCAAGCTTGCTCAGTTTGGGGAAGGGGTCACTACTGTGGATCTCTATAGCATCCCCTACCCGTTGCATCACTAGCTCAAGAAGCTTCCCCCAGAGTATGCCAAGCCGTCGAAGCAACAAAAGTTTGACAGGCAGGGATCTCCGCACGAACACCAGGCCTACTATGTTACGGCCATGGGTGATCTCGCGTTGGACGAATCCTGTCTCCTTCGCTATTTCGTCACTTCGCTCACGGGAATGGCCTTTCAATGGTATTCCCGCCTGAAGCCCAACTCAGTCATCGACTGGGCAGATCTGTAAAAAAAGTTCCTTGACCATTTCCAAACGGCGGAGCGAAAGATCTCCCTAGACGAGCTCTGCTCTCTCCGACAGAAGAAGGGCGAGAGTGCTCTCGACGTCATCAAGAAATGGTAAGACCTTAGCATGAGGTGTGTCAACCCACTGGTCCAGAAGGACGCCATCACTATATGTCGCTGAGGTTTGGCGACCGAGGTCAGCGAAAAGCTTCTTGGCACCAATGTCATGGGCTTCGACTAGCTCAATTCGATCGTCACTGAAATAGAGATGTTCTTCGCTGATAACCCTACCTACGTCTCAGCAAAGGGTAAGTAGGCGCGAGAACGTCAGCCCGGAAAGGAGGTGAACATCATTGAATTCAACCCCGCCACTAAGCCTAATAAGGAGGCCATGACGGGCAGTTCTGATAAGAAGCCAGCTGGTAAGCTGGTCGCTCCCACCTTCTCAGAGCGTATGAAGATGCCCTTCTCCTTCAAAAAGGAACACACGAAGATGCTCTTCGACCTCTGCATGGCCCAAAAGATTGTCGAACTACCTGAAGTCCGCAAGCCAGATGAAGCTCAGAAAATCGACGATCCCAGCTACTGCTCATACCACCGCATGCTGGGTCACCCAATTGAGGACTGTTACGTCTTCAAGACTCAGGCCTAGAAGCGGATTCGAGATGGCCTTATTCAAATGAAGAGTGGTCTCGTTGATCCTTCGCAACCACACATGTGGTCCAGACCAGCTAAAGTAGCACGAGTGGTACACCACCCGGCTAATGTGACCCATATGATGGCCGCATTTTCTCTTTCTGATGACGAATCAGAGGAGCCCAATGCCAGTCGAAGGGGACGTTCAATCTGGTATCTAGGGTGGAGGCCCTGGCACGATCACAAACCACTCTCCTTCCCTAGAGAGAGAACCTGGTGACTCTTCGACGTTCTCGTTATGCGGGGGCAAATCTTGCCTCGTGACCCGCTGGTGGATTACACTCATTGGGACTTTAGACACCCCCAGTATTGTCCCTTCCATGCATGAATCTGCCATGTGATCAAGTCCTGTGAGGAAGTCCAGTACCTCGTCTAGGAACAGATCCAGTGAGAGCAAATCGATGCTGAGGGGAATTCCATGGCACTCGTTCAGCTGCGACAAGCTGTCAAAGAAACTCTGAGCATCGCTAGAGATGTACCAGAATAGCCAGATCCTCCCCAGGAAAATGGACACGATTTACCTTATCAGCATCCCCCAGAATGACTCGAGTTTCGAACCGATAATCGTGAAGCACTCGAGTGATTGCGGAGGTGCCAGGAGCAAGACACCAGTTTAGAGACGACGTCGAGCACCTTTTCAGTCAACGTCATCCATCCTCCTGCTCCTTCGGTCCCTCCTGACTCCTTGACGTCATCAGCCGGTCAGCTGGCCCTACCGCTTCAGCCACACAATGGCGGCCCTGGCAAGAGTTAGAGTCTCTTCCCTTCTCTAGAGAAGACATTGCTAGGCTCCTCCGAGTCCTTCTTGATCGAGAGGACGTCCTGGTGGGTGAGAACACAACGGGCTCCCCAAGCTCCTCTTGCCCTTTCTCTACTCTATCTCCATCTTCGATGCTCGAGGCTAGGAAGGGAAAGCAGAAGTTGGGTGAGGCCCTGGCTCGACCAGACCTTGCCCCTTCAGCAGTCCGCGAGTCAGGTTTGCCCCCGCAAGGGCCATCCGACGTGCGAACTCTAGACTGCTACCACTGGCGCCAACGCCCCAAGACCCCGTCGGGCATTGCTCGACCCTACTCTCAGCTAAACCATGAAGGCCAGGCTGGGAAGCAGGAGGCTAAGCATGCTCCCAAGGCCCTTCCTTAGCAAAAGCTCCAGCCAGCGTGGTTAAGGCATCAAACCGCACGTGCGTCTTCGAATGCAGGTCCCTATATACTAGCTCAATGGGAGGAACCTCCTTCACCACCGCAGCTAAGGCATCAAACCATGCATACGTCCTCCGATGCTAGTACCAGCCTACCAATTGATGGCAAACCTCCATAGCCACGATGGTTAAGGCACCAAACTGCGCCTCCGTCTTCGAACGCTAGTCCCAGCATTCTGGCTTATCTGGAGTTACCACCAGAAGTCATCGAACAGGCGATCAACGTTACCTCCCAAATACAACAGTCGAAAGGTGCCTGGATTGAGATCCGGGTAAAGAGGAGCCACCGACCTCGCTCCGTAGCTACATTAGCTCGACGATATCCCCACGGGGTCCATTAGCTCTAGCTCTAGTGCCTCTTCCTCCTACTCCCCTAGAGGCGGCCATCGCCAAGAAACGAGAGAGAAATAGAAGGAAGAATCTCAAGAGGTGACTCAAGAAGCAAGCCGAGCAAGTGGCTACCTTGCAATCCCCAGCAGAGCTAATGCCTCCCTAGAAGTTACAATAATTCATCAACGGCTTAGAGGAGTACACTCCTCTTCGCCATACCTCGATAGTTATATCCCATGGGAGGAAATGCAGAAACAAGCTCGTCTTAAAAACTAGATCCAAGAGATGGTCCATAAAGTCAAGGAAGGCAAAACTCTTCTCATTCCAAAAGAACTCTCCTTGTTCTATAAGGATAAAGAGATCACAGTGGATCAGCTGGATCAAATGCGTCGCGGCTGCACCTGCAACATGGTGGCTATCCCACCCCCATATAATATCAGTGCCTCTTGACGAGGTGAGCCAATAGCTTCCCGAACTCGACAAAAGACCACTACCCCGCTCGGGCTACAACTGATCCCGGGGCACACTGGCCGCGACTGGTGTAGCACCCCTGATAATTAAAGGAATTAAAATTTCTAAATAAATTAAACTTCCTTGGAGATAATTAGTTATGCACCAAATAGGCCTTGACATAATACTATATTTTTTTTATGACAGCCAAAATGAATGAACCGTGATATAAAGATAACCCGTTTAGTTAATTATACAATTATAAGACCTTAGCCAGAAGGTTATGAATCATATATGATAAATGCGTTAAAAGTCATGGGGTTACAAATACAAATCTTAATGGCAACCATAAATAAATATACACTGAAAACCCAAATGTATACAAAGCCCATGAGCCCATGTATACACCCAAACCCTCATGCTAAGCCCATTTAATACACTTATATATATATATATTAGCCTCAACCCAACCACTTACCACGTGAGCTACAATGCCCATACCCAAAAGCAAAGCCTTATATATAAATGGCTTTTAATACTAAACCCAACCCATGCATCCTACGGGAACCCAAAACCCATGCCATATATATATATACCCTAAACCCACGTATGATTCTCATGAAGCTAAACTAGCATGCATGCTTGGATGTGTTAACTCTTAGGGTTTCAAGTTGTAAAACCAAGCATGCAACTGTTAAAATGGAAGGGCAAATGGCAAGCACGGAAGGTTTTAAATCCTTTCGTTTCCAAACAAATGAACCCTCCAAAAGCTAAACGACCTTATAAAACCACCACCCCGTCGATCGTAACAGCCTTGGTTGCACCTCTGCTTGCCGATCTATGTCCTCGTCATCTTGCGGCTGATCCTTCTTCCTCCTGCAAGCATCTGTGGCTCAGCATAGAACTGAGGGCCGAGCATAAAGCCACCAAGGGAGCAGAATCTTCTTCCTTCCACTTCTTCATCCTGCGACTGTGACTGCAACAAGGAGAGGTGGTTCTGCTTCCTTTTCTTCCTCCTATTGCAGCTAAAAGCCCATCCTACAAGCCTCGGCGCCATCCCCTTCTCCCCACCGTACTCTGTACAAGACATAGTATCGGTTCTTGAAGTTCATTCACTGTTCATCGCCGAAATCTCCTTAAAAGGTAGGTCTTCTCTACCCCAAGACCCAACTATGATTAAAAACCGAATATGGAATTAGTTCTTGCATGCATCATATCATGTTATTATCTTGAGATCGTTGAATGTTCAACATAACATAGGAAATGAAGGTGGAAAGAATGATAGGAACGCACTGGAGGGAGTGACGTATGGTTAATCATTCTGGAAAACTGGAACATGGATGGCTGGATGGAATGTGGGCGTGCCAGTTGATTTCTCGACGATCACCTGTGGAACCAAATGTTTAACTGGGGATGCGTCGCCAGGATGCAGCATGTATGCTCGGGAGATGGGCGACACGTGGAGAGAAGGAGGTTCTGCAGGTACGAGTGCACAGGCGACTGTGGGGAGTCGTGTACTGGACATCTTTTCCCATCGACCATAAGCAATAGGGGTTTATTTTACATCGGGCGGAGCCTGAACACCTTTGTTTCTACTGTCGAAGAGAGAGTCAGGGACCTTGGGCACCGCGACGTCGGGAGGGCTTAGTCCATGCAACAGCGATAGGGCAATAGCACCATAGTAGAGATAGCTAGGGGCAAGGAGACTGGTCCCAGCGAGGAGGGGGATCCACTCCCTAACTGAATTATATGACTTAGATGCCATGAAGGGCATTTATATGGGGACGTGAGAGCCCGATTACAAGTGCTTGCAAGCCGCGGGTCAATTCTGTCATATGTGATGGTCCCGGGGCATTGCATTATTGTGTGGATAATTTCGTATTCACACATAGAGTCCGTAAGAGGACCTGTGACTCAGCTGGGTGCTGCTCGCGGGGCGCCACAATGTCTTCCTGTCATGAGACAATGTCGAGGTCGGAGTAGTAGGGTGCCACAGGCACTATTGTGCTGGCGTAGTTGGGCGTCGCCACGGCCGAGGGGACCGAATCACGTAGGCACCACTTGTCACTGGAGCGACCAGGCACTGTTGAGACTTGAGTGGTCGAACGGTGTGAATATCGCCATGACAGGAGCGACCAAAAGTCATTGAGCTCAGGATTATTAGGTGCCGTGGGCCCCAGTAGGACTGGAGTTGTTGAGCGATCAGGTGGTGCGGATCCTGATGTGATTGGTGTAGTTGGCAGTTGGGTGCCGGGGGCACCGTTGTGACTGAAGTGGTTGACAGTTGGGTGCTAGGGGCACCGTTATGGCTAAAGTGGCTGGCAGTCGGGTGCTGGGGGGGTGCATCGTTATGAGTGTAGTTGATGACAGTCGGGTGCCGGGGGCACCGTCGTGACTGAAGTGGCTGGCAGACGAGTGCCAGGGGGCACCGTTATGACTGTAGTTGATGATAGTCAGGTGCCGGGGGCACCATTGTGACTAGAGTGCTTGACAACCGGGTGCTAGGGGCACCGTCGTGACTGAAGAGGCTGGCAGTCGGGTGCCGGGGGCACCATTGTGATTGGAATGCTTGACAGTCGGGTGCCAGGGGCACTGTTGTGACTATAGTTGATGATAGTCTGGTGCCAGGGGCACCGTTGTGACTGGAGTGGCTGGCAGTCAGATGCCGGGGGCACCATTGTGATTGAGGTTGTCAAGTGGTCGGGCGCCCGGAGCCCAGATGCGGCTGAGGTGGCTGGGTGTCATGAGACCTTGATGGTTGTGCTCGAGGCCCGTTGACAGAGGCAGGGGCCTGACACTTCATCTTATGCTGGGACTTGTGAAGTATGCCCATTATCTGAGTAACAACACTGAGGGTACACTTATCGAGGTGACACCAAAGTGGTGCATAGTCATTGAGGTGGGGAACCAGGTTGGGCGCCTCGACTGAGCCGTGTCTGATGGTGCACGACCATTGGGACAGAGACTGGATAGGGTGCCTCGATCAAGTGATGTCCGTGTCGTGTACGAACGTCGAGGCAGAGACCAGGTAGGGTGTTCTCATCAAGCCACGTCTGTGTCGTGTACGAATGTCGAGGCAGAGATCTGGCAGGGTGCCTCAATCAAGTGATGACTAACAGTGCATGACTATCGAGGCAGGGGCTAGTAGGGGTGCTCTCATGAAGCGGCACACGAATGCCAGGGCATGGTCGAACTGGGCATTCCCGTCGAGCGCCGTCTGGGGGCGCATGACTATCGAGGCAAGGCTCAGGCAGAGTGCTTTCACCAAGTGACATCAGGGTCATGTACGACTATCGAGACATGACTCGGGCAGAGTGCCTTCGCCAAGCAAGATCTGGGGTCGTGCATGATTATCGAGACGACATACGTTCATCACAATTGGGGTCCGCCTTTTCGGAGGTGGGTGTTTGGGCTAGATGCCGTATGAGGGATGCCCATGCGGCATGCCCTCAGGGTGAGCCTAGCAAACACATACACAAATCTCTTGGAGATGGGTGTTTGGGCTAGACGCCATGTGAGGGATGACCATGCAGCATGCCCTCGGCATAAGCCTAGCAAACACACACAAATTTCCTTAGCATGCCTTTGTAGTCCGGGGCTAAGCTCCTTGTTGCTTGATCATTTTTTTGTTGATGGCACCCAAAGGGGGGTTTTATAGTGGAAGATGAAGGGTCAGGAGGGGTTTAGGCAAATGATCGCCGAGCCAAAGGGATGCCGGCGAGATCCGTGTACTCCGTCGTAAAGTGTGGCGCGTGTCCTCACCACATGTCTTCAATGATGTCCTTAAACACATAGCAGTCTTCAATCGGGTGCCCCAACATCAGGTGATAAGGGCAGAACCTTAGGCTGTCTCTTCTTTTTAGGTCCTCTGGCCTTTTTGGCTCAGACAGAGTGACCTTATTATACTGGGTAACCCAGTCAAACAAGATCTTAGTCTTCTCCTTCGAAAAAGAATAGGCCTTCTTCATTTTATCTTGAAGTAAGAGGCCTTCTTTACTGTCTCTGGCTTTAGTAGGCTGAGGGGCAACTGTCTTCTTGCTTTTATCTTTTTGTTGTTCAAACGCCATGATCTCAAGAATGTTTGCTTCATTAGGTGTTGAGCGTAGCTCCACTGCCTTTGCCTTCTGTGCGGTGGCAGAAGTTGATGTACGGGTGGGCCTGGTCAGGAAAGCTTCCACCTCGGCCACAATATTGTTTAAGCGGTGGAACGACTGTATCTCCGTACCAATCATCCTTTCCAGCACCTCCCTCCTGAGGTTCTGTTTAAACATCTGTACAGCGTCCTCCTGATGTGGGTGCAGCTTGCACCACACTTCAAGGTTTCTCCATCTCTTAATTTATTCAAGGGCTATTTCATTTGTCCTTTGCCTTGTCGAGTAGAGCTTAGCCACCGTGACTTCCCCCTTAGTGACATGAAACCTCTCTTTGAATTTCTTCTGCATATCTTACCAGTCACTGATCGACCCAGTCAAGAGGCTGAAATACCATTTAAATGCGAGCCCCGTCAGTGATGACCCAAAAAACTTCAGCAAGTATGACTCGTCTATGGCTAGGTCACCCATGATAGTCATATAGTATGCAACATGTTGCTTTGGGGATCCCTTCCCGTTGAACTTGTCGAACTTGGGTGGCCTACTGATCCCTGGAAGGAGCCGCTTGGCTGCATGGTGTGGCGGGTATGGCACCCGATAGGTGTCAAATGCTACATAGTAGCCTTCACTTCGCTCGGCGAGCTTCAGCTCAATCATCCTTTCCACCATCATCTTGTTGACAGTAGTCAGATCAGTAGACTCCACATAGAAGTGTGCCGGCTGCAGGTAAGGAGTGACCAAAGTGGTCACCTGCGCAGGAGGCCACACCAATGGAGGTGGCTGGTGCACTTGTGGCAAAATTGGCGGCATCAGCGACTAAGGTAGGCACTGCTGGGTGGTTGCCATGCTAGTTTCTACCAGCTGGGGCAAGGTATACAGCGGTGGGAAGTTGCTTACGTTGGCGCCTCCCCACGATGACTCTGCTTAAATCTCAGGCTACTTGGAGGCCGAGGCTTGCTCCGTCTTCTCCATCAACTGCTTCTTTAGGAGTTCTATCTCCTGCTGGTACCTCTGGAGCAGCATTAGCACCGACGAATCCGTAGCCACCTTGCTGGGAATGGCTTCTGTCGTTTCCCCTGAAGCTCCTTCCGATGAGATGTTCAGCAACACCTCCTCCTCTTCAGCCGTCACCACGTTTGCAATGAGGGTGGTGACTTCTCCAGGCAATATCTACTTTCCCTTTGCTGTTCTCAGCATCTCCCTTGCAGCCTTCGCCCTTCTGGTGTTCGGTCCTGGCCTTTCGGCTAATTGAGCCAATTCTCGGGAGTCATCAGGCAAACCTCCATATTTATCGGCCACTCCAGCCATGTTGCAAGTGAAAACCCGCATGCACTTCCTTTGTCTATGAACCTTCCTTCTTGCATGACCAGGAAAGGTTAGCCTCTCAAATATAGAGACTCTTCTTATCTCCCTCTGCCGGGGAGCAGCTTCTTTGGATTCAAGCTCCAAGCCGTCTTCATATCCATTGTCATCAACTAATGATGTCATTCTTCTTTCTTCTTCTTCTTCAATTGCCATTGGTGGGCAGTCGTCTTCTTCTGCCATGGCTGCTTGCAACAACCGTTGTTGGCCTAGTGAGGGGTTGCCTAGACCCCTAAAATAGCTTCTGACCATATTGGTCATTTCCTCTTGCCTCCGTCCCTAATGTAGGACTGGAGATAGTTGTCGACCTCCCATTGGAGGGATATAAGCAAGCCGGGATCTTCCGACGGGCTGCTCAAATCTTCTCCCCAATATGGGGATATCAGCCTGTCGGGCGCATGCCCTAAAACTTGTGCGGTGTGGCGGATCTGCGACAATCTCTTCTTTTCCTAGGGCCAGGCCCCTCTCACTCTTCTACCCCACTTCAGCAGGCTTGGGGTGGCAGTAAACACGCGCCTCATGGCAGACAGGTTGAATCTTTTTAGGGTGTCGGTCCTTTCCTCAGCCAACTCCTGTTGGGAATCAAGACAGATCTGATACCACGTATTGGGGATCAGTATCGATCTGAACCCAAGCGCTGGGAGGCTAGATGAACGCGATCTCGTATGAGCTCATTTCCTATCGTTTAGATTTAGATCGATCGGTCACGGCTGTGAGGAACTTTAAGTCTTAGTTTCAGACATTTTAATTAGTCAACCTATTCACCCCTCCCCTCTAGGTTGATTCCTCTGTACTCTCCATAACCGACACAACAGAGAAGGGATCCATCATGAATCACACAGAAAATCAATTAAGAAAAGGAGGAAGAGAAGGATAAAAGAAGAAAAGAAAGGTCTTAAGAGGGTGAAGGAGGAGTGGACCCTTCACCGGTGCAGATCGCTATCCCCTTTGCCAGCACGCTTTCAAACCCCCCTTTGCCGGCACGCCCCTAAACTCTTCCATGGCATGCCCTTGGGCCCCTTCACCGGTACACTCTTTATTCTCCCTCACCGGCACACTCCTTGAGCGATGCCCCCTTCCTTTGGCTGCTGTTAAGTCCTTCACCAGCACACTTGCTAGCCCACCCTCTGCCGGTACACCTCCCTCGCCGGTACACCTTCTTCATCGACATGCCCTTCTAGTCCTTCAACGGCGCATTCACAGCCCGCCCTGGTGCACTCATCCCCTCATGGCTTCAACCCCGTGCAATTGCAACCACATGCAAACCATGCACGAACTTCATCCCCTTTGCCTCTCCAACACTGTGCAAGCCTGCACGGACTTGGTCCTCCTGCACACATAAGCCTTGCACTAGCCTTACACAGACCCTGCATAGACCTTGTCCCCCCTTTGCATACATATGCACTGACCTTGCCCCTTCTATATTTCCCATGTGCACTGACCTTAGCCCCTGTGCACTGACCTTAGTTTGCATATGCACTGACCTTAGTCTGCATGTGCACTGACTTCATCCCATGTACACTGACTCAGTTTGCATATGCACGGACCCTACACTGACCTTGCCCCCTGCATATTCCTTGACTACACTAACTTTCCCCGGCATGTGCACTGACTTCGTCAGCATGTACACTGACCTTGTCCTTGGCATATTCCATAGGTGCACGTGCACTGACTTGGCCAGTGTGTGCGTCGACCTCATCTCCCATGTGCATTGACCTTCCTTCAACCCCTAGCCCTACGTGCACGGACCCTGCACGGACCTTGCACGGACCTTGTTTTCCCCCCCTTGCATACATGCACGGACTTTGGTCCCCATATGCATGGACCTCGCACTGACCTTGCCCCTAGCATGCATGGACTTAGCCCCTTCGCCCAAAACCTGCATCCATGCATATGCACGGACTTCATCCCACAATCAAAACACCCTACACAGACTTGCCTAGTCCTGCACAGACCCCATTCTTACCTTGCACGCATCTGCATGGACTTGGCCCCCATATGCATGGACTTAACTTGCATCTGCATGGACTTGGCCCTCATGCGCATGAACTTCACCTTGCATTGCATGGACTTCATTCAAAACATGCACTGACTTTACCTTGCGTTGTATGGACTTCATTCAAAACATGCACTGACTTTACCTTGCGTTGCATGAACTTCATTAAACATGCACGGACTTCATTCTTCAACCCCATGTAGAACATGCACAGACTTCGTTCTTCAACCCCGTGCAGAACATGCGCGGACTTTGTTCTTCAACCCCGTGCAGAACATGCACGGACTTGGTTCTTCTACCCCATGCATAACATGCACGGACTTCGTTCTTCAACCCCGTGCAAAATGTGCACAGACTTTGTTCTTCAACCCTGTGCACAACATGCACGGACCTTGTTCTTCACCCCCGTGCACGTGCACGGACTTTGTTCTTCAACCCTATGCACAACGTGCACGGACACAGACTTCCTTCCCACTTGCATGGACTTTAGCTTTTTGCATCTCCAACCCCGTGCATATGCACGGACCTAGTCCAAACGTGCACGGACTTCCTTCCCACTTGCATGGACTTTAGCCTTTTCATCTCCAACCCCGTGCATATGCACAGACTTGGTCCAAACGTGCATGGACTTCACCCTTGTCTAAAAAGAACCTGCACGGACTTCACTCCAAAGCCTAGACATCCACAAGGACCTTACCTAAAAGTGCATGGACTTCACCCTTAACCCTACATACCCCTGCACGGGCTTGTTTGAAACCTGCATGGACTTCACTCCTTAGCCTTGCACATTTGTATGGACTTTGCTCTTTTGTTCAAACCTGCATGGACTTGTCCCCAACCTGCACGGACTTAGCCTTGTATCTTTGCATGGACTTTGCTCTTTTGTCCCAAACATGCATGGACTTGTTCCAACATGTACGGACTTTGCCCAGCCCAGCCCAAACATGCATGGATTTAACCTAATCTTCATGGACTTCAACCCTTCATCCAGCCCAATCAGAACTTGTACGACCATTCCCATGACCTTCGCCGGCGCGCTCCTTCGCCGATACGCTCCTTGAATCCTCACCGGTGCACCTTCAGCGCCTTCACCGGCCCAGTTCCCCGCCGATGATGTCCTACATGGTGATCCATGGCCTGCGGGGAGCTTTCCAGATTCCCCCCGAGTACGACATCATTTTCCCGTCTGTGGGAGATGAGATCATGAGTTATCCTTCTGGCGGGATTATGATCCCAGTGGCCTCCTTCCAGGCGGGCTTCCGCATTCCAATCTATCCTTTCATCATGTCTGTCCTCCATTACTATGGACGGCATCCCGGGGAGATAACCCCCAATTCTTATAGCATCCTTTGTGGATTCGTCTATTCTTGCCGTAGAGCATCGGTGGAACCAAGTGTCGATCTATTTCGACATTTCTTCCTCCTTCAGAGTTGTCCGACTGATACCTATTTTACCTACTTCAAGGCTCGTACCCATCAGCACTTCATCAAGGTTTCCCGTACCGTGTCCAACCGCAAGGGCTGGGCAGAGCGGTACGTGTACCTTATCAAGTCGGAAGACTGGGAGGAGACCTCCAACAGGTGGATGCGTAGAGGCTCCCACCGCACCTGGCGTGATGGGAAGCCTCCTCTCAGGGCTGAGGACCGCCAGAAGTTGAAGGAGATTGAGCGGTATCCTCTTGTCGATGTGGATCTTGTCCTGACTCCAACGCTGCTCCGGGAGCTGGGATTGTGTCCCCTGTTGCCGTAGGGTACCAGCTTTGTTCTTCATTGGATTGCCCTGGTTGTGAGGGCACTTGACTGATTCGATTCTCCTTTCAGGGGTGGCTGAAGTATAGGGTTGGACCCACGAGATCATCAGGCAGCCGCGGAACGTTCCCCGCCCGGTGGATCACATTGCTCCCGGGGCCGGTCAGGTGTCAGTCGTCGCCCCCCAACCCGAAGTTGCATTTGCCCCAGGGAGGTTGCAGTACCCGATCCCAGTCGACATTCCTTTGGTGGGCTCGCCAGTGGCTTTTGTGGCGAGTGGGGGCCCTGGTCCTCAGAGGGGCTCTCCTGGAGGAGTCGTCAGTTCAGCCGGTGGAGAGTCTGACATGGCCGGTGGTCACCACGTCATCCTGACTGACGATGATCTGGCGACATTGGACACTCGGCGCCGGGCGAGGAAGAGAGCCTACCTCCGCTCGGAGTAGCATCCTACCTCCCCCGCCATCCGAGCCGCTTTCTTCTGAGGCTCCGCCGCCCCTGTTGGTCGGAGAGTCGGTGGCCATTGCCTCTGCGTCAGTTCCCCCGGTACGGGGGCAAGACAAGGGCAAGGCCTCAGTGGCAGAGGATACCAATGCTCCCTCCCCGTCAGTGTCTCCTCAGCGCAGCCCAGCCTCTCCTCCAGAGGACTTGACCTCTGGGCTGGCAGGGATCACAACGATCGTCGATCTCATGGGGAGGAGCGTGCCCTGGTTCAAGCATACCAGTCCATTTGGCCCCAGGGCCGAGAGGGAGCTGACAATGGTGGCTGCGAGGAGCGCGAGCCTGGTCGTCAGCGCTTTTGGGTTGTGGAGGCATCACTTCCATGGGCTGGCCCAGATGTTGGAAACCAGCCAGGCCGCCCAGATGGAGCTTGAGGGGCGCTTGGAGGAGTCTGAGGCGGCTCGCGCTGAGTCCCAAAGGCAGTCAGTCTAGCAGGGACTAGCCCTTGCTGGCATGGAGCGCGACCGTGATCTCTTCCGGGCGCAGGTTGACGTCGAGGAGCGAGCAGCCAAGTTGGCGACAGAGGTTCGGGCCATGAAGACCCGTGCCTTGGAGGTCGATGCGGAGATAGCCACCTTGCACTCCTCAGTGTCTACCACAGGCGAGGAAGTAGTGGAGTAGTTCCGTTCTTCTTTGGCCTACCGAGACGAGCTGATGGAGGTGGCCTTGGAGTTTTACGGGCCAGGCCGTGATCGTGACTTTTGGGAGGGCTGGAGCACCGCTGTGAAGGCCACAGCAGATAGCTTCGGTCGAGAGGCCCCGTCTCTCCCTCCCCCTTTGTCACCTTATGGCCCAGAGGCTGACGACAATGAGGGGGAGCCTAAGGTGGCTGGAGCTGAGAAATCAGTGCCAGCGCCGAGCACGAAGGAGCGAGCACCTGCGGGCGTCTCGGTGGAAGGAGGCCGGGTGGTGAATCTGGACGAGGACTCACCTTATGTTGGAGCTGCCGAAGCACGTGACCCCAATGAGGCTGGGGCATGTGATGATGTATCCGGGGCACACCCTTAGAAGGGTGCCCCGACTTGCTCATTTTGATGTTTTTCTTCGTTCCTGCCTAGGTGGCAGGTCTCCTTTTGTAAACTCTTAATTCCGGAATACAAAACTTTCCTCCATTTTGCAAATCTTGAAACCTCCTCTGTGTACCTTCCCTCTTTTCGCACGGCTGTGAGATCTGCTGGGGATACGAAACGGCGCTCGCGAGGGGGCTTTAAAAGGGTGCAACTTTCGGGGACCCGTCGCTTCTGTTTCTGGAGATTTGCTTGAGGCAGTAGGAGTCCAGGCGGCAACAGAAGGGCAAACTCTGAACTGACGAAGTCAGGAGTCACCGATCTATCGACAAGACACCAAGCAGGCAAAGACCTACAAGAAAAAGGGTAAAAGACCTAGACAGGCAAGACAAATCCTAAAGCATACATGACTCGATTATCGTGCACGTTCTTCTAGACACGACCACACTCATACGATTAGGACGTCATGCACACGACACAACACTGACCTCGGGCATAGTCGAGAGAAGGCTAACCCGAAAAGGTCACGACGCACGAGAAACGTGAGAGTCACATGTCACGTGACGGAAGTACCCCCTCACTAAAAGAATGGCCAGCTGCGTCCACCGACGTCTTATGCTGTGCCACAAGTACCTTGCTACGGACACCTAGAATAGCGGAGACTGAGGTACACGCTGAACCAGAATAGGAACTATAGTCGCGAGTGACTAGACAGGGTAATGCCCATCGGCATCAGTCCAAGCCCCTGACCATTGTGCACACACTGGCTCACTGCCTAAGCCAGGCCTCTAGCTAGTATTTCACCTCTGCAGGATGCTACAGTTCAATCGGGGGCCCACAGAACTAGCTTAAAAACCATACAATAGGAACTGTCCCGCCACAAGGGCCGACACGCCGTAATGTGTCGTAAGGCTATGACTAGTGGAGGCTCACTAGACACAGAGACTTAAAATACGAGTGCTGGAGTACAAACTGGCAAGGAAGCACTATCACACGTACTACAAAGCACCACGGCAGCACAGAAAACTACCGATAGACTCAGGATAAGGTAACTAGACCTGAAGCTACAATGATCCTTGAGTCTCATGACTCAGCGTCAAGATCGTCGTACAAACCAGAACAAGCTGCCAATCGGTCTAATCCTAAGCCAGAGAAATCGACTCACCGCAAGAAATGACTCACGGAGACCTGAGGGAACACCGAGGACCCTCAACACATCTGGATACGCAGAATGAGGTAAGACGACACCTCACGACATCCAGAATCATGTCTCGAACTGGACAGAACCGTCGAGACACACACAAGGTCACCTGTCAACCACTGGGTCACACTGGGTTGACCGAAACTAGACAATGACGACTCTACAGTAGGAAAGAGAATCCTACCACAAGCAAGAAGACTCCTGGGTACCTCATAACATAGGCTTAGCCCTCATAGGACCTCAGAAGATATCCACAGGACAATGGGCGAACCACGAGGTCAAGCCAAGACAATTGGAAAATCGAAACATGGACTCGACAGTCTAAACAAGAACTGCCACACACGCCGCCCTAAGACATGGACCAAGGGTTAGACAACCAAGGCTAACCAACAACACAACAGACTCTGCCCATAGCGCGGTCACTCAAGGGCCGCTCAATGGGACTGAACGGTCTCCTAGAGGCCGCCCAAAGGGGACAAAACGGTCTGGATAAGGTCGTTCCAAGGGAACCGAACGGTCTAGAACAGGCCGTTCTGTCGAACCGACCTACTACAGTAGCTCGGTCAAACCCAGTTAATAGTCAGAATGATTTTGACCAAACCGCTCAAAAACACAGAACGGTTGGGGGAAATCCGCCCCACGAACTACCTCAAGCCAATGAACGGACCAAAGGAATCCGCTTAATGGACCCAAGGGAGTAGAACAGCTAGTGACTAGCTGCTCTACGCAGTGAAGAAACCTGAACGGCTAGGGACCAGCAGCTCGACAGGACTAGACGGCTCAGACCTGGCCGTGCCATCCACTGGGTGGTCTATCACGCGATCACGCAGACACCCACTGACCTACTCTAAATGGTCAAAAACCAGCCGCCCTAAGCCTTAAGCGATTTCTATTAAACTGCGAAGGCGTCACGGGGAGCAAATCGCGGCATCGGCCCGATCGTGGCCTTTCCACACCCTGTTCGTTCCGAAATGAAGGGGATACATCCACAATCACACCGGCAATCATATAGACTCCGACAGGAGTCGAATCGGCTAAGAAACAGTGAGAAATGGGCGATTTTCCAAAATCAACCCAAATGGGGTTAACGGGATTCCCGGGCTCCTACTGGCCCCGAATGACCACCATTCAACGCGAGATCAGTGACTATGGGACGCTGACGTCTCAGGGAGTCCATTGACATTAACTGATCGTAAAATCGTCGCCATTTTTTGGCGAACCCTACAAACTCTGAAAAATCACAATGAGCCCAAACTCGCTCGTTCTCACACCGTTCAGCATGAAATCACGAGGGAAGGTGCAGGAAAGGTAGGTGATCCATCTCCCTACCTCCACCGAAAAAACCATGTGCCGAAGCAACTAATCCATGTCAAAAAACACAACGCGAGCTTAACCGTCAGCTTTGAATCCACCGTTCGGGATCACGCCCAAACCGGTCCGATCCTCGCCCCTTCGCGCAGCCGACCATCCCCATGCCGTAGCCACCTCACCCACGAGGCTCATCATTGCATGTTCATTTCTCTTCATTTTTGCCCACGTTTTTTCACTGGCATCCACATTCTTTCTCCTTCCTACTATTTTTCCACAACCATAGGGGTTAAAAACCCAACCCCCAGGTATCCCCCATTCCATTTATGTGTTTGGTTTTCCATCCGTTTGCATAGATATTGCACTTCCTAAACTAATTTGGGATGTGTTTTTCTGGTCATTTGCTGTGTTTTGCAGGTCAACAGGAAGGAGTCTTAGCATGAGGCCCACCCCCTCTGGCCGGTCGGAAGGAGTGGAGGACTTCCACGGCTTGGAATCTGGGGACTTTACACGGTTCATTTCTGACCATATGCAAGGGTTTGCGGTCTTCTTCAGACCGTTCATCACCTTCTTGCGGCCGATAGAAAACCGTCTAGACCTCAGCCAAGGCTTCTTCCCGCGTTCCTCCTCAGCGCTACACACGGCCTATCGTTCGATCGCCTAGATCAGTCCGTGGTCTTCAGAAGGCCGTCTTCATCATGTTCCAGCACTGCATCATTGGGCGAGTGTCCTCATCCCTCTCCCCTTTCCAAGGTATGTGGTGCTCTCTCGTTGCACTAGGTGTTTTGATGGCGATCACAACTTGTTAACATATGTGGGTGATTGATTGCTTGTGCTACTTGTACCTTTCATATTATTCACTCTCACACACATTCACTCTTTTCCCCCTTTAGCCCCACATCATATTTTGATTCAGGGAGGGAAAGGACATATCTACATCTGACTCGTCAGCAGCCAAGTCGCCAATCACATTAGTGTAGTAGGCAATGTGCTCGCACGGAGACCCTTGCCCGTTGAACTTCTCGAACTTCGGAGGCTTAGTGATGCCAGGGGGTAGTCTCTTGGCAGCATGATGAGACGGATACGACACCCTGTATACATCAAATGAGGTGGAGTTGCCATCGCTCCTTTCTACCAGCTTCATTCCTATCATTTGCTCGACCATGAGCTTGTTCACCACCGTCGGGTCAACTGGGTTTGGGTAGAAGTAAGCTTGTTGCATGTGAGGCGTTGCCGGCACGGCCGCATGGGGCGTGGCATGAGCCCCTTGGAATTGGAGGACTGAAGGATGCAGTGCAGCCGCAAGTTGTTGTTGCGGGGGAGGCATGCCCCCAGCGTAGTTGTGCGCCGATTGTGAGGCGATCGCCAGCGGTGAGACTTGAAATGCCTGGCCGCTGCCCCCTGATATTCCAAGCGGACCTTCACCCTGTGCAGGCACGGAGAGGTGCATATCCCTCTCACTTAGTTGCTTCTTTAATGCTTCAATTTCTTGTTGGTACTTGTGCAGCAACATCAGTAAGGCTTGGTCACCGACGGATGGGTTGGGGTAGCTTCCCCTGTCCTCGCTAGGTGTTTCTTCAGATGAGGTGGACGACATGGCACTATCTCCCTCTGCCGTAACCACATTGGCAGCTAGAGTCACCGCGGCTTCTTCTGGACTTGTCATCTCATCGAGGATTTGTAATGCCTCACTGGTGGCCTTTCCTCTTCTTGTGAGAGGGCCGGGCCTTTCAGCGATTTTGGCAACTTCTTTAGGCTCTTCAGGCAGGGCCCCATAATGGCTGGTCGTTTCGACCACATTGCAAGTATAAACCTGTATATTTTCACTTCTTCTCCTTGCACGTCTGGTCGGCTGACTAGGGAAGGTCAATCTTTCAAACACTGACACTCTCGGTGGATCTTCTTCATGGCGGGGACGCTCATAACATCCTGATTTCACATCTTCTATTTCAACTGGGTCGATTGGACATTCTTGACCCTCTTCAATGGTGGTGATGGCTTGCAGCAACCGTTGCCTCCCTAGGGAGGTGTTCCTGAGGCCACGGAGATACTCGTGCATGACCTAGGTGATGTCTTCTTCTTCAGAGTTAGGGTAATCTACAGGTGGCGGCACCCCTACTTGTGCTGGGGGCCCATAGGCGAGCCGATCCCTTTTTGTAATCCTACCATGATTCTCAACATGTGAAGAAGTATTCTCCCATCGTATGTAGGCTTGGATAGGTAGTTTGCGAGACACCCCTATTGGCATCTCATTTTTCTTCATTTTTCCTTCCTGGGCTTGTCGGTCTCAACAGGTTCCCATTGCGCTGACATTAAGACCCGAGTGGGCTTGGGTACCCAAATTTGCTTAGTCTTGAATGGCTTGGGGGCCGACTCATTCTTCGGCCGACGGCCCGCTCCAACATTCTTCTTTTCCATCCTCCCCAGCGCTTGGCAAGAGTTATGCATCGGGACATTCGGCACAATTCGGTCAGGAATCACGTCCGCTCTCCGGCCATTTAGGTGGACCCGGATGCCTCCGATCCGGACCGACTTGCTATTGTTGGAGATCCGGCCCCTGGGGGTAGCCGCAGCAGCTTTCCACCAGTTTCTTCTTCGACGGGACGCCGCTCCCTAGACTGCAGGGGGTACCGGGATGCCGGTGACCCAAGGCCTTGAGCCTGAACTGGGAGCTGGCAGGACTGGAAGGCGCGAAAGAGGATGCTCAGTCTGTACCGAGGTCACCGCATCCCACAAAGGCATACCCATGCTGGGGATCGGCATTATCGGATTGCGGGAGGAATGCCCCTGAGGTAGAGCCAAGAGATCTGAAGCCTGACGCGGACCACTCGTAACAGACGTCGTCCATGGGAAACCCAGAGTTATACGCATGGTATGGATGCTAGGACGCCTCGTGCCAAGGGTTGGAGACCCAGGCGAGGTGGTCACCCTTCTGCAGTTCAGGTCGGGAGGCCCGAACGGGGTGCTGGGGAGCCCTGGCCCCGGGCTAGGAGGCCCATGTGGGGAGCTGGCTCGGTGGGAGCTCGGGATTGACGGCCCGAGTAGAGTGCTGAGGAGCCGAACACCGTAGGGTGGAGACCCACACTAGGAGTCGGCTTGGCTGGGGCTCGGGGTTGGAGGCCGGAGCGAACTGCAAGACTGGAGGCCGGAACCTGGGACACAAGGGTTGCATTGGAAGCCTGTCGAGACTGGGCCCGAGGACTAATGCTTGCCTGGGTTGGGACTAGTCCGGAACCCCTATGGGCATCGGTGGCAGGAGAGCCGAGCCTGACGCTCGACCTGGTTGTCGGGACTGGTAGCTGGAGTGGCGCCCTAGTGGCACCAGAGGAAACAGGAGCTGGGGGTGGCGATGGGGCCGCCACGGGGACCACACCCAATAAGTAGGGTGATCCGACGACTGGGGCGAAGCTGCCGAAATCTATCGGCACTGCCAAGTAGCGCACCCATGCATGGGTGGCGACGACGATGGGACCGTAGGTGATGGCCGCCATAGTTGCTGGAGTCCTGGATGAGCAGAGGCGATGGCCGGGCGCAGTCGTCGAACGCGGTCTGGCAACTGGGAGACGAACTGGAAGCTATTGGGAAGTACGAATAGGTGCTCTTCTGCTACCCCCTCTTGCAAGGACAGGAAAAGGGCACCTGGACTTCAGGGCTGGCATGGACTTTCGCATCAGCAAAAAGAAGGAAGGCGGGAGACGTTTTGCCAGGCGTGCCATCCTTTTTGTTCCACCCTGGGAGGGTTCCGCCAGGACCGGTGTGGGCGGTGACCGGAGTGAGGGGTAGGATACAGTCACAGGAGGGATGTTGGAGGTTAATGGGCCTCAGGCACCCCCTCTCATGACCGGATCCGCCTCAAGGCGGCACCGTGCACTCACCTTTTACAGAGAGTCGAGGGGAGACCGAGTAGCATGGGAGGTTTTCCGGGTTAACGGGAAATGTGGCTGGGATGTGGGCCTGCCAGTTGATTTCTCGACAATCACCTGTGGAATCGAACATTTAAATAGGGATGCACCACCAGGGCGCGGCACGTGGACTCAGGGGATGAGCGACACGTGGAGGGAAGAACGGTTCCGTGGGTGCGAGTGCACAGGCGACTGTGGAGAGTCGTGTACAAGACGTCTTTCCCCACCGACCGCAAGCAGTCGGTGTTTATTTACATCGGATTGAATCCGAAGACCTTTGTTCCATGCCGAAGAGAAGTCTGTATGTTCCTGAAGCCCGGGGTGAAGAGCCGAGAGCACTTTGCAGCTATAGGTTCATCTTGGGCTTGGTAGTGTTGGTTGGGGGTGAAGGGTGCTGGAGGTTTACGCTAGGTGACACAGAGGGTAACTGGAGGCCCGAACGTGGATGCGAGAGCATATGTCCAACTGGCAATGTAACACTGAGATGTATATATTTTTACAGGCGGGCCGTGATGGCCCGGGTACAATAGGGACATGTCTCGAGACAATTCTGACGTGCTAATCGGTTCCCAGGTCGATGCGTGATATGTGAGTACTTGTGTGTTTTACAGAAGGTTCCTCCCGTAACATGGGCCATAGCAGCGGTGTCGAACGGGGGCTTGTGGCTGGCTAGGCGACTGAGGGGATACATCGATCCGATGTCTGGGCGAGGGTCGATCACGACTCGAGTTGAGCGATCGACATGATCTCGTTACTGGGAGGGAGCAAGATGATAACACGTGCATGGTCATGGCTGATGGGCACATGAGGGGCGATCCCGGCATGAGGGGATGCCCGTCCTTGTCATTGCATCTCACATATGGCGCACGTGGGCTTGTGTGTTTATGGCTAGTTAACACGTGAGGGAAGTGCGAAGGACATACCCTCGACGTGCTAAGCCAATTGACAAGTCACACACACACAATTCTCCTCAGCCTGTTGTGGGGAGCCCGCTCGAAGCCTTGGAGTCATCGGATGCTGAGTTGAGTGCTGGGTGCTTGATCCCTTGTCTATTTTGCCCATTTGATCCCCTAAGGGGTTTTTATAGTGGAAGTTGAAGGGTCAAGGGGTTTACGCGGACTAGCTTGAGGGGGTGAAGCTGGTAAGCTTCTTGAGCTGGTGGTGTAGTGGATAGGGGACACTATAGAGATCTACAGTCGCGACCCCTTCTCCAAACTGGGAGAGCTTGGTCTCAACGATCTGCTCGATCATCTGGCACTGTGCCATAAGATTTTCTACCACCAGTGTGTTGGATGACCGTGGTTGAGTCTCAGCCAAAGACGTGCCAAACCCAATGATTGTGGGGGTTCAGGCAACTACCACGGAGGTGTTAGCACTATTTTGCCCACCTGGCGGAGCTGGCGCTTCCATCGAGGGCCCAACGGGTGGCTGAGGATGAAGGTCATGCTCTTGAAGCAAGTCTTGCAGGAGGGCCTTCAGGTGCTGGTTCTCCTTCATGAGAGTCTCAAGAGTCACCTCTGGGACTTCACTGGCCAGAGGGTCATTGTTGACCGACTCCGCATTGACAGGGGCAGCTTGTTCCTCAACGGGAACTTCTTCCGCTCGTGGGGATGCCTGAGGTCCGGTAGAAGTGCCGATGTGGCCGACTGGAGCCGACGGCGGAGGCGGGTGACGAGGCCTCCTGAAGTGAGATATAGGTAGGTTCAAGTCATCAGTCTGAATCTCAAGTTGGTGTCCGACGGTATAACACGCGAGTACCCTGACTACGTCATTGAGGAGCCAGACCGTCCTCCTTTTCTGGGAGCGCCTCTTGGGGTGGACAGGTGTCCCCAGCCTATCAAAGACCGAGGTACGTTGCGGAGGAGTCTCCATCGTGACGTCTGTCTGAGGAGAGCTTGGGGCTGGATGTCGGTGGGGCCCAGAATGATCCCGTCTCTGTTTTCGCCTATCTGTGCGAGAGGCGATGAAGGGTTGGGCGTCGCTAGATGACGCGACTGCGGGGTCCGTCGCACCTTGCTTGGGGCGACGCCTTAGTGCTCGAAAGGGCTTGCTGAGGCATGCTTTCCAGACAGCTTGAGCTTCCTCTGGGGTGACCCAGATCCTTCTCAAGTCTGACTGCTAGTCTCCCTCATCCTTGTTCCTCCAACGGGGCTTGAGAGCCTAAGTGCCAAATCGACGCTGGTGCTTTTGGGCCATTGCCGAAGCATCCACCCACTTAAGTTCCGCCTTGTCTTCCCGCGTTCGACGCAAGAGGCTAAAGTGGTTGGTCATAGGGACCGTAGGGACGATTCGTTCTGGAGGAATGATGGGTTCGCCCCCATCCATGCGAATCCATAAGTCTCCGACAAGAATGGTCTTGCCGGAGTTGCTGGTGGTAGCAATGGGTCACTTGCCTTTACGGCTATGACGATGCTTCCTCTGGGGAGCAGAAGACGACTCCGCTCCAAGGTGGTAGGCTGAGAAAACCCAGCCTGCGGGTGTTGGTGGCACTGGGCCATTCATCTGGAATACCGGGGTAGGCCCCCAAGATGCAAAGTCTGTAGTGAAGGCCGGCGACTGGGTGGCTCGAGTGTAGGCTTTCGCCCGAGCTGATAGTAGTGTTGTGGATGCTCATCGCGACGTGCCTATGCCTAAAGTTGTCACTGTAACAGGTACCGGGATGCCGGTGACCCAAGGCCTTGAGCCTGAACTGGGAGTTGGCAGGACGGGAAGGCGCGACAGAGGGCACTCAGTCCATACCGAGGTCACCGCGTCGCACAAAGGCAGACCCGTGTTAGGGATCGGCGTTGTCAGATTACGTGAGGAATGCCCCCGAGGTAGAGCTGAGGGATCCGGGACCTGATGCGGACCACTCGTAATAGACGTCATCCGCGGGAAATCCCAGAGTTGTACGTCTGGTCTGGATGCTAGGACACCTCGTGCCAGGGGTTGGGGACCCAGGCGAGGCAGTTGCGCTTCTGCGGTTTGGGTCGGGAGGCCCAAATGGGGTGCTGGGGAGCCCTGCCCCCAGGCTAGGAGGTCGTGTGGGGAGCTGGCTCAGTGGGAGCTTGGGATTGACGGCCCGAGCGGAGTGCTAAGGAGTCGAACACCGTAGGGTGGAGTCCCACACTGGAAGTCGGCTTGGCTGGGGCTTGGGGCTGGAGGCCCGAGTGAACCGCAGGACTGGAGACCAGAAACTGGGATGTAAGTCTTGCATCGGAAGTCTGTTGAGACTGGGCCCGGGGACTAATGCTTGCCCGGGCTGGGACTGGTCTGGGACCCCTACGGGCACCAATGGTGGGAAAGCTGAGCCTGACGCTCGGCCTGGTTGTCATGACTGGTAGCTGGCCTGGCGCATTTGCAACGCAAGAGGAAACATGAGCTGGAGGTGGTGGTGGAGCAGCCACGGGGACCACACCCAAGAAGTAGGGTGATCTGACGATAGGAGGAAAGCTACCGAAAGCGATCGGCATTGCCCAGTAACCACCCGTGCATGGGTGGCGACGACGATGGGACCATCGTGACGGTCGCCATAATTGCTGGAGTCCTGGACAAGCTGAGGCGACGACCGGGAGCGGTCGTCGAACACGATTTCCCTCCTTTTCAGGTAAGTCCGATGACGAAGAACATAGCATGGATGGGATATCAGAGTTACAAGAACAGGTATTCTAACTTTAAATTTTTCAAGTGTTGATTGAAGTTGGACTGTACTCCATTATTATAACCAAACTTAATTTTATTTCTTTTGAAGGCCATTCAAACGGTCCATCTGTTTGCTATTCATGCACCTCCCTTTCGATGCCGGTGAGACTAGATCGATTAACTTTGTCTTTCACTGTTAATGCCTGACTCTTCTTCCACTTAGGTTAGAGAGAGAGAGAGCACTGTTAATGCCCGACTCTCCTTCCTTATGCTAGAGAGAGAGAGAGAGAGAGAGAGAGGGATGCGATGCGTACCCACCTCCCGAGTCCTGGCCATGCTCCCGGCCGGCCCTATATATAGTCCTGCCACCCCACGGCTAAATCCTCGCCCTTACCTCGCGCACCATTTCCAATCCCAACATCTATCGCCTCTGCCCTGGTAGCGATTGCTGCAGTCCCGTTGTTTGCTTCCCCGACAGCGGCGGCAAATCATGGGCCTCCCGAACCTCGCCCGTCTAGGATACCCAGAGATCCTCTTAGCCTTGGCTTGCTTCCTCTTCCTCTTCCTCCGCCGCGGGAGCGGGCGCGGCAGCAGCCTCCCCAGGAACTGGCCTCTCCTGGGCATGCTCCCCGGCCAGCTCTCCCAACTCCACCGCGTCCACGAGTGGTTCACTGACCTCCTCAGGGAGTCCGGGAGCACCTTCCTCTTCAGAGGTCCCTGGCTGTCCGGCATGGACATGCTCATCACCTCCGACCCCGACAACGTCAACCACATCTTCAACACCAACTTCGCCAACTACCCCAAGGGCGACGCGTTCGTGGAGATCTTCGACATCCTCGGCGACGGCATCTTCACCTCCGACAGGGGCGCCTGGAAGATCCAGCGAAAGGCGGCGCACGCGCTCGTCAGCGACCATAGGTTCCGGCGGTTCGTGGCGGCCATGAGCCGCGACCAGGCGGAGAGGGAACTCGTCCCCTTCCTCGCCCGCGCCACCGAACAGCGCTCCGCCGTGGACCTGCAGGACGTGTTCCTCAGGTTGACCTTCGACGCCGCATGCAGGCAGGTGTTCGGGGTCGACCCCGGCTGCCTCTCGCCCGGTCTGCCCACCGTGCCCTTCGCCAAGGCCTTGGACGACGCCGAGGATGTCCTCTTCAACCGGCACACCGTCCCGCGGGTCTGGTGGAAGCTGCTGAGGTGGCTGCGGATGGGTGAAGAGAAGAAGATGGCGCAGGCGCGGGAGTGCATCGACAGCTTCATCGCCGGCCAGATCTCCAAGAGGATGGAGAAGGTGAGCAAAGTTAGAGAAGACAAGGGAGAGGTCGACAAGGAGGAGGAGGAGGAGGCGGCGGACCTGCTCACGTCGTACATGGAACGTCGACAAGGCATTGGAGATGTCGCCGTCGAATCCGAGAAGTTTCTGAGGGACACCACAATCAGCTTGCTGCTGGCGGCGCGAGACACGATCGCTTGCGCACTTACATGGTTCTTCTGGCTGATCTCTCAGCACCCAGATGTGGAGCAGAAGATCCTCGACGAGCTAAACGCAGTTCTAGATAAGACCACACCCGCACCTGCAGGATCGTGCGGCGAGAAGCCGGTCCTGTTCGACGCCGAAGATCTCAGCTCAGCAGTGTACCTGCCCGCCGCCCTGCACGAATCCATGAGGCTGTTCCCGCCCCCTCCCTTCGAGCACATGAGCGCAGTGCAGGCGGACGTCCTCCCCAGTGGCCACAGGGTCGATCCGAAGTCGAAGGTATTCGTCTCCCTGTACTCCATGGGTAGGTCCGAGGGCATATGGGGGAAGGACTGCGGCGAGTTCAAGCCGGAGAGGTGGATCTCTGAGCGCGGGAGGCTGAAGCACGAGCCTTCGTACAGGTTCCTCTCCTTCGGCTCCGGGCCGAGGACCTGCATCGGCAAGGACATGGCGTTCACCCAGATGAAGGTGATCGCGGCCGCCGTGCTCTACAATTTCTGCATCACAGTGGTGGAGGGCCACGTCGTGGCCCCGAAGCTCTGCATAGTTTTCCACATGAAGAACGGGCTGATGGTTAGGGTTAACAACAGGAGGCGGCACTGCAAAAGTTCCTGAGTATTTAAATACGTATACGTATACGTAGAAAATAAAAATACTGCCACAATAAAATACTGCCGTCTTAGGCTCGGTTGTAAAAGATATGTGGTTTTATATACGTATTAAGGGTGGGGTGGGTTTATAAGACACATATAATATGTGTATACATATAAAATGCCCAACTTTGCTCGGACTTAAATCTGTTTCTCCTGGGTTGACCAGTTGCATTCTCATCCTTTATTAATGAAATAAGATATCTATCCACGGATATTTATTCACGATGAAGGTATATTTTCATTTTAGATTAGTGGAGCGGTACGTATACCTCATTAAGTCGAAAGACTGGGAGGAGGCTTCCGATAGATGGATGCACAGAGGCTCCCGCCACACCAGGCCTGATAGGAGGCCCTCGCTCAGGGCCAAGGACCGTCGGAAGTTAAAGGAGATCGAGCGGTATCCTCTCGGGGATGCGGATTTTACTTTGACTCCGGTGCTGCTCCGGGAGCTGGGGTTGTGCCTCCCATTACCGCAAGGTACTGCCCCCCTTTTTTGTTTCCTATACTGTTATCGTCACGAGAGGTGCCTAATTGTTTTGGTTCTCCTTTCAGGGGTGGCTGAGATGCAGGGTTGGACCTACGAGATCGTCCGGTAGCCGCGGAACATTCCTCGCCTGGTGGATCACGTGGCACCAAGGGCCGGTCAGGTGTCTGTCATCGCCCCCCAGACCGAAGTTGCGGTTGCCCCGGGGAGGCTGCAGTACCCGATCCCGGTCGGCGTTCCTCTGGTGGGCTTGCCGGCAGCATATGTGGCAAGTGGAGGCCCTAGCCCTCGAAGGAGCTTCCCTGAAGGAGCCCCCGGTTCAGCTGGTGAAGGGTCCGATATGCCTGGTGGCAGCCATGTTGACTTGACCGATGATGACTTGGCAGCATTGGACACCCGACGTCGATCGCCGAAGAGGGCGAGAACTTCCCCTTCGGCTCGGAGTCGCGCCCCGCTGCCTCCTCCCTCTGAGCTGCTGTCTTCTGGAATCCCGCTACCACCGTTGGCCCTGGGGTCAGTGGCCGCGGCTTCTGCGTCGGTTCCCGCAGCACAGGGGCAAGGCCCCGGTGGTGGAGGGCACTGATGCCCCCACTCCGCTGGCGTCTCCTCAGCGCAACTCAGCTTCTCTTGCTAGAGGCTTAGGCTCTGGGTTGATTGGGATCGCGTCAATCGTCGATCTCATGGGTAGGACTAGACACTGGCTCGAACTCGCCAGTCTGGTCGACTCAGGTGCCGAGAAGGAGCTGACTGCGACAGTCGCGAGGAGTGCGCACCTCGTCATTAGTGCCTTCGGCGCGTGGAGGCATTACATCCAGAAGCTTGTCCAGACATTGGAATCTAGCCAGGCCGCTCAGGCAGAGCTTGAGGGGTGCCTGGGGGAGTCCGAGGCGGCTTGTGCTGAGGGTCAGCGGCAATCGGTCTAGCAGGGACTGGTTCTTGCCGGTATGGAGCGCGATCGGGACCTTTTGCGGGCACAGGTTGACGCCGCTGAGGAGCGGGCTGCCAAGCTAGCGGCAGAACTTTGGGCCATGAAGATCCGTGCTCAGGAGGTAGAAGCGGAGATCGCCACCCTACGTTCCTCGATGCCGGTGGCGGGCGAGGAGGCAGTGGAACAATTCCGCTCTTCTCCGGCCTACCGAGACGAGCTGACGGAGGTGGCCTTGGAGTTCTATAGGCCAGCTCATGATCATGGCTTCTGAGAGGGATGGAGTGCCACCGTGAAGGCCACTGCGGATAGCCTTGGTCACACGCGCCCTTCGCTCCCTCCCCCTTCGTCTCCTTATGGCCAGGAGACTGGCGATGGTGAGGGGGAACCTACGAACGCTGGCGCTGAGGAGCCAGTGCTGGTGTCGAGCACTGAATGGCGCGTACCCGTGGACGCCTCGGAGGCAGGGGGCCAGGTGGTGAACCTGGATGAGGACTTGCCCCCCTCGGGGGCTGTCGACGAACGTGAGCCCGATGAGACTGGGGCACGTGATGGTGTACTTGGGTTGAACCCTTAGAAGGGTGCCCCTACTTCCTCTTTTTGATGTTTTCCTCTATTTCTGCCTAGGTGGCAGTTTCCTTTATGTAAACTTTTTACTCTGGAATGGAAATCTTGCCTTTACTTCGCATATCTCGAAATCTCTGCCGTGTACCTCCCTTCCTTTCGGACGGCTGTGAGATCCTCTGGAGATACGAAACGGTGCTTCTGAGAGAACTTTGAAAGGGCGCAACTTTCAGGGACCTGTCGCTTCGGTTTCTGAAGATTTACTTGAGGCGGTAGAAATCCTCATGCCTCTGGGAACCCCACTTCCCTAGAAATAGAGGCCCTCGAGGTACCCTTGAGACCATCTTCGAAGTGGTGAGTTTTGAGGGAAGTACTCCAGCAGGATGTCATCAGGCGAGTCTGGCACTTCTTCAGACGACGAATCCCTGCAGCCTCGCCGCCAGCCCTTGATCCTTAGGAGGGACCCTCCACCGGCTCCTTGGCGGCTGACGCAGCGGCGACGTGAGAATGGATGTACGACAACTCCGGGAACACGAACAAGATGGGATAGTTACTACCTCGCGTAGCCCGGCCTCTCGCCGGACGGCCTCTCACCGGGCGACACTCAAAACTTGCAAGAAGTTAAGAGAGAAGGGAAAACACACAAGTGGAGAAAACTCTCTCAAGTTGCCAAGACTTCATTCTTTCATCATATCAAATCAACACACCTCTCTTCCTCTCTTCTCCAGCAGCCGACGGAGGTGGACAGGGATGAGACAGTGAGGATCGTGGGGTGTGAGGCGGTGAGGATGGAGCGAGGATCGAGGTGGAGGCGCGGCGTTCGTCGTTCGCGAGCTCGGGGCGCCGGTGGTGGTTCGCGGGGCATTTCGCGACGGAACGACTTCCACGGTGCGCAGAATCTTCTGTGGAGGTAGGAGGACAGATCCTTAACCCTTGTACTTCCATTCTCGTGATTTTGGTAGGCCGTGGTGAGCCGAGCAGACTTATTTGAACGTTTTGGGGAAAATACATGATTTTGGGGGTGTGAGCCGGATCTAAAGTTTTGATCACATTTTTAGGGTCTAAATGGGTCCTCTCGGTGCTAGAGAGGTTGGGGACTAATTTTTTCTTATTTTTCCATTCACATGGGTGTGAACGGGGCGTGGAATGGACTTTCTCACCGTTTTCGCCGTTTTCACGCTCGGGACGGCCTAGCGGTCCTTCCAGCGACCGCTACGGTGCCAAGCGGTCATGTGGAGACCGCTAGGGTGCCCCGTATGTCGGTTCGAGCCTTGCGGTCACGCCATGGACCGCTAGGTGGGCTTAGCGGTCGGGTGGAGATCACTAGGCGGTGTCATGCGGTCTGGGGGTGATCATTTTTCGATTTGGAGTCGTCTTGAGGTCTGTGGGGTAGCGGCCTTGCCACTGATCGCTAGCCTAGCGGTCAGGCGGAGGACTGCCACTCTGCTTGGCGGTCCGGGAATAACCGCTAGGGGTTTTGGATTATCTTTGGCCCTTGCGGTCCTGGCTAGACCGCTAGGCCGGGCCTTGCGGTCCGGAGGAGACCGCTAGGCTCCCAAACGGTCCAGAGAGGACCGCTAGGCTCCCTAACGGTCCAGAGAGGACCGCTAGGTGGTTTTCGTGCTCATCGTGTCCGTTTTGCGTTGTGTTGATCTTCGGTCGGTCTGGTTGAGATCCAATGACCGACCTATGATCCCGTGATTGTCCTGAACATCGTGGGTTCTGTGTTCATATTTTAGGGGTGTCCGGAGGTACCATGTTACCTCAAATAGCGTGCCCATGAGTCTTAGGGTCCGAGTGACCCTGTGTGTGTTCCGAGTTCCCGTGTACGCTCGGGCGAGTCGCCGTGAGTCGACATGTGTGCCGTGGGTCTTTCCTGCACGATGTGGGTTCTCCGATAAAGTGTTTTCCATGTGGGCCATGTGTGTGGCCTTGGACTGTGAGTCCAGTTAACCAGCCTGGGGCTGGAGGTTTTTCGTGTGTCCCGTGAATGGGAGATCCACTCGATGGCTTGTGAGTTATCTTGAGAATCGTGTCACCGTGGTTTCAGACCTAGGGATTTGGCTAGATTGACGGCGTTGTGCTGTCACGTGCTACGGTCTTGACCCGAGTCTTGTCACTCAAGGACCGTTGGGTTATTAGGTCTAGTGGGCTGTCCAGAGTCGGGTGGCTCCGAGCCATCTGTTACTTCGCATTACTTGCGATGGGTGTGCGTGATTTTTAGTGTTCACGTTTAGTGAGCCCCCATTAGTCGTAGCTTTCCTGCGCACGCGTGTGCGGACCCACTTGGGAGTGGTGGAGAGCATGACCTGAGAGAGACGGTTGTTAGGCTGGTTACCGTAGGGCCCCCACGCGCAACTTGAGTCCGGGCTTCGGGGGAAGAACCAGCTAGAGGGCCTGCCATAGGGCACATGATCTGTGTGTGCACACGTGGCTAGGGGCATCGGACTCGCGCTGACGAGCGCGACCCCAGTTAGTCTTTGTTTTGTGTTCTTGGTTAATGTATGGTGTCTCAGTCTTCGCCTGGGGCGTTGTAGGGAGACACCTGAGGCTGCGGATTTAGTCGTCAGTGGACGCATCCGGCCTTGCTTCTGGTGGGCAGGTACTCCCGTCACTTGACGTGAGATTCTCGTGAGTTGAGTCTCCGGTTCCCGTTTGTGAATCGTAGTTTCGCGTGTGGTTTTCGGGCGTTTCTTCGAAACCGAGGTCTAGGGTTTCCGGTGAGCGTCACCGAGGGTTTTCCCCTAGACGGCGTAGAGTTCATGACGACGAGAGGTCCTGACCGTGTTTTCGGACCGCGTGGTCTCGGCGTGGGCTTTCGTGCGGGAGCACAGGTCTCCACGACCGAGGACTCGAGGAGTCGTGGCGTTTTTCCTAGTAGTGTGACCAGGGTGGTTCGTGTTCTGGTGGTCCCCCGACTGTGAGATCGGGCCATGTTTTCCGGTACAGTTGGCCAGCTATTAGAAGACGCCACGGAACTATCTAACAAGATTCGTGGGCGGGAAAAAAACAAGTCAGGGTATAGTGATTACAAGCCCAGCTTCAACAACAAGAAATGGTCAGGAAATGGGGGTGAGTCTTCCCAAGACAAGAAGCCCAAGAAGACATCCAAGCCGTTCTCCATCACCACCACCATTTTTTGGTTTTATTTTCTTCCTAAATTGACTAAGAAGAAAAGTACAACTGGTTGGAAGGATACGTGGAAGCTTGCGAGCGTGTTGGACTTGAGGAATTCCCCCGTGCTGCCACTTTGTGCTCCCGCGCCCACGTGTCGACTTCTCGTACTGGTGCGACACACGAACCGCGTCGTAGGATCGTAAATCGGACGAACCGGGGCTGAGTGGGGTCGTGGGACCGTCGGACTGGAGGGAGGGCGCGACCCCCTAGGAGGTTCGCCCTCCCTGGGGCGCGCGGTCGCCCCTGGGGTGAACTGGCCCCGGGCCGGTCGTAACCCCGGGGGATGGCCCCCGGGGGTCTTCTTGTGTTGCTTGGAGGTGTCCTTTGACGGACTCTGAACTCCGGGAGGTTGGAATGGGCCCGTGGGGGCCGTCATTCTTTGGATTGTTGCAGTCGCTCGCAAGGTGTTCGGGTAAATGCCCGATACACCCCGAATTGCCGAGCGGCTTGAATAGGTGGCTGGGGGACCGCACGGCGGGCCTTGGGTTGACGATGGGAGCTCGTGGGAGCTAAGGGGAGGCACTTTGTGGATGTGAGTCACGCCTCGGGCTGTGTGCCGCGTTGTTCGGCGGGTTGGCAGGGTAGCCTCGGGTTGGCCGGAATGCTAGGATTAAATGGCTTGTTGCCACGTGTCTGAGTGTCGGGGTTGGCCCCGACTTGTCGGGGGGTCGTTGTAGTACCCAATTGAGGTGCCGGAGCCACGGGTCGGCCCGTGGTTTGGTGTAGAAGGGCTGGAACATACGCGCCCACAAGGTGTTCGACAGAATGTCAAACACACCCGTGTGAGCCGTATATGCGTGCGGCGGGCCTCCAAAGCCTGTGGTTGACCTAGTTAGGTCTGCCTTTGACCTCGAAGGGTTGAAAAACGTGTCTCTGGGTGGGCCCTTGGCCCCTTTTGCTGTGTGTCACGTGGCGTGGGTCGACGTCGGGGGCGCCCCCGAGTGGTTGTGGGCGACGGGGCCGGATACGGGTAAAGCTCGCATGTGAGTGACCGGGCTTGACCCCGGGGAATTATTTTTGTCGCCGTGTATCACGGCAAGCTGGTCGGGGCCCTTGTAGGGACCCGCGGGGTTGTAGAAAGGGCTGGATAGCCCGTGCCTGGAAGGTGTTCTGTGAAATGCCTGAACCCTTATTTCTCGTGATTTTGCCGAGAAATAGTCCGGGTATAACAACAGTAAGTTCGGATTCTTCGTCAAGCACACTTGGCATGAGCCTTCGGTGTCTGACAGTAATGTTCAACTCTCCCTCGGGCGGGAATTTTAGGGCTGCTGCCAATTTTACCAAAGCGTCAGCCTGGGAGTTGCTGCCTCCGGGGACATGGCCTATTTCAAATAGGTAAAATTTTTCTTTGAGCCTCATGACGGCTGCATGGTAGGGGATAAGCTTCTTCTTCCGGACGTCATAGGCACCCAGGACTTGTCGAATGACGAGCTGAGAATCCCCGTACGCTTTAAGGCACCTGATGTCCATCTCGAGCGCCAACTGAAGCCCAATAATCAGCACTTCATACTCTGCCTCATTATTAGTCAAGGACTTCATGAGGGCGCAGGAGTTGTGGAGAATGCCGCCTTGCGGAGATACGAAAATGATCCCCGCGCCGAAAACAAAGTCTATGAGGCCGCCGGCCCTTCTGACTGTCCGGGAGGCACCATCAAAATATAACTCCCAATGTGGGAGATCAAGGGTGAGTACACCCGGTTCTGTCTGTGGTGGGACATTTTCAGAATGCTCCCCACTTTCTTGAGAAGGCACCAGCACCTCTTCATCGGGCAGCTCGAAGTTGAGTGGCGAATCTTTCGGCACAGGGTGCGCTGCTAAGAACTCCGCCATTCCTTGTCCCTTGATCGCCTTGCGTGGGACAAAGGTGATGCCAAACTCCATGAGGATGAGTGCCCATTTGCCGAGTCTTCCAGAGAGGATGGGCTGGCTGAGCAGGAATTTGAGTGGATCACATTTTGAAATGAGTTCCACCCGGTGAGCTAGGAGGTAGTGTCTTAGCTTCTTGACAGCGAAGACCAAAGCCAAACACACCTTCTCCATAGGCGTATACCGATACTCAGGGCCGATCAATTTTCGGCTGAGATAATACAGCGGCTGCTCCTTGCCCTCTTCATTGATCTGGGCTAGAAGCACCCCCAAAGAGGCGTCTATGACAGCAATGTAGAGAATAAGGGGCTTCCCTCTAACAGGTGCCCCTAGGACCGGGGGAGTTAGGAGGTACTCCTTAATCTGCTCGAAGGCCTTCTGACAGTCTTCGTCCCATATGAAGGGTGCTCCTTTCTTCATCAGTTTGCCGAAAGGTAGGCATCTCCCTGAGAGATTAGAAATGAACCGCCTAATGTAGGCAAGCCTTCTTTGAAGAGATCTGAGCTCTGTCAAGTTCTTATTATGTAATGGAGCCTGCAAGTTTGTAAGTTTGAAATTTCGATAGATTTATATTGAAATATTTTTGGCCTCTTGCCTTTGCTCTTGATCATTCACGACTGTTAACTGTCACGTTCCGAACAATCGACACGTTCCGTTGCTATCGGTTCGGGGCGTGACAAAAGCCCCCCTTTTGTTTTCTTTCGCCTTTCTTGTTGTTGTTCCTTCATTTTCTTTTTATTCTTGTGTGCGTCGACATGTGCGTCGACATGTGTGTATCGACGCAGTCAGAGGCTGTGTTGACATGACTTGTGAGGTGCATTGACATAATTCTTCTTTCCTCTATTGCCCCTGTTCAGCTTGGAATGACTTAACACTCTCGACAGTAAATTTTTGGTGTCCACATTTGGCTACTTGAGAAGATATTTGAGTGGGTCGTGCTTAGATTGAAGCACCACTCAATGAGACAGGAGGTAGTGCCATAGCTTTTTGACGGCAAACACTAGTGCTAAGCAGACTTTCTCATTAGGAGATACTCAGCACCGAATACCTTCTGGATGAGGTAGTAGAGCGGCTACTCCTTGCGCTCTTCATTAATTTGCGCCAGTAAGGCTGCCCATGAAGCGTCAATGGCACCGATGTAGAGTATAAGGGGTTTGCCCCGGACTGGTGCCCCGTGGCTTGGGGGAGTTAGGAGGTACTCCTTAGTTTGCTCGAAAGTAGCCTGGCATTCTGGATCCCTTACAAATGGGGCACCTTTCTTCATGAGCTTGTCGAAGGGTGCGCACCAACCAGAGAGGTTAGAGATGAACCTCCGAATGTAGCCCAATCTTCCTTGGAAGGACCTAAGCTCGGTGAGGCTCTTAGGTAATGGAAGCTCCCCAATTGCTTTGATCTTGCTGGGGTCCACGTCAATTCCTTAGTATCTGACGATGAAGCAGAGAAACTTGCCACTAGATATGGCAAAGGCGCATTTCATGGGGTTCATCTTGAGCCTATATTACCGGAGTCAGTTGAAGACTTGGCACAGATCATGTAGATGGTCTTCCCACCTTTTTGTTTTGACGACGAGGTTGTCAAGATAGCATTCGATGATGTTGTGTAGCATTTCATCCAATATTTTAGTCATGGCCCTCTGGTAGGTAGCACTGACATTCTTCAAACCAAAGGGCATGCGCTTGTAGTTGAAGATCCCTTTAGGGGACCAAAAAGTTGTATGGTTCTTGTCTTTGAGGGACAACCAGATCTAGTTGTAACCAGATGACCCGTCCATGAAAGACAAGGTTTCATGTCTAGTAGTCATGTCAACCATGGTTTCTATGATTGGTACTGGAAAGTCATACTTAGGACATGCCTTGTTGAGGTCTCAGAAGTCGACGTAAATGCAGACTTGACCATTTTTCTTCTTTACTGGCACGATGTTAGTGAGCCACATCAGATAAATGCACGACTCAATGAAGTAGACCTTTGCCATTTTATTGACTTCGACCAAAACTTGGAGTTCCAACTCATGCACATGCGCCGATGTGGCTATTTGACCGAAGTTGCTAATGGATAATTGTCTAGCTCGTGCTCTGCTACGGAGGGTCTAGCCCCAGCATCTCCTTGTAAGTCCAGGCGAAGTAGTCCTTGTATATGAGCAGGAGTTTCTTGTAGGATGTGTTGGTATCGATGTTGTAGAATGTCACCTCGAAGGTGAAATCATCGAGCACCAAAACCACATCTACTCGGCCGAGGATGTCCTCGGTATGCTAGTTGAAACCAGAAAATTTTGAGCACTTGAACCTTTTGATGGTATGGGGTCTGGAGAGGGGGATTTTCATAGACCGAACAAGAGCGGCCAAAGGAAACGAGGTCCTACCAGACCAAACGAGGCCTAGCTCCCTCAAGTAACAGCCCTTTTGGGCCCACTTACTACAAGCCCAATAATTCACTCGGAATCAAGCGCTTCCTAGGCTGCCTCTGGGCTCGGAAGTCTGAGCATCAGTCTAATTGAGAAAAGCTCCTTCAGGACCTAAAGTTCCCTGCATGAGCCATGCACCTAGCGCTCGGATAGAGCCATCGCACCTTGGTCGGGACGATTGACGGAAGCTTATCGGCATGGCCGTTGAGAGCCCTTTAAAAGCAGGAAGCTCAAGAGAATAAGGGAGATCAAGAGTCCTCACACTATAAAGAGCCCACATCGAGGATGTAACTCCCCCTGAAACTCCTCTGCTTACAGGAGTCATGCAGCCAATGTACCACTACTTATACTTGGGAGACCCTCCGGCGAACGATAAGGCCACGATTAGCCTAAACTTCCTGAGCAGGAACCACATCACCACCTGGTGGAGAGGAATCTCGTGTCCTCATTCCCTTCCCTCTACTCCTCGCACCAGGGCTCTACTGACTTAGGCATCGGAGGGTTTACCCTGGGGATTCATCCCTGGGCACCTCTGACCCATTTCCCCACCCTTGATTAATTTGTTTTCATTTCTATGTCATGCTAATGCTATTTCTCATATTTAAATAATCATGATAAATTTTTGTATAGAAAATTTTTATATGTTTTTTATGAACTTGACGCCTAAGCACTGCTTAGTCGGGTCCCCAAGCTCGTCTTGGTCACCTTGACAACTATGAAAAATTGTTGTAAAAAGTTCTTCTATTGTAGAATGTTTCTTTATGTTTTTCAAAAATACATGTTAGGGATGCTCTGAAAATATGGAGCGTTTCAAAGCACAGTTGAAGGAAGCAACTCATAATCTGATCTCAAGACGAAGGATGAAGTTTGTATCAGAAATCTGAGCCATGCTGAGCGATACACATTGCATGAGATATTCATGCACATGTAATTGGATTCTAATGAAGCATTTTACATAAGGGCAACACTTAATAAAATGTAAATGGTGTTCTATGGGGAACATTTTACGTATTGTGCTTGGGAGACTTAAGTTATTCAAATATCAAATGGCAAAAACAGCTTAATAATCAGTTAATTGTGTTGGATGCAAATGGCTTGCAATTGACAGCGCTTCCATATAGCTAATCTAGTCATTCTATCTTATCCTATATGTCCTAGGCGAGCATGCCACATTATGGAATCAAGGTCTTCATCATTATTCATCACACATGATATAGAAGAACTTGAGTTGTCAACATCTAAAACTAGGTTAAAGAAACCATCTACTTAAATACCATGTCCATGCATAACATTATTCAAATAAATAGTTAAAATACTGCCAGCAAACTTTAATGTAAAATCTAGTGCTAGAAGTGATGCGGGACGATGCGACTCTAAGGGTAAATGCAAACCTAGGACTCTAGATGTTTGCTCGACAACCCTAAGCAACCACAAACAGTGTAAACATGCACGGTGGAGCCACCTTCGGCTCGACAACTACTAAACTCTCAAGAGTAGAAATCCCACTGACAAGAACAGCAAGCTTGCAGTTGTCCCGAGTGAGGGAAAACGTGGGGATCCATCCGGTTGAGGAACCCGCCTGGTCAAGGGCATTCGACTCTCTTGCGTGCTCGGGTTGAGTCGCGAGATGGCTATCTCACTCTCTCACACAGCGGTGACTAAGAGATAACTGGCTAGGCGTCCTAACTCTCACGAGCAGCGGCAGAAGAACTGATACTAAACAAGCAAGCATCGAGAAGGGAGTAGGAACCGTACCTCCATGCTAGCGCGTGGGGAAGACAACCCCGGCCATGACACGCAACCCCGGTACAAACACAGAAAAAAGTACAGATCTGAAAACGGCTTGTCCACTACTTGCAAGGAGGTAAAAGGCTACAACACACAAATGTCGGGGTTGGCATGCACGGGTTGACGGGCAACAAACTGAGGACACATTGTGGCCAAAGGCGGGCTGCTGGCCTGGACTGGGCTTTGCTATGGCCTGCAGGGACAGCAAGCCAGTCGGGAATGTCGTACGGTGCCAAGGCACGCCGAGAACTGCCGTAGGTACTGTCGATGATGAGCTGACATGTTGGCGAATGCGGCACGTGAAGGTGGCGACCAGGCGACTGCAAATCGACTCCCTTCTAGTGGAGTCTTGCGGGACTAGAGTCCATGGCAGACTGGGTCTGCACAGGATGGGCAGATGACCAGCCGAAGACTGACCATGAAACTGTGGCCTCCCGGGTGGATCTACTCACGAAACCCTGTGTGGACAAAGGCGGGGACGTCCTCAACAAGCCAGGGTGGCTTGGTGTTCGTTCTGTCCACGTCTGAGATCAGGGCGACCTCGGATATGGGTGGTGGTCGGATCTGGCTACAAGCCGAGTCTACAGGCGGGACAACAAAGCGGGGAGGTGATGGAGGCAGGTGTGTGGGTGACCAGGGCTAGGTCTAGGGCATCGGATCTTGTGGTTGGTGGGTGTGGGATGTGTGGGGGGCTAGCTGGGGCGTTCTGGGCAGAGGGAGTGGGAGTGAAGGTGTGGGGATGACAAGGGATGGGTGCAGGGGGCAGGCAGACCTGCAGGTATAGGTTGTGGATAGTAGAGGGAAAGGCAACGGGTGATGGGGACATCAGCGACCCTCCAAGCCCCGGCTTCGACATCGGCCCCTCGAGACAGATTTAGCAATGGTTCAGATATTTATTCATTCATAGTATGATGTATTTTTCCTTTATTGAGTTTGTAATCCTTATTGGGTCAATTAATAAGGCCCAAAAGGCTAGTCTATTAGTAGCTTGGTTAATGGTCGTAGGTAGCTTATGTTCACCACCTCGGATAGCGGGGTAATTGTTTGAACTTCAAGGACAATTATGGTCTTTTGGTACCCATGGCTCTCCCTATAAATAGGGGTCCAAGGGCTTCATTTTGGAGGTTAAGGAATCTTTGAAGAAAATTGAGTTTGAAAATTTATTTTGAGTTCCTCTCTCCCCTCTCCTCCTCTCTGCAACCCGTGCCCCATCCCCTTCCAGGAACGTCCACGGTGGTCCCGGCCTCCCTCGGCATCACCCCCAGCGTCGGCGTTGAAGTTCTCCTCGTTCTGCTGCACCCGGATTGGTAGTAGAACCATCAACAGAGCTTGCAGCGTCCATACCTCTGCCTACTGCGCGGATCAGCCCGAGCCCCCTTCTGTGGGATCATTCTACTCCGAGCCGTCTTCGCAGCAGAGGAAGTCTCGTTCCCATTTCGTCAACGGCGTCAACCACTACAGTCATTTCCGTGCAATTGCACCCGGACTGCACCTGTTCCTGAGCACCCCTTGGCAACGCCAACACCGACGTCTCCTGTGCAGATCGGCCAGAGCCCCCTTCACGAGAGTTCTTCCCCTATGAGTCACCCTCGACCCTGAGGTGGTCCCGCCTATTTTTGTCATCAGCACAGCCCGGGGCGTCCATTCTCCCACAACTGCACCTGACTGGTGCAACCCAGTCCGCCCAGAACCTGCAGCAGCCTCGACAGCATCGGCACACCTCCCTCTGCTAGTTTTCGGCCCGAGGCGTCTTCACCAAAGTTGCAGCACTCGGCGACGCGAAACCATCCCTGGTGGTCTCGCCCTGTTCTGACATCGGCACCAAAAATTCCACTAGGGCCGTTGCTGGCCTATCCTACTGTTCACCCAGGAACTTGACGCCGACCGTCTAAGCAACCATGACTTGTAAGAAGATCTGATGGCTGCCAGCTTTTGAGGGTTTTTAGTACCCCCTGTCTCCTATGCCCATGAGTTGGTCCTGTCACATTTGGAGTTCGTCAGCGAGTGTACCTACCAATGCACCACGACTGCGCCACCCAGTCCTGCGAGGCAGAACCACGCAGGCTAACGACAGTGACCTCCTCCACCTTTCAGTGACATCGGTTTGACGTCAGACTTGCTGGCATCCTTCGCCATCCCTCAAGCTTCGCCCCTGCAATGGCAACACCGTGATTGGACGTCAGGGCGCGTCGTACGATTACTATTTGGTTTCCCCTCCCCTCGTTCCCCCCTCTTGCGTGAGGGTAGTGCGTGTAGTTGATTGCCCCCACCCCGGTGATCCCCCTCCCTGCGTGGAGGGTAGTAAATGTAATAGCAGGGACTTCACCAAGCCTCCTCGATGCAGCGTGACTGCCGAGTGCACACGCTCCCTAGCGCGCCTTCGTCTCCGATCGATGTCAGTCTCTTCAGACTCGGCAAGGTATAGATCTGGCCCTTGCTCCTTGGCATTGCTTTTCTAGTATCTTTTCACGCTCACGCTGAAGGTGAGGAGAGCTCGTTCAAAAAATTTTAAACATTGAGTGTTGACCGTTGCCATGTGAGAGAGCGTCGTAATTCCCGCGCCTCGGGCACTGGTTCTGCCTCGTCTGAGTCGGGAGACCTTCAGACCTTAGGTCTGTCCTCCCCCCATATACTCTTAGCGGCTCTGACCGTGTAGGCTGCCCATGGGTCACCGTCCACCCCTCCATTGTTGGGTCACCCCCAAATCTGAGTGACACGCGTGGTCAGTCCACTATTGCTTGGGTCCGTGGTTCAAGTCGTGCTTGCTGTCACATAGGTCCTAGGGCATCTGATAGCTCATTCCACGTCATGAAGATGCTGAGCCATTTCAGCTCACTAGTCGAAAGATAGAGACCGTAATCCCTTGCCAAAGCTGGGGGTAGGTTCATCTCGAGGGAACGACTCTTCAAGCCAAATTTGATACGGCTAGCAACAGCGGAGTCGAAGACATAGAAGAGATAGGGACTCCTCCTTCTAGCAGAGCTCTCCTCATGGCTAGGTCTGCGCCTCTCCAGCCAATCGGGAAAACCTCAGCTTGCCTCGATCAAAAGGTGTACATTTCCAGGGAAGATAAGGCCACTTCTACGAAAGATCCTTTGGAGGCTTTGGCAACCTCAAACGGAGAAAGCGAGGCCCTCAGCCTCGAAGATAATGCTCCGAAGTTCATTGACCTTCAGCCAGCACCTCAAGAAATATAGGACGGAGGCCAAGCCACAGTTGATGAGCTAATAGAAGTCAACTTGGGAAGCGAGGAGGACCCCAGGCCCACTTTCCTCAGTGCCCAGCTGTCCGCAAGGGAGCAAGAACTATACCTCCAGTTGCTGCGAGAATATTGGGTCTACTTTGCCTGGACTTACAAGGAGATGCCAGGATTGAGTCCCGCAGTTTCACAGCATGAGCTGGCAATCAGCCCGGAAGCCGAGCCGGTGAAGCAGTCGCCGCGACGCATGAGACCGGAGCTCATCACTCAGATCTGCAAAGAGGTAGACAAGCTCATCGAGGTGGGGTTTGTTGAAGAAAACCAATACACCACGTGGCTGGCGAATATCGTCCCCGTGAAAAAGAAGAATGGTCAAATCCGGATATGTGTTGATTTCCGGGACCTGAATAAAGCCGAAGATACACCCTGAAAATTCAGAGAATGACAACAGATTACCTCCACCCTCATGGCTAGGAGTGGGAGATGGCAGCCTTTCTTCAATAGGAGCAGTAGCTACTCCTTGATATTTTTCCTCCTCAACTTCGGCAATAGTGGTGGTCTCTCCCTCAGTCGGGACAGATGAAGTTGCAAGGACTACAACAGAAAATTTTGTTAACTCTTATTGCCGATAAGGAAGCAAGGCATAAGAGAATATACCTTCGATCACACGCGCTCGTGCACGTAAAGCTACAAATTCCTTGAAAGATGGTATAATAGGGGGTTTCACTACTAGCTTCAACATTGTGGCCTTCTCCCTCTGAATTGCCTCTGTTTGGGCCTTCTTGGCCTGGCTAATAGCTCCCTTCACCCGTGGTCTCACTCATTTTCGTGGACGACCAATCAGTAGAGGAGTAGTTGTCAGAGTTACCTCCAGAGTTTCAAAACATGCCAGCTTCTGAGCCTTTATAATCAGCTGCCTATATGCCCCGGTCTCCTTTGAATTAGGCCGAGCTACATATCATAGGCACATAAAGATGAAGAAACCGCACATGCAACAAAAATGAGGAAGAAGACAACAGTCAATGAAGGGAGCATACCTGCCGGCCTCGAATACAAAGGTGAAAGTGGCCAATAGAATAACGAAGGCTCTTTGTTCCTTGATGCAACTTCGCGAATGAGCCAACAGATGTCTCCTATTTTCTTGCATTGCTCGGCCAGCGACACCAAGTCTGAATGGCCACGAGAAACTAAACAATAATACAAGCTGAGGTGGTCTAGCCCTCACCCATCGGCATATTTAAAAGAAACAAAAAGTGGATGACCCAATATGGCTTCACTAGAGTCACTCACCGTGAGGCCATGAGCACATAGCAAGGCAAATAGCCATGGTGTCTGTCAATAATGTATGGCCTGCCGATCCTCCCCTTTGATGAATGTCTTGTAAGGGCGGTGTCTGTCAACCTCCGAATGCCAGGTGGCTGTAGAAGATATGGGCTCCTCCACTGGCAAAGAAAGCTACTGAAGAACTAATCTTTCACTACTTATGCGACATAGCCCCCGAATAGCCTTCAAGAAATCATCCTGGTTGATGGTTGAAAGTTTAGGTTTTGGTCTTGGTGAGTCGCACTTAACAGCCTTATGGGCCTCTAAATAAGATTGTACCTCAACATCTTTCTGAAACTTCAATCGCTTCAAGTGTGCTAGGTTGATATCAAGAACAAGTGTTGGCTGGGAATTCAAGAACTTACGTTCGACAATGTCCTAGCACATGCTGTTGGAGACCCTTAAGAAGCCCGTCCAGACATTCCACCATTTAATATACTCTGGTGTCACACGGGAGAAACGTCTGGGGGCTGGGACCCTGAATGCAGTACCCTCCCTGCGATGAAAGTGATCCCACCAAATGTGAGCCTCTTCTGCTACCATTGTGCCGGTCCGGACTCTACCTTGCAATGCAACTTGTACTGAAGAAGGAGGAATGTGCTGCTCATAGCCAAAATTTCAACCAAAGTAAAATGGATAGTAGGGGTCCAATGATATGGTGCCACCCTTTGGGAAAGTCAAAACACTCATCCTAATGGACAATGCCCAGTCTACCAACTCTGGCACTGGAATCGACTGCATACATGTTAGACCAGAAATGGGGTGCGCATATTCTTCTATTTCCTGAAGGAGGCAATCTTGTAGCCTATTCACCAATGGACTGGAATGAGTAGCCAAGCTCTATAAATGCAAGGCACTAGGAGAATCCGATGGAATCTTGGTCAGTTGCCCCCTAATGAAGAAAAGTTGATCTGTTGGCACCTCATTGAAATCGACCAACCAGGGGTCGATGATGGGACGAGGAGGTAGAGGCGCTGGTGGTGGTGGAGGAACAAGCTGAGGTGGAGGAGCCGGGGCCGCTTGCCTTGGGCGACTAGCCTCCCCTTGGTTGGAGCGCCGAGAACTTCGTCGGAGCGGCATCCCGAACTAGGAAACTCACCGGGAAACCCTTGAGAATCTTCCTTACGCCCCGGGAACAGAAATAGACCACTGCTAGGGCCTGGACAACCCCGTCTCAGAGTAAGGAACCCGAGACGAACTCCTTGGAACGCACGACCGGCTAGAGGGAGGATGTCCGGAGAGATGACCGGACTGCCGGGTTATGGACGGGTGAAGGAGAATAGGTGGCGGAGGCTTTGGTGGAGGTGAGGGTGTCCCCTTAGGGTATAGAAGGGTGAAGGAGGGTGAAAGAGTGGGGTAGAGTGAAGAAATGGGGGAGAACCTTGGGGTTTATAAGAAGCCCGGTTGACCTTAGGTCGGCCGGACCGTCGCCGGCGGTTGACCTATTGGTGAGACTTCGACTTATGCAACTCTTAATATGCTTGACCTATGACTCGACTGACCTTGAACTTTTGAATGCACCTCACATCCTCCACTCGGCATCGCCGAGTTACCCACGGGATCGGGGTGAGTGCCGGGTGAGTTGGCCGCCGATTTCAGCCTGTTTGAGTTGCGAATTGTGCTTGCAAGTTAGGTCCAAGATCGTGTCACATCAAATAACCATCTTGATCTGCTCTCCCTCTCGAATGTGCCCTGAGACTTGAGCGGCCAAATGACGCCAATGGTCGGCAAATGCTGAGAATTCCTCATCGGGCCTCATCTTCTCATGGGCCAAATCTACCATGGAGTACCTGGGCCCCACCTGGTCTCGATACTGCTGAATAAATCTCTCTTGCATAACTTGAAAACATATGACTTGCTCTTGCGGTAATGTGAAGAACCAATCTCAAGCCGAGCCCTCTAAAGATAGACCAAACAAATAGGCCATCAAGTGTTGGTCATGTTGGAATTGGGCTGACTCATATAAAAACTCCTTCAAGTGTACATAGGGGTCACCTACTCCACCATAGCCACGATATGTAGGAATTTACGAGCGTGGTGGAAGCTGAAGACCTTGGAAGGCAAGTGGGACACTCAAGGAAGTTTTGGGATCAATTTAACGTTGAAGCTCATCAAGTTGATGCTGGGCTTGAGCGATCATCTCCTCGGTGGGGAGAGACCGAGAAGGATGCGGGACAGCCTGAGCAAGAGAGCGTGAGTTCGGGCTAGGATAGTGATGATGGGCCGAATAAGGGGATCTGCCCTGGGGAGAGAGCCCCATTCTGGGGATGGAAGGAGGCATAGGCCAAGAAGGATCATAAGGCGTAGGGCTAACAACAGCACGGGTGGGGTAAGAAGGCCCGCTCAGGGGAGTAAGCCCATTGAAGGGAAGGGGCCCACTAAAAGGATAAGGCCCATTAGATGAATGGGGTGATGGGCCCGCGTGGGAAGAGGAATCCACACGAGGGTAAGAGGATAGGGAAGAGGAGGGATAACGCACAGGAAAAGAATGCTCTATGGGGAAAATGGCAACTTTATATAATTGAAGATAGGAGAAATACAAGGAAGAAGGAAAGGCCTAGGACAATGACTAAATGGACAGACACACAAAGATGAACTAGCCTAAATGGGCCTAACTAACAAAACAACTGCAAATGATGAGGATGGAACACAAAATAGGCTAAAGCAAGCCCAACAAAAATGTGGGTGTAAGAGAATTCAACCAAGATAAAACAAGTTGATATGATCTTTTAATTTTTATTCTTCCAAAACTTTAGTGGACCTTTTAATGATTTCAATTGAAAAGTGATCCCCTCAAGATAGGAGTGTTATGTCCCCTAGGACACAAGTCAACATATTGCTGTATTTTGATGATAGCAACACAGTGACTGTGTATGAAACTGACTTTAATCACCATGAGCATTGAAGAACCTTAATTTTCTCTTTGAAGGTCAAAGGGAAATGAATGAAGTCAGGAGGAACTGCTTAAGGTAGAAGCTGTCATAAGACAGCGTCTACGCTGTCAGAAGACAGCGTCTACGCTGCCTACACAAGCCTCGACGCTACAGAAGCCTCCAAAGCCTCCAAGTCTAGCACACTACACAAAGGCGTCAACGCCTTGGACATACTGCGTCAACGCAGCAGTATAGAAGCCTTCAACTTCCTGCGTCAAAGGTCGACCTTGCTGCTCAAGGGTCGATGTTGATGAGGCTATTGCTACACCAAGGCGTCAACGCAGCAGCGGGCTGCGTAGACGCTGCAGTTGAACGTCAAGGACTGAAGCCAACAACCCTTCTACTGCGTCAACGCAGCAGCTTGGCTGCGTGGACGCAGTTGTGGAAGAAAATACTTGAAGCCAATAAGCCATCAGTTTGTTCTACTGCGTCAACGCCTTTGGGTGGCAACGTGGACGCAGCACTGTAGGAGTCTTCAATCTTTCGTACCAAGGTCGACGCTTGTGAACGCCAAGGTCGACGCTCATGCTACTAATGTTGATGTATGAAGCTAATGGGTCTTCTACTGCGTTAACGCAGTAGAGGCACGGCGTGGACGCAGCTGTGTTTATCTTACAAGCTGCTGTTGGAGTTAATCAAGGCGTCAACGCAGCTGGTCTCTGGCGTCTACGCTGCAGTTGAAGCTGCTGCTGTTGAAGCCAACTAAACCTTCTACTGCGTTAACGCAGTAGAGGCTTGGCGTCAACGCTGCCAATGCTAAAAGGCCTTAAAATTCCTTCACGTGACTTCCATTCACCTGACTTCAATCCAGATATCTTTTTGTGGAAATTAAGAAGGGCACGTGATCCGATGATGAAAGATGTGCCAAGATTGTGACACGTGGAGTGCAGGGGAGTCAGAAGCTGCCACGTGGTCCAAGCTATAGGCGGGAAAATTAAAAAGAGAGAGAGTGAGAAAGGAAATTTGTTTCGATGAGGTGAAAAGGAGCAGTGATATAAATAGAGGAACAGAAGACAACTTGTGTTCCCTTTTTGCATCTTTGGCCTCAATCTCACGCTCAACTGCAGTGTTGACAAGTGGTATGGGGAGGCAATCCCTTGGTGGCATTGATTAACTCCATATTATTTTCAACTATTAATATGTCATCAACATATAACAACAAAATGAGAAATCTCTCTCCCACTCGCTTGACATACGCACAATGGTCCACTTAGATTATCTCGAAATCATACGAGATAATTATCTTATGAAATTTTAAATATCACTGTTTAGATGATTGTTTCAAGTCATATATTGATCATTTGAGATGGCAAAGTTTTTGCTCTTCACCTATAACCTCAAAGTCTTTTGGCTAGAGCATATAAATCGCTTCGTCTAGTTCTCCATTGAAAAATATAGTCTTGACAATTGACATTCATTTGGAACAATTCCAAATCAAGATGCAAGACGACAGTCAAAATGAGGCGAACAGATGAAAATCTCACTACCGGTGAGAATGTCTCATCATAGTTTATACCCTCCTTTGGGTATAACCTTTCGCCACAAGCCATAGTTTATATTTATCTATTACCTCAGCTGCCTTGCACTTAAGTTAGAAAATCCACTTATTTTAAATTACTTTGCGCCCAGGTGGGAGTTTCACTAATTCTCAAACTCTATTATGCACAATCGAATTAATTTTCTCTTGCATAGTAGCTTCCCATTCTTTTCTAGATGATGATTAAAAGCTTTCTAAACAGATCTGGGTTCATCATCATCTATGGGCTCATAAAGAAGTACATCATCTTCAATTTCGAAAAGACCACGGGATACATGTTCACGCTTACTATGACGTTAAGAGTTTTGACTTAGTGGTTCTGTTGGTGCACTCCCACTGGGCACACTCTCACTAGGTTGATTATCCCTATTATTTTCGACGGATACAGGTATGAGAACATATTCCCTTCTTTCATCGGAAGATGGTAGGATATCAGACTGTTTATCTATCTCATAAAGATCAAGACTCTTTCCACTGTCGCCAAGATGAGGAAATTCTTTTTCTAAGAAAACAACATCTCGGACCTTTCGCTTCGTCATTCTGTCTTCTGGATGCTGGCCATACATGACATAATCCACTGAGCTCTCAAGCTATCTAATAAAGATAAACTTTTGAGCTCTTGAGCCAACTTTCCCAAACTTGCTTGACATGTCATGGACATATCCCGCTGAACCTCACGGGCGTAAATGATCCAAATCAGGTTTGTGGCCATGGCACAATTCATATGGGGTAGAAGGAACTGACTACGAAGGCACACAGTTAAGGATGTAGACAGCAGTTAATAAAGTATCTCCCCAAAAAGATATTGGGAGATTCGCCTGTGCCATCATCGATCTAACTATATCTAGCAATGTCCTATTCCTTCGCTCAGCAACACCATTTTGTTGCGTCGTGTACGGAATAGTGAGTTGCCTTCGTATACCCTTTTCCTCACACAGTGTACGGAACTGATCCGATAAATATTCGTATCCACGATCCATTAGAAGAGCTTTAATACTCTTTTCCTTTTGATTCTCGACTTCCGCTAAGAAGTGCTTGAAACAATTGAACACTTCATAGTGATGAGCAATCAAATATATATATCCGTATCGTAAAAAATCATCGATAAATGTGAGAAGATAAGAGTAACCGTTTCAAGCCCTTACGCTCAGTGGCCCGCAGATGTCGAAATGGATTAGCTCTAGTGGTTCTGAGGCTCTTACAGCCTTGCCAAAAGGCTTACAGCATGCTTTACCAGCTAGACACGACTCACATATTGGCAAGTTGTCCTTAATGAGCGGTCCCAAAAGGCCTTCTTGAGCTAATCTGACCATACTATCTTGTCCTATGTGGCCTAAGCGAGCATGTCATATCGCAAAATCCAAGTCTTTGTGAGTCGACACCGACATGGATGCAGAAGAAGAATAAGAGAAATAATCCATAGCAAGATCTAATATAAAGAAACCATCATGCATTACACCATGTCCATAAACAACATTGTCCAAGACAATATTTACAGAATCGCCAAAAAAAGTAACACAAAAATCCATTGCCAACAAAGTGGAAACTGACAAGAGATTATACTGGAGCTTAGGCACATAGAGCATATCGTACAAAAGCAACGTTCGTCCACTTCCAAAATGGAGTTGGTATGTACCGACTCCGTGGACATCTTCGTTGGTTCCATTGCCCACAAAAATGTTTGCTTGCTTGCTGGAATCTGATGATAATGTACAAAACCTACTCGATCCATGGTTATGTGCTTTGTTGCTTCTGAATCCATAATCCACACAAGATTAGGATGAGGAGTCAAAACATGTGTACAAACGTAAGTACACGGAGAGCTAGGAACATGTATTACCTTTTCAGGTCAGGATACTAATGAGCGAAATGGCCTTGTTTCCTGCAGTTAAAACACTTCATATGGCCCCCACCCCTAACCCTAGCCAGCCCACCAGCATCCCACGCCCTTGCCCTCTCTCCCTCTGCAACCCAGGTTCGCCACCCCCTGCTCCGTGCGTCCACAGTAATCCCGGAGCCACCCCGTCACCGCTACGTCTTCCCGTGGATCAAGAAGTCCTGTTCTGCTACCCTCTACAACAAGCCTGCAACAGAGCCTCAGTTGGCAGACCTTCCAGCGGCATCCACAGTGTGAACCAACCAAAGTTGTCTTCTGTGGAGTCATTCTTCGTCGAGCCAGCTTCGCTCCAGAAGTGGTCCCGCGGTGATTCGACCTCGGCTCTGATCACGTCGCCCATTCTAGTACAACTACACCAGCTTCAGGTCTGAACCTGAGTACCATCTGGTAGCAGTTCCACCGCCCACCCCTATGCGAATCAGTCAGAGCTCCCTTCACGAGAGTTCTTCTTCTCCAAAGTGCCGACGAACCAGAGGTGGTCCCGCCTACTATCGACAATGCCTCCGCCTGGGACGTCCATTCTCCCTCAATCGCGCCAGTCCCAGAGTCCTCTGTTGGCCCAGGACAGACTGCTGCAAAGTTGGCCCCGACACTCCCTCCTCCTCTTAGTTTCAGGTCGACCAGTCTTCTGAAAAGTTGTAGATAACGATGATACAAAACCAACACAAGTGGTTTCGTCTCGTTCAGACATCGGCACTGGAAGTTCCACCATGACCATCAGTGACCTATCCTACTGTTCACCCAGGAACCTGATGCCAACCATTCCGATGACCATGTCTAGTGACATGATCAGACAGCCACCATCTTCTGAGGGTTCGTAGAGCTCCCTATTTTCTACATCCACGACTTGGTCCCGTCACTTTTGGAGTTCCACAGCGAGCGTACCGGCCAACGCACCACAACTGCCTCATCTAGTCCTGCGTAGTAGAACTGCACAGGCCTACAGCTGCGACCACCGCCTCCATCCAGTGACGTCGGCTCAACGTTGGACCTTCAGGCATCCTTCGGCATCCCTCAGGCTTCGACCAGGCATTGGCAGCACCTCGATCGAACATCCGAGCTAGGTGTACGGTCAATTGCTTGTTTCCCCTCCCCTCTATCCCCCCCTCCTGCGCGAGGGTAGTGCATGTAATCGTTTTCCCGCCCCCGTGATCCCCCTCCCTGCGTGGAGCATAGTAATTGTAATAGCAGAGACTTCGCCAAGCCTCCTCGACGCATCGTGACTGCCGGGTGCGCACGCTCCCCGGCTCGCCATCCTCTCCGACCGGAGCTGGTCCTTTGGACGGGCTAGGTACGTGCGGCTGCCACTCCACTCTGCTTGTCTAGTATTAGCTCCAACTGCAGCGCCAGTGTGAGGAGTGCCCGGTCAATAATTCCACTATTCGTGAGTTCTTGCTACCGGTGACTGAGTACACATCTGAACCGATCCCCTCGATATCGGTCCGCCTGGTTGAATCCGACGCCCACGACTTGTTCCCCGGGTGGTTCACCACCTCCCTCCTCGCTACTCGGACCGTGTCTGACCCTCTCGCGAGCCACAGCTCACCGATCCATCACTATGAGCCCCGAGTGGAGTCCGCAACGCGCGCGAGTGTTAGCTTTATCACTAGACGACCTGTGCTTGTTGATTGCTGGCTTAGGGTCCCGTGTCTCGATCGGGTTCATCCCGCGTCAACGGCAAGTCATTTAAAGCGTAGAAGGATGAAAAGACACCAGCTCTGCTCTCGATCGACATGCAAGCCTGATTTTTCAACTGCAAATCGCGCCAGATCACTGACTCACTGACAACCATGGATACGGTAAATCCTACTTAGTCAAAGGTGGTAATGTGTAGTCAATCGCTTTTTGAATATTTCCTCTACTATATAGAAAGAAAATCATTACAATGCTAAGTCTAGAGAGAAATTACGAAAAAGGAAGTTGAACTAATAAGGTAGGTATAGATTTCCTAATCTATGGAGATAGGAGAACTCAGAGAAGTCTGTGACCCCTCCTGAAGCTCAACAAGCGAAGGACCCTCGGTGCTCAGAGATCTGCCCCCGGTATATTTGGTGACAGCCAGCCCGGGCACTGACCCCATTTGTATGGGAACTGCCCCGTCTGCGCGCCCTCCTAAGGCACCCAGAGTTGGCGATCTCTCCTCCATCGAGGTAGGAGCATCTTCGCTCGGCTCTTCATCACTTGACATTGACGAAGGAGAATCCAAACCATCCTCATTAGAGTCGTAGCGCTACTTAGGGGGAAAGGTGACCTCGTCGAGGTCTTGCTCCTGAGCCAGTATGACTGCCCGCTTGAAACCTTAGGCGAAACCCTTCTGCAGTCCTCGTCGGTAGCCCGGCTCATAGCACACGAAGGAGGCCTACTTTAGGGCCTCTTGGTACTCCTCTGAGCTCTGATATCGCTCGATTATCTCCTCCCCAGCTCTTAGCACCTTCTCCTCTAGCTCGGCCACCCTCGCACTAGCCACGGCCAGCTTTACTTTGACCTCGGCCAACCCCGCTCCAGCCTCGGTCAGCCTTGCCTCAAGTTCGACTCACACCACCTCGGCGTCCTCCTTGGCCTGCTCGATCTCTCGGGCCCGCTCCTTGAGCTCCGCTCGCTCGACTGCCCACCGATCCGAGCGCTCCGCTTGAACCCGATGCTCTTCCTCTAAGAGCTTACTCTTAAGCTCGACCATATACCGTGCTTGGGTCAATTGCTTGACCCGTGACTAAGCTTCCTCCTGATTCGCTAGGTCGCGTGCTTGGAGTGAAGTCACCTCCTATCGAAGCGCCCTGAGCTCAGATGTCAGTTGACCAATCCTGCGGTCAGACTCAGCACGAACCTAGGACTGACTCCTCCCCTCGTTCACCATCCGAGCCACGAAGTCGGTAATCTCAACTCCCAGTTGAGCCATGAAGATACCTCCCTCCATGAACCTTTCATGGAGCATGGGCGGGGAACATCGTCGGAACTCCTCCCGAACCGATGAAGGTGCCAAATCTCGGCACCGATTATACAGAGAAGCCTGGACGGCAAACCGCCATTGCCAAAGAGGAGGAGCCTCTTCCGGGAGTACCGGAGTCAGAGAGTCACCTCTGATCATCCCCAATCCCGGGACGATGATGCTCAGCTTGGCTCGGACCCACACCTCGATATCCTCCTCCCCGCCATGCGTCTCGACTACCCCGACTGGGACCTCAGAGCTAACCACCTCCCCCTGCGCTCCGGCTGGTTTAGATCGAGGAAGTCCCCTCAATCACTGTGGGCACCTCTGGCTCGGCCAGAAGAGGACTCGGGTGATGGACACTCTCTGCTATGGGCTCCTCGATCGGGCAGGAAGTCTTTGCTTTCTTCGACTGCATCTTCTCGGTGGTCAACACCTTCATCAAAGCCAGAAGCAGCCGCTCCCCGGCATCCTTCCGCTTGGACCCTCGACGCTCGGAGGTGTCGTCCCGAGCAATCTGCTTGCCCTTATCCCGGACAATCGAGGGATCCGTCGAAACTTGGGGCACGCTCGGAGTAGTCGTCCCTTTCGATTCAATGACCTCCCAATTGGCTGGTCGCCCCATGCTGCCGCCACATCTTGCCTCTACTTAACAAAGGGCAAGCCATCAGCGGAATGTTTGACTGACCGAGATAAGAAGGTAGGAAAGCTGAAGCTTAAAGTCCTTACCCCTAGGTGGTAGCACTCGGCGGGGATACTCCTCTATGTTGGCCAAAGTCATCAACTTAACGGTGGTTCGATGACTCGCCTAAAGGATCCTAATCTTCTCCCCCAACTCTGAGGGGATCACCGATTGTTTAGGAGGGAATATCGGATGGAAGTTTGGCTTGTCGGGGAACCCCCAGTTGGGATGCCCCTTGCTAGCCCCGACCAAGAAAAATTGAGTCTTTCACCCCTTATGCGAAGAATCCCAAGGAGAAAGGGTCACACAGCTCCACCCCCTCCTTGCCTGATGATAGAAGAAGCCCTTCCCAACGTGAGTTTGCTCCTTCAATTTGAAGAAAGTGTGGAAGAGGTCCAAAGAGGGATCAAAACTGCACATGCGACAAAAGAAAATGAAAGAGAAGATGAAAGTATAGGAATTGGAAACCAACTGGATCGGAGCCAGCTGATAGAATCGCAGTAACTACGTAACGAAAGGATGGAGAGGAAGCCAAAAGTCACACTTCCAAGTCAGAAGAAAAATGCAGAAGAGATCTGAATGAGTATCCAGGCTCGACTCGTGAGGTCTGGTGGGGGAAAGAAATACCACCACGGTAGCTCGTAGTAGGTCTCGATCTCCTTCACCTCGGTCTCACCCAACTCGCTGCACAGGGGATGGCTGGGCACCAAACTTCCTACACCTTGCTCAGGCCTCTGGGCCTCAACCGCAGGATCGTGCTCCGCCATAGAGACATGCGAAGAGTGACAGGAAGAAGAGGAAACTATGGAATCTAAAGACACCAGAGGAGAAGGAAGCTGATGGATCACTGCTATCGTGGTCTCTTCCAACTCCATGAAGGCCTCTGTGATTCTTTGCTCCCTCAAGTCGCTCTCATGGCGCATGAATCCTCTCAGAATGTCGATGCAACATAAGGGGAAAAGCCCTAGGCAGAGGAAACGTAAGACGCAAGCACACAGGACATTTACATATTTATCCCGGTGACCCTAGCGGGATGTGTCATGATGTTTCAAACTCCCAGAAGGGTCTCCTGCGTCGGCTCGAGGAAACCTTCATCATCATACCCTCGCCCTCAGGACAGCCGCATTAAATGGCCCCAACCGATGACGACATTACCCACTTGAGTCACCAACGCTACCCCATAGCATACCACTCTCTGAGTGCTCAATCACCACACTGGTGGAGAGTGATCTCGTGCCCCTCAATTCTTCTGCTACTCTCATTCCACCTACGCTCTGCCAGCTTACTAGCTTAAGCATCAGAGAGTTTTCCATGAGATTCTAACCTTGGGCTCCTCTGATCTATTTCCTGCCTTGCAGATCTCTCATTCATGGTGACGAGGATAAGATCGTATTGATGTGGCACAGCCCTAAGATTCAAATATGACTCCTTGGACCTAGACCAGCAAGCATATATTGAAGACAACGGACTCGCGCAAACGGTGAGCTCTCACGGCGCACTCGATCCCCGAAGGCGACCGGGTGATGATGGCGAGGGTCCAAGGCGGAACCCAATCGATCTAGGGATCTAGACTAGCTTAGGCTGACCCCTAAGGGTCTGGGATTCCCAACCAAAGTGGGGGCCGGCACGCCGGGGCGTGGGTTTGGGGATCCTATGATGCCATAGTCAGGCTAACTCATCCTTGTTTGTAGCAAGACACCAGTTATTATGTGTAGGATCATCTAGGTCAACCATGTATATGTTATTGACTCTTTTACCGATAAATTTAATAGATTCAGAATTAGATTCATAAATGGCGCAAGCATGAGAGTCAAACATTACCTTATGGCCTTTATCACATAGTTGACTGATACTTAACAATTTATATTCCAAACATTCAACCAATAGGACATCATCAACTGAATTTGAAAGATTCCTACCAACCTTACTTTTGCCAATGATTTTCCTTTATTGTTACCTCCAAACGTAACATGGCCACTTTCCTTCTCAGTTAATAAGCAAAATTTAGCCTTGTCGCTCGTCATGTGCCTTGAATAGTCATTGTCGAGATACCACTTATTATGTATGACTGCAAGGCATTCCTGCAACGCACATCAAGCACATGATTTTGGAACCCAAAAGCACTTGGGCCCCATAAGACCAATCAAATCATTCAAGCATGATAGCATTTGCTTTGGAATCCACATTTGCCTTATTGGTTGAGATTTGACAGATTTGTCTTGATTTTTCATTTTTAGAGAAGCATGCTATTTTTGAATCTTTGGTCCTCTTGATGCCTTTTTATTGGTTGAAAGGTTTGATTTCTTGCTCCATTTATTTGTCCAAGTAGCATTGGATGGTGTGGACATGCTTGGGTACCTTGATTGGTCAGACCGATATGAAGTTTGACCATTGAAGGGTCTAGACATGGGCTGCATCGACCTGGTGGGGAAGCTGCGTCGACCTCTCCATTGAGAGCTAGGCTGAAAACTATTCTTGTATGACGACGAAGTCAACTCAGCATATTGGTCACGTCGACCTGACCACTATTTTCCATAGACAAAAGGGTTCTGGAACCAATGTTGCGTGGACACACTATTATTGCTACGTCGACCTGACCCTATCCTATTTGCCCTTCTGTAAGATCCCCTATCAGAGGGATGTGTTGATGCACTATTGTAGTTACGTCGACCTGACCAATAGCTCTTAGAATTGACATTCCCTTGGGTCTAGGGTTGCATTGACCTAGCATGGACATTGGGTCAACCTGAAGGCTTGGGCTTTTGTACAGAAGAGTACTGGCCCTGTTCCCTTGGCATGTCCATCTTTCCTTTGCCCTTGTCCTTATCATCCCTTTTGTTTGAATTGTTGATCACTTTTCCTTTTTCTTGATTCTTATCAACAGAATTCATTTTTATCAGGGGCGAGTACTTACAAGAGCCTTGTTCAGAAATGAATGTGACAATTTTTATTCCAAACTCTTTCTTACTTGTGGGATTAACCCAAGGCCTTCCTTTGTAAAGTTGCTTTTAACACCCATAATAGCTTCCAAATTTTCTTTGCCTTGAACCATCTTCTCAAGAGAGTTTTGCTTATCCTTATCTTCTTTTTGTAGATTTTCAAAGTCCTTTTGAAGTTGTAAGTTCACTCCCTTGATAGCTTCATATTTTTCAGTGGCAATTTTTATGTCTTTCTCAAATTTTTGCATTCTTAGCTTTAGTTCATCGATCACTTCCATCAAATGTTCATTTTCCTTCTTTAGATCCTTACACTTAGCTTTATCATTATCACATTCAGCAAGTGTTTTCTTTAAACTGGCAATTTCTATCTCTAAGCCTACATTTTTCTCATTTAGGGGATTGTCATGAGCAAGATTATTAACCTTTTTCTTTAGTGACTTGTTTTCCTTTTTAGCAAGATCATATTTGTCAAGCAATTCACTGTATGCATCCTCCCAGTCACTACATGTAAAATTTTTAAAAGTAGAGATTACCTCATCTTCCTCATCTCCTCTTGCCATCAAGCAAAGCTTTCCTTCACTTTCTTCCTCGGAGGTACTTTCTTTTTCTTCATCTTCTTCCTCATCACTCCATGTGCTTATCATTGCTTTTGGCCTTTTCCCTTTCCATGTTGACTGAGTTTTCTTCACAGCTTCTGGGCATTCAGACTTAACATGGCCAGGCTTCCTGCAATGGTAGCATATAAGCTTGTCAGATTTCTTAACATTTTCAGACTTAAATTTAGGAGATTTTCTTACCTGCAACCTTCTATTCCTAAAGCCCTTACCTTCCTTCTTCAATTTTTTTTTTGAACTTTCTTGTCAACATGGCAAATTCACCAGAATCCTCCTCAGTGCTGGATGACTCACTCGCATTTGAGGATTCCTTGCTGCTTGGGATAGCCTTCAAGGCAAGTGACTTCTTTTTCTTCACTTCTTTTGCCTTTCTTTTCAAATTGAGCTCATAGGTCATTAAAGACTCTATCAGTTCATCAACAGAGGTGATGGCTAAGTTTCTAGATTTCTTAATAACGGTGGCCTTAGTGTGCCAAATGGGAGTGAGGGATCTAAGGATTTTCCTAACCAGCTCATACTCGCTATTTCTGCATTTCATTATTGATGACTTTATGGCTTCATATTTTTCAAGGTTGAGTTTATTTTCTTTCTCATGTTCTTGACATTTCAGTTTGACTTCTTTGAGTTATTTTTTGAGATTTTCATTTTTCATTTTCAGATTTTCAAGTTCTGAGCTGTCAGAGTCACATTCCTCAATTTATTTCCGTACTTTTTTATTTTCAATTTTTAAGGTCTCCAAACTTTTATTAACAGGATTGTCATGCACTAAAGTATTGATTTTCCTCTTTAGATGCTTGTTTTCTTTCTTAAATGCTTTGTATCTTTCTAATAAATTAGTGTACGCCTCTTCCCAATCTTCAATAGAGAAATTGCCAAAGAGAGTAGTTACCTGATCTTCTTCTTCTTCATTAGCCATCAAACAGAAGTCATCTTCCTCTTCTTTTTCAGAGGAGCTTTTATCTTCCTCCACGTCGTCGCTCCAAGTGCAGACCATCGCCTTAGGCTTCTTCCCTTTGGCCTTGAATGTCTTCTTAAGCAGCTTGGGGTATTCTCCTCGCATATGCCCGGGCTTCCTACATTGGTAGTATAAAACTTTGTCAGACTTCTTTGTTTGATCAGGTTTGAGATTGGGGATTCTACTAACTTGTGGTGTCCTCTTCTTTTTCTAGAATTTATCTTTACTTCTTAAGAATGTTTTAAACTACCTGGTGAGTAGAGCGTGATCACCTAGCCTTGCTTTGGGGATGTCACCTTCTTCATCCTCATAGGACTCATTAGTGCTCTCAGATACCTTGAGAGCCACTGACTTCTTCTTCTTGTGGTCTTCCTCAATTCTATTCATGTTGAGCTCATATGTCATGAGCGAGCCTATCGGTCCATCAAGTGTCATCATAGATAAGTCCTTTGAGTCTTCAATCACAGTGGCTTTGATGTCCCAGACCGGTGTGAGAGATCTCAAAATTTTTCTAACCAGTTCATTATCAGAATATTCTTTACCCAATGATTTTAAGTAGTTTGTTAGTTGGGTAAGCCTAGCATACATTTCTGAAATGGACTCGTCAAGTTTCATCTTAAACATTTCGTAAATAGAAATCAGCATGTTGGCCTTGGTGGCCCTTACCTCAGATGTTCCTTCATATATCAGCTATAGCAGATCCCACATCTCTTTAGCGGATGTACAAGTAGACACCCTAGAGTACTCTGTGGGATGAATAGCACATTGCATCACGTTCATTGCACTCCAGTTGACAGTGGATTTCTTTATCTGGTCTACAGTCTAGATGTCCTCATCTTCAGAGAGTTCATAAGGATCTTGACTGACTACCCTCTAGATCATATGATTCTAACCGCGAAGAAACACTTCCATTTAGTTTTCCAATATGTGTAATTTTTTCCATCAAAGAATGGAGGTCTATTAATGGAGTGGCCCTCAGCTATGAAGCTGTGAGGGATGTTCCCAATGGATCTCCCTTGGTCGTTGGACCACATTTTCAGGGAACCCGAATTGATACCAATTGATAAGTGGTATGAGTGGATCTAGAGAGGGGGCGAATAGATTTCACACTTAATTCTTGATCGCTTTGAAAAACAAATAAAGACTGTAAGGCAGAGAGAGAGATTTCAAGTGCTATTCTATACAAATACACGAGATGTTTGAATCACACACATATCAACAATGTTGATCGAATCAAGACACCTGTGAAAGGGGTAGATGAAAGGGAGTCGGCACAGCAAACCATAACACACCATCTTTAAGGAGGTTCGGCTGCTATTTAGCAGGCCTACGTCCACCCCTCACCAACTCGGTGAGGCTTGCACTTCTGGCCAAGAAGAACACACACACACATATGCTGATACACAGCTTACACAGGGATATCGTTCCTCAACACACACACAGCTGCGAGGCAGCCCACACACACTCCTGTCCCTAAAATAGGGTACCGAAAACACACTGAGAAGACTCAGTAAACATGCATCGAAAGGCTAAGGAAAGAAATGAAAAATAGTGAAGAAAAACTCTAAATAAGAAAGCTAAATTGTACCTTCTGATAAAAATCAGGAAGCTGAACAAAGACGATGTGAATGAAAATCTGAAACTTCAATTTCAGAGAACTGGATCGATCTAATTTCTGGGCTACAATCCTCTCTTATTTTTCTCTTAGATTTCTCTTCTGAAGGCTCAGGCTCTCACTAACTCTTTTCCCGCTCAGGTTTTCTCCAAGTAGCTTCTCTGGCAGCAGCAAGCTCTTCAAGCAAAGAGCTTCGTATTTATAGATGGAGGGGCCAGACAATTTTTCCCTCCCAAGATCTGCCACTTGATTGGTCCAAGATAAAATAATGTTCTAGACCACTAGCTTTTTTTCAAAGCGATCTCCTGATTGGTTCATGGCAAAAAGGAAATCTTTATTTGAAACTACTTTTTTAAATATCCATCCTCATTAGCTTAGGACAGCGACCTATCCAGGGACCTGCTCAGACCTGTGCAGAGGCTGCACAGACCTGTCTAGAGACTGTGCCCCATGTGCATCGACCTATCCAGGGACCTGCTCAGACCTGTGCAGAGGCTGCACCGACCTGTCTAGAGACTATGCCCCATGTGCATCGACCTATCCAGGGACCTACACTGACCTGTCTAGAGGCTACATCGACCTATGTAGAGACTGTACTTCATGTGAATCGACCTATCCAGGGACCTGCATTGACCTATGCAGAGGCTTCACCGACCTGTCTAGAGACTGTGCCCCATATGGATCGACCTATCGAGAGACCTGCACTGACCTGTCCAGAGGCTGCACTGACCTGTCTAGGGACTGTACTTTATGTGCATCGACCTATCTAGGGACCTGCACTGACCTATGCAGAGGCTGCACCAACCTGTCTAGAGACTATACTCCATGTGCTTCGACCTATCCAGGGACTTGCACTGACCTATCTAGAGGCTGCACCGACCTGTCTAGAGACTGTACTTCATGTGCATCGACCAATCCAGGGACCTTAAACTTTGATAGAGACTCAGAGGAAACTCATGAAAGCCCGTAACTTGATGGAAAATCAAAAAGAAAAATAGAAGATGAACATGGTGGTTGATCCCACATACCCTCAGTCCCTCTTTAAAGTATAGAAAATATTTGAAATCGTTCTAATGCATCATTGACCCCTAAAATTTGAGGTTAGGTGCCTACCTTTGAAATGTTAGACCGACGATCTGGGGATGAGATCCACACCCCAGATCTACCTAAGCTTTTCCCCCTCGAGCCTGGGGCACTGCAGGTTTGTCCTTCACGTGCCGGATCATCCACCCATGCACCGGATTGTCCACCCGCACCGGATGGTCTGCCCACGAAGAGACGAGGTCCCTCACTCTCTTCTCACACAAGAAGGGTAGAAGGTGGCGAAGGGTTGGTGGGAATGGTTGTTAAAGGCTTACCACCCTTGAAACCTAACTCCTTATATAGTTTTCAAGCCTCCTAAGGTTCTACCCACGACCTATAAGGCTCCAACCTGCTCCCAAGGTCGCTGGTTTGAAGAGGAGTTAATGCCAAGCACCCCTTCGGGTTTAAACAGGTGTGACCTTTCGATCGCCAGTCATAAGTGCTAGTAGGCACACTCTTCTGTTGGTATTTGGGTTGGGACGTCTTTAGATGAAATCAAGAGGACATCCAGATCTAACTTTGGGAAGTGGTTTCATCGAATTTCATCAATCCTATCATGAGTTATGATTTTTACAAGATTAACATTCATTCTCCCCCATTCCAGTTGCGACCCTTCATCTACCTTGTCATAAATATGAGAGGGCACACTCTTATGTTGGGATTTGGGTTAGGATGTCTTCAGATGAGATCAAGAGGACTTCCAGATCTAACTTTGGGGGGTGGTTTCATTGAATTTCAGCAACCCTAGTATGAATTATAGTTTTCGCAATATTAACATTCATTCTCCCCCGTTCCAGTCGCGACCCTTCATCTACCTGGTCATAAATGCGAATGGGCAGGCTCTACTTTTGGGATTTGGGTTGGGGGGTCTGCATATGAAATCCAGATAACTTCCATATCTAACCTTGGGACATGGTTTCATCGAATTGCATCAATTCTAGCATGAGTTATGATTTTTGCAAGATTAACATTCATTCCCCCATGTTCCAATCGTGACCTTTTGGTAGCCCGAGATAATTAGGGCATAGCTCTAGTATCTTGATAGAATTTGGCCTCGACCTCAACATAGAAGATGTAGCTGACATCCCATTTGAGATTATGACTTTGGTTTCAGGTCGTTTCAATAACTACAAACAAAGTTATGAATTTCTAATTAATTACATGTGAATTACCAAAAAAGTCACACCTCTTCATGATGGTTGGTGATAAAAGGGCTCAGAACCTTGGGTTCTGGTACGAATTGGGCTTCCATCTCAATAGGAGAGTTTGGTTTAAGGGCCCAAGCTTTCAAATGGACCTAGTTTCAGCCCATTTGGATAACTATGGGCAAAGATTTTCTTATTTCAACTGGTGACAGTGTTTTCTATAACTGTTTTGACCTATTTTCATAAACTCCCTCTTACCCCCTGTTAGGCCTATTTTCCAAAGTTATAATCTTCACCAAAGTTGTTCCTTACCCCATGGTCATCGCATGGGTTTTGCTTTCACCTAATTCTGATCTTCGTAGGTTAAGTTATGAATTTTCTAAGGATCCTTTAATATTTTGTTTAAATGTCTACTTCATTGTGTTGATGGGTCCGAATTGCACCCAATTGGGCCAGTGTCCAATTTGGTGGTTCTAACACTACCATGGAGCAGGACTATGCCCGCTATGTCTGTCATTGCACCAAATGCCAACTTTATACAAACAAGGTTCACACTCCTTCATCTTCACTTCACCCTCTTATAGGTGGATTCATGCTTTATGGACGGATACAGATATCTGCGGATATATCCATACCCGTGACGTAGATACCCGTATCCATACACGTAAAAATAATAGGGTGTTATCCGGGTATGGTATTTGTAAAATTTTCACGGATAGGGTATGGTATTGGTCTAGCCGAACCGAACCCGATCCATTTACATCCCTAATGGAGAGGCGTTGCAGTGGTATTGGCACTATTCTAGCACCAGAGATCTGCTTTCTTGGTCTGATTTTGTGGCGGCTCTTGAAGCTAGATTTGGATCTGTGTCTTTAATAGAATCACACGGGTTATTAAGCAAGCTGAGGCAAACAAATTCAGTAGCAGAATATCAAAGGCAGTTCGAGATTCTTTCTAATAAAATTTCTGGAATCTCAGGAGATCATCTCTTGGGGACATTCATTAGTGGATTGCGAGATGACATAGCTTTTGAGGTGCAATCTTTTATGGCCAAAAATCTTAGTCAAGTTATGCGCTTGGCGAAACTTCAAGAGGCCAAGTTAATGTCCAAGAAGCCATATTCCAATTCAGTTACATCTCCCTACAGGACTTTTTCACCGCATGTTCGCCAAACTACATTTCCTGCACCAGCGCCAGTTAAGATTGCACCACCACCTGTTCGAAGGTTATGCACTCAACAGCTGCAAGAAAGGAAGTTAACAGGATTATGCTACAATTGTGATGATAAGTGGGTGCCGGGTCACATTTGTAAAACCCACAAACTCTTCTTGATTCAGTTAATCCCTGATCTGTCTGACTTTGATATTCCACAGCAAGAGATTCAACAAGTTGAGATAGCTGATATTATTACATGTATGGACCCAGTTACATTGCAAGAGGATAGCCCCTCTCGCTTCCCAAATAGTACCACAGTTGTCTTCTCCGGGTACATTTAAACTAGCTGGTAGCATTGGTGCTTTATCTGTTATCATTTTAATAGATAATGAGAGCACACACAACTTTATAGATCCTGTTGTTGTTCACAAGCTGGGTTTATCACTTACCAGTGGATCCAGGCATTCTGTGAATATTGCTGGGGGTTTACAGGTTGCCTCACAGGGTTTCTATTCTAATGTCACGCTCAAATTGTCAGATATAGCTTTTACCTTAGACTTATTGGTTTTGCCCTTGGGGACTGTTGATGTGGTTTTAGGAACTACCTGGATGCTCATGTTGGGAGACATTTTATTTAATGTGGCTCACAAGACTATGCAATTTACTATCAATGATAAGCAATATATTTTCCAAGGACTTTCTGAAGAAGAAGTTCAGCTGATTTCTGGGAGGACTTTTTCTAAAGATCTTAAGAATGGGCGTTCCTTCTACACTATTCAATTATACAATGTTGACCTCCCAAAATCACCTGCACACAGTTCTGAAACTTTCCTTGTCTATCCACCTGATTTGGCAGACTTATTAGATAGGTACTCCTTGTTATTTTTTGAACCTCAAGGACTACCTCCTCCACGAGTTTGTGATCACAAAATCCCTCTACTTGATGAATCTAAAGTAATCTCTCTTCTTCCGTACTGCCACTCCCCTTTTCAGAAAAATATCATAGAACAATAGGTAAATGATCTTTTCCTTCATTCTTCTATTTAACGTAGTAAGAGCCCATTTGCTGCACCAGTTCTTCTTGTATAGAAGAGAGATGGCACATGGAGAATGTGCATCGATTACAGGGCACTGAACTATCAAACAATTAAAGATAAATTTCCCATTGCATTCATTGATGATCTACTCGATGAATTACATGGGTCTACATTCTTTTCCAAGTTAGACTTGCGATCTGGGTACCACCAGATTTGCATGCACCCTAATGACATACACAAAATAGCTTTTCGTACCTATGAGGGCCACTATGAATTCCTTGTTCTTCCTTTTGGATTGTCTAATGCTCCCTCAACATTTCAGAGCCTAATAAACACCATCTTCAAACCTTGCCTAAGACGGTTTGTTCTAGTCTTTTTCGATGACATCTTAGTTTACAGTAAGGACTGGAAGAGTCACTGAGACACTTATAGGAAGTCCTCCAACTGCTATTGGATAACCAACTGTTTGTTAAAAAGTCAAAATGCTCATTTGGAGTCACAACTATTGAGTATCTTCGACATGTTATATCACATAATGGGGCATCCTTAATGGCAGAGAAGTTACAATCCATTCTTTCTTGGCCAATTCCCAAAACCATTAAAGTATTGAGGGGTTTCTTAGGCTTGACTGGATATTATAGGAAATTCATAAAATGTTATGGCTTAATAGCTGCACCTTTGACCCAGCTATTGAAAAAAAATAGTTTTCAGTGGTCCTCTGTAGCAACAGATGCTTTTAATAAGCTCAAGGAAGCCATGTCATCCACCCTAGTTTTGGCTTTGCCAAATTTCAATGAAACTTTTGTGGTGGAGTGCGACACCTATAATTTTTAATAATTTACATAAATGTCGTAGTGTGTCACGAATAGGTCCAGCAAGTGTTGATGAAAAAGTCGTTGAAAAGAATATTTACGAAAATGAATATATAATTGCGAGGAGTTATGAATAAGATAGTTCACGTTGACTTATGAATGTTGCTTAAGTAGCCGGTGCCCGTTCACACAGCAACCTTGGAATATGGATATGCTGAGGCGTCACAAAAAAATCCAACGGGATAAGAACACCCATATCCAACTGCAAGCCTATAGAAGGATCAACAATGAACGTCTATCACTGTTCCTGGATTCCTTGGCGATATTTAACAGCACCAGCTTATCCACAGAGATGACACCCGAGAACTCCACAATTGCCAGCCTCTTTATTGTGCCAGCGGAAACCCCATCCGATCACAATTGCAAGCTCTTCAGTGGAGGATTGTCAAATGGAAGGCTCCATGCAATAACCATCATATAATCGAGGGAATCAGCAGTTCGTTTCCCTTGATCTGGCATCGAGGTGGCTCAGAACTGTGAAATATTTCATGGGACCTGTCTGGAGTAGATGTAGGGGATGAACAAGGCAACCACAGCGGAACCCACACGAGTCCTCAAAAAGTTTTAGTTTCCGGGTTTGTCCAGTTTAGCCCAGAAACAGCGAAGAGATCAGATTGAAGTCGGAATCCATGACAAAAAGAGCTAGGCAAACAGACTGTTGCCTGTTTCTAACTTGTGATCAAGTCCATAGCCATCTAAGGAAGCACCTATAACTGTCATGGCGACCATGAAGACATGGCATAAATAGAATGATAACCTCTTAGAAAGGAGCCGGTGCAACATCTCTCAACCCCTTGATGAGCAGGTGGCAGGACCACCCCTTGTCTGCCTTGTATTGTAGGAATTGCAGGCAAGGCATTTGCTGCCCACAATGTGGAACTGGACCTCGGATTTTGCTCCACAGTCATTGCACAGGATCAAGATCTGTCAATTAAACAAAGTTCAGATAGAATCAATAAATGGCAGGGCCAGCACCAACCTAAGATAATGAAGTGCGCCAGTCGCACAATCATCATCCCTTACCATTTTGTTCTGGTACATCTCGGGCATTGGTGTAGCAGCAACCTGATATTTGATTCATTAAATTGTCAGTTGGCCATTAAATAACCCTCTGAGTTATGTATAAGAAGACAATTGAGTCACAGCTCAATACCTCCTGGTCAAGCTTCTCCCAGACTCTAGACATGTCACAGACAGACCTTGAGCAAACAGGGCATGCAAATCTAGAAGACAAGGCTGGGCAATCAACTACTAGTAATGCCAAGAAAAACAGCCAAACAGATAATTTAACATTGGGTTATCTATCATTTTAATAGCTGATCACCTACTTCAGATGCAATTCCATCTGTTTCAAGCAATCTAAGTGGATGGTGTGCCCACATGTCAATACACTTATATCTTTCACAGAATCAAAGAGGTACTGTAATACAAAAAGGGGGGGAACAAGCAAATTTTAATGTTAGCACTTGTTTTAGAGTAACATGGGGACACAAAGATAAAAGATTTATTATTACCTCGAAGCAGATGGGACAATTGTGGTGCATAGCTCTTTCCACACATCCATGAGAATTTTTCAATGTATTGCTGTAGCAGCAACCTGATATGGCAATTTGAGCCAACTCATTTCATGAAGAAATAACATACACAGTCAAATGAACATCTCAATTGAAGGTTTATATGCTTACCACACTGAAAACAGTGGAAAAAGTTTTCTTCACCACCAGTTCTGCAAAAGCAAAATCACAGTGAAATTTTAGAGAACATGAAACAAGACGGTAGAAGAAATGATCGAATAATGCAAGTCATAGACATGGATTGAGATGGTATAACCTGCAAATCCCACATCCAGCACAGCGGTACTGATTCTTTGAAACCATCAGAGGACGGGGGGAGGGGGGAGGAACAAAGCACCTTCTTGTTATGAAAAGTAAAGACCAATATGGGATGACGCATTAAATTGCTCCTTATAAAGGTGCAAGCAAATAAATGGGCACTCAAGAACTTCAAACGAAACAAGACAGCATGCATACATCGTCATCAAAGAATTTGCATTTCCCACAGAAGTAGTTCCCCATGCAGACTCCACATCCTTCACAGTTTTGCTGAACCTGGAATTGGACGCAAGTGAACATGAAGGAATCAGCGTCATTGGGGAGTCAATAGTCACCAAATTGCAACTAAAATGAGAGAGAGTCATAATTTTGCCACAGGACGAGCACTCACATCTTGCTCCAAGCCACAGAGGGAGCAAATGACCTGAAAACAAAACATCATAATGAAGCAACAATTAGGACTCGTTCATAAAACATTATTGCGAGGACTGGGGATGGCCCATTGTGGGGGATGGAAATGTTACTTTTTTCGATCCAGGGAGAAATAATATTGTATAAGAATAGTGAAGTTTTACAGAACAGTAATGAGAGAAGTGAGAAAGTCCTATGAAAAACCCAAGGACAAATAGAATTGCCAAAGCAATTTTTGGGTTAGATTACTAACAAGAGCAGGAGCAAACTTCTTGGAAAGGTGATTAAAAGAACAAGGAAACAATAGTGGGCTAATCATTTTTTTGGGAAGGTGACCACAAGCCACTATTCATTAACAGAATAGCAAATAGATGTGTACAAGCCACTATTCATTAACAGAATAGCAAATAGATGAGTACAAAACAGCAAAAAAGAAACAGAGAATATCTAATGATAGAGACATCTCCAAAACCATGTAAACCCAAAAGCAACAGAAACCCAATTACAAGAGAAAATATTCTCCTTAATAGAATAGATTCTCTCAACCTGTTGCCTGATCTGCAAAATATGTTAACTTTTACATATAAATGCAGAGAATTATGCATTCATGGTTATGGAAATGACATCGTAAAGAATAATTGTTCCCTCGGGTATTTTTAACAGGGCATTAAAGTACACAGCTCCATATGAAATGGGAAGAAAAACCTTGTGCATGGTGCAACAATGGGTTATTACAACACTAAACTGTTAACTCACAGGCGCGACGGACGTGAATAAGAAAACATTGTTTTGAATGGGAAAGGGATTGAGAACCTCTTCAAGAAACAATTTGATTGATATTATCTAGATATAACTTCGTTTGGAAGGTAAGTTATATAGGTACATTAATCACTTCTTTTCCCACTGTTGATAAGAAATGTCAACCAAGGTAGTGACATGATGTTGCAAGGATAACAATTTATTTAAATTATATTCCCACTTGTACAACATCTTCATCAACATTTCCTCAAAATTGCTTGTTGTGATACACTGACACATGTGCTTTAAGTGTGCAGAAAAATAGACCAAGAATGCTTCATTTTTCAGTTAAAAGCACCCAATGAAATACACTATACGTGGGTACTTCCTTTTGGATCTTTTCTTTAGTTAATATAGATGCTTACACATGACTTAATGAAAAGCCACAAAATTAGAACCTTATATATCCAAGCAGGATTTATGAGAAGAGTCGTGGTTCTTCCTCTCATTAGAGACAATGCACACCATCAACGTGACAAATTAACATAGAAGCCTACTGATACCAAACAGTTACCTGTAGTAACAATGCCAATGCTAGAATCCACAAACATTAGGGCTTCGGAAAAAGTTACCATGTAATAGGACCTGTTTGCCTACTTGGACAAAGGTATTGGGTGGATCTTTGATAGACTTTCTTTGCAAGGTGTAGTTGGTTGTTTTTTTGATTGTTTTTTTTTCTAATTGACTTATCTAGTTGAAGGATTTCATCAGACTCTTGCAGCTAGCTCTTCAGGTTGAAGGACATTGGCTGACTACGTTTTCAGTTGAGAGACTTAGGCAATGATGTTCTGATTGGATTTAGACTCTCAGAGAGGATTTCAACTTAGTGTTCTAATTGAGTATGAAACCCGAATCATGTTCAACTGAGATCAGGTACTCAATATTATATTATTATCTGAATGTTATTTGGTCATATGTGGATGTTAATATTCTTACTTAAATCATGTTATCTAGTAATACATGAGACTTAATATTGAGAACTGTGATTGATCTTTGTCTCTGTTTGAGTAGGTGCATTGGCCGAGTACCTCGGAAATATATGTACGTCAAGTGCTGCACAGTTATTGCTGAAGTTTCTATCTGTACGTAACACTGGGACACTGTTGCAACCCATGATGTGATCATTAATTGACAATTGTAAAATGGTGTGACGAATTATAAATCACTCCAGTATCTTTTCTTGTTTGCTGTTTTTTTTTTTCTGTGTATGTAGGATACCAGAAGGGAGAATAGCCCCTATCTTGGGTTTATTTACTCCTTCCAGGGGCGAGCAAGTTTTATTTCCCATGGAAACACAACCAGGCTGGCCAAGAAGGAACATGGAGACCTCAAGCCAGCACAGGCACGCGGTGCCATCGCTGCAGATGAGAAGCGCCACGAGACTGCGCATGTACCAACTACCAAGACTGTGGAGAGAGTACTGTTGTTTGAGATCGATAGACCCAGATGGCACGGTGCTTGCATTCATTCGCAGACATGATGATGCAGGAGAAGATCTTAATCCCCGCACATATGACGTGTGATGGACGTGATGATAAACTGTTTGACGAGCACTTCTCAGCAGTTGCTCAGCGGCGGCTGGGTGTGTACGTACACTGCCGAGGACCATGGAGTTCCTGGTTCGCAATTACTAGGGAAGAAGTTGACAAATCTTGGCACAAGACTTGGTCTGCACATTTAGCTCCTAAAATCGGGAGGCGACGAGAGGAAGCTCAAGGGAGGGCGCCTAAGCAGGCACCGGCCATACCTTTCAGCTGGATTCACTGTAAAAACAAAAACACTCTTTGGTAAATAGATTTATGATAAATTCATGCACGATAAATCTATGCAATTTCTTATAAGTTGTATCCATGCTTCATAAACCCACCAAACTTCCAAATCTGTACTGATGATCATATTTTCCTTTCCAACCAAAATAGAAGTCTTGTGGTTCGGACCCCACCCGATCACACACCATGGCTCACCGCCTCCTGCGCCTCTGCTAGTTCTTTTTCTTCTGCCAAGGTCCTTCCACCGTGCCTGTTCTGTCTTCGGCACCCTCAGATGCAGCAGCTTTCGGTTCTTCGTCGACTTCGTTGGTCGGCCCCATGTCATAATACTGCTGTCTCCTCTGCCACAGCTCTGGTTGTACGCTGGGCGGTGCTCAACCTTGACTTGTGTCTCTTCCCACCCAGATGAGACACCAACATCTTGTTGCTGCTGCACTCCACCTTGCACAGCTTGCACAGCCAGAGACTGGTGCCTGTTTTCAGCTTCTTCACGGGCCGGACGCCAGTTCCCCTGGCGGAGGCTCTCTTTCTTACTGGGTTTGTCTGAGCCTTCCCCAGACCTGTGCCTTTGGCCACTGTCGAATGCTTTTTGGATGTACGTCTCGAAGTGGAGCCATCTGGTACCTTGGTGCTTCTCAGAAGCGCTTGCTTGGCTTTGTGTTTCCTTCCTCGGAGGTGTTCATTCAGGTCTTCCCTTGTATTGAGGCTGACGTGACACAATGCGCAGCTCCAATCAGGCTTTGCTGAGCCCGGTGGTGTGCCTACCTTGTTTTCCGCTATGCCAGGGATATTATCTGTTGCTCTCTTGATTCCAGCAACATTAGCCTTCGAAGGTTTAACCTGGAGAAAGGAGGTCAAGTTTCATTATTTGCTCTATAAACCTGGTAGACAGTACGTGCTTTTATTACGCCAAATGAAATCATTTCCCGACGGCAGATTGCCAGAGACAGAACAAGATGTCAAGAATACATCTTCCTTATACTGGAAGAGAGCCGACAGTAAACATATATAATATGGAATGAAATAACAGGCGTTCCAATTCCACAGGAACACAATTGGAAAGGATTCCAAAGTGACGTAGGTGAGAACCGATTCTGCCGCCCCAAGAACACGAAGAACTAGTCTTAGCGAACACATGGATAAATGCATCTGGAGTCTGGACCACCAATCGCCTTTCCCAAGTGACAACCGCCGGACATGGTCACCACCTCACATCGATGCCTAAGAACTGCAAGTCCACAGGAAGGGGCCTCGGTCACCTCCTCACAAAAGGGACTCTTCCCTCCAGTGAGCATCATCTGTAGTAGGTGTTCCTTGGGATGGCCCCTGCAGAGTTCCCTGTTGTCCCCAACCACCGGCCACAGGCCTGTGACAAGTGGGAGGACACATAGTTGGGTCAGATCTGGCATCAAGCGAAGTTGATGCCATTAAGGCAGAAGATGCAGCAGCAAGCCAAATTTGAATAGGTAGCCAGGAAAGATCTCGGGTCCTACAGTAGGTTGACACAGTCAACTTTGGTTTGACAAAGAAGCAGACCCAAGCAGTCGGCACTGCCTAGACACTTGGGTCCACCCCACCTTCCTGGCAGATTGGCACCTGAGATCCCTGACCAGTTTGAAGGTTGGGCTTGCACCAAACCAGACTTCCAAATTTGAACCGTCTGTAGATAGAATTCCACAGGGCATGTCTCCTACCTCCAAACTCCCGAACGATTGCCCTAACCCCGCAGCCCCTACATCGTAGACCTTGACAGTAAAGATACTCCCTTCTGGATGGATTTAAAGAGATATGTTTTTCCAAATATTCAGAAGGACGTCAGTGCAATCAACCTCTTAATTTCAGAACTAAGAATTCTTAAATGCCCCTTTGTTTCCTGGTTAGGGTAGCCCAGTTAGTCTGTACGCAGATATCTTATCCCCAGATTTCACCATGTTTCCTTGAAAAGTCCCTTCTTAGTCGACCTAGAATGACGTGGCTACCTGCACCTCATTCTAATAGGTTTGATAAAAATGCTGGAATAACAGATCTAATATGCACATGAAATGGCCAAAAATTAGCTTTACCTGAGGTCAAATCCATAATTCGAGCCTGAAGGTTGAATCCACTACTCACGCTTAAATGGGTAAAGAGAGTCTTACCTGAGGATGGAGCCAGAATGCGCATCATGCACTCTCAAATCTGTTAACATGGGCAACTCATGATTAACAGAGGCTAACTGGCAAACAAAGGAGGCTTAAATGAAAATTTCTGTTTAACTATTTCTTTACACCATATAGGTCTTCAGTTTTTCTTTTTTAGACAAAAGAAAGGCTTATGTCTCAAATCCCAATGCTGGACCATCATTTCATTGCATTTTTGAAAGTGAATTATAAAAAAATTCATTAATGAGCAAAAGGATTAGATCCTATCACCATGTCCAGCTAGCCAATCACACAATTCACCCCCCCTCTTGGGTGCCATTGATCGCGGCACTTCAAAATCAAATACATGTATTAAGATACGAAAGCTTCTTATTCCACAACAACGGAAACACTTTTTCATTCTTTCATATTCTAGGGGATTTCACTTGGAAAAGAAAATATTCCATACTAACGGATTCGGGTCCATAACTATGGGTTTCAATGCACGAGATTTTAGCGGCCAAATGTCTGGGAAGGGATCCTGGGCATTTGTGGAATCCACTGACTGTCAGTGCAAACCCTCCTGCACAAGAGAGAGTTCTCACCGGGGCTATTTTCTCTCAGAAAATTCTTTGATGCCTAAGTCAACAATGGGTGACAAGTTTTCTGGAGACGACGGAGGAACTACTCTGCTACTACCAAGGAGTATTGGGCACTATAATCGCGCACCTTGAGGGGGTAGCTGAGACCCACCTTGTACAAGTGAAGAGTCTAATTTTTGATTTGACTTCCTATTTTTCCTTGATATCGTGTGATTGTGGGAATAAGGTAAGTTGTATCTCGAGGATCCTTCAGAGTGGCAGTAGAAAAATGTAATATGCGTTAGATGCAGAAATCGTAGATTACCTATCTTGGTAATATGCGCACGATCTACATGAGGATATCCGATTAGAGAATGGCTTCCCTGATAATGCACATGATCTACTAACGTCATTGCCTAGGAGTACACTACTCTACCATCATGCAACTTAAAATTTGAAATATGATGGGTGTCCATCTAGGTCCACGTGGCAGTGCTGACAGGAACCATCAACATCACTTGCTCGCCCCTGTTGCCTCTCGCTCGGTGTACAACTCGAGGTGGAGGTAGCTTTCCATGTGGTGGGGCCGGTCTAACTTATGAGAGGTACAATTCAATTTAGATACCTTTCGTAATAATAGCCTTTTTCCAACTGACACTCTATTGCTCTTGGTGGATTACTTTTAAGAGAGGAAATGTGTTCCCTCACATCATCCTACTTGTGTTTGTGAGCTTGTAGGGGTTGTAGAGGAGGAAGTTTGGTGGAGGCTTAGCAGAGGTTGAGTGCCATCTTAGAAGGTGACTGTAAATGTTTTCCCGTCCCCTTTCTTCTACATGCAACAGGGATGCGAGATAGAAGAAGTTGTCCTAGCACCGACATATAGCGATGATTGAATATGACGATGAGGTTTCGTGGTCAGGGAGGGGGCAGTCTTGCTCTGGTTGAAGAGGGGGGGGGGGTGAATTGTAGTCGCGATCCCTGCGGAGGGGCTTTCTTGACACAGACTGACGAGTTCATGATTTCTTTTTTCTTCTTGAAAAATATTTTTTTTAAGAAAACATCCTATTTTTTCTCAATTATGTTAGAATAGTAGAACTAGAGAGAAGAAAAATGAGTGAGAGGGGGGCAGATAGAGAGAGAACTAAAGAGAGGAAGAAAAAGTTTGAGAGAGAATCACAGAGAAAGAGAGATAGGAGAGGGGAGGCACTGGTGTGATGCTTTGGCGGCGATTGCAGATTGTGCAATCAGTGGGCTGGGTGCTAGGCATGTGGGTAGTGGTGGCCGGCAAGCATGACAGCGGAGGTGGTGGTGGTGGCCAGACTTGCAGGGGTTCGTGAGGGCGACTACTACTACTGCTCCACTACGATAGGAAGGGGGTTGAGGGCTGCCTCCATTGGTGGTGATGGGTAGCCGTGGCGATGGCGGAAGGCGAACACAAGGGGCCACTCATGGGGTTGGGTTTACTGGGGGTGTGACAGGGTGGAGGGAGAAGGACGAAGGGGCGGCGAGCTTCCTCTATTGCTGCAGAGGGTTGGAGGTCCGCGGAGAAGAGAAGAGAGGGAGGGATCATTTGCTCGGCCGAGGAAGGTGACTGCCACTCGGTGGGATGATGACGGAAGATTTTGTGTTGGCAAAGGTGGAGGGAATAGTCAGCCATGCAGGTTCTTGTAGGTGGTTGCGGTTGACGTTTAGTGGTGGGATAGGTGTGAAGCGGAAGAGGAGAGGAAAAAGATGTCTAGCAGGACAAGGGGAAGTGGGAGTGGATAGTAGGGAGGTAGCGGGAGGAAGAAGATGGCCGAAAGGGTTGGGGTGTCTGTGGGCTACAGGCGAGGCTGGTAATTAAAGAGGAATGGGAACGGAAAGTGATATATAGAGAACTACCGGGGTTTGGTTGGGGGCCTCTCACCCTATCTCTCTCTCGGAGATGATATAATCTTGGGTTCTCTCACCCCACCTCAATGACAAGAAAAAAGAGCTCTCTCAACTCACATGACAAAGTTTTTTTTCTTCTATTCTTCCTTCGTACAAAATGAGAAGTACATGGCCTTCTAAAGAGGAGAAAGGGGCTACACCACTAGAGACTCATTTGGAGTGATAGTAAGGAAGTGTAACCTACATTGCCTGCATAAATCGTGGATTACCTACCTCGGTAACTGCCGGCTGTTCGCGTTCCCCCGAGCGAGTCTTCCGCTGTAAATAAAGGCTCGAGGCGTGACACTAGGGATCTAGCAGCCCAGCACCCTGGGCGGCCAGTGTTATGGCCGCCTCGTTCCCTTCAACCTGGGTGCATTCGTGTTCTAAATTTTGGCATCCGTGGTGTCCGTGGGAGTTGGGGCTTCACGTGAGGTGTATTCGCATGATTCTCGGGGTTCTGTCAAGTCTAATGGGGGGGTGTGGAGCACCCAGGTGTGTGGCCTTGTAGTGTGGACAGTTAGTTCTGTGTTAGGCTTTCCGTGTCAAGTGTCAACTGTCCCCGTGAGAGTTCCGTGATTGCGAGGGGTGTTCCAGCATGAGGACTGTGATCGCGGCTAGGTGTGTTCATAGGAATCATGGACCGTGGTCCTTGGCTTCCCGTTCTATGCCTTGATTTGTCTTCTGTAGGTCGAAAGTCATGGTTTAGCTATCGGGTTGGTGGCCCTTAGTTCTCGTGCTAGTGAGTTGCGTGGTGGTTTGGTACGAACCGGTGGTGCTCTGGTGGTTTCTGTGGTTGTGACAAGTTCTTGGTGACTCTACCCACTAGACGTAGCTGACCTAGGCATGTTTGTGTGCCGACCCACCTGGAAGTGGTGGAGGTGTTAGATCTCCTAGTTGATTTTGGATAGTTAAGTTTCAATGATGACAAATCTTGTGTGTATGTGCCTTTAAGAAAACTTATTGAAGAATGCTAACCAAGGAATTTATATCTTGATTATCTTGTTATGCAGGATCAACATCCATGATGGATATCACTCAGAAGTCAAAGGAAGCTTGGATTGAGTACCTTGTGGTTTATCTAAACAAACAGGTGGCAAATATCATGTTAATTCCACATGAATCTCTAGTAAGGCCTAAAGCCCTTTTTGGTGAACCTCCCAGCAACCCAACACTGCAATGTCTATGGCATCGACCCCATCTCAGTGCTGTGTCGACCCTTCAACGTATTTCCTACAGGATTCTCATGGGAGTGTTGAAATTAATGATCATGAGTTTGATGCCTATACTAAATTGTGATGTTCGAGCTATCATGCATATTTCTCATGAAGTTTTGAGATTACAAGATGCTTAAACAATTCATGTGAATCTTGGAAGAAAAATTGGTTAGATGGTGCTCACACCTTGTTCATATGCATAGCAATAAGCTCTTGATGTTAAGTTGCATGATTTGTGTTTTCAAAGGGCTCTCATGCATATAATTCATGTGTTCCTAATGGGCTTTCATGTTTATACTTCATGGATATTAATCTTGGGGCTATTGAACTTAACTCTTACTCTTTTTTCTTGTGTTCTAGCTTTTTGCAGGTTTTTGGTTAACCAAGAGATGGTGTTCAGTCGACCAAAAATAACAACAAGCTCTATTCTAAAACCTGTAACATTTCGATCGACCGACCAGCTGAGACCGATCGACCGAAATCCCTAGAGTGCACCAGTCTGAAACCTACAAACTTTGGTCGACCGATCCATATGACTGGTCTATTGAAACTGGCAGGTGAGACCTAGTTAGAAGGATTTGAAACCCATCTGTTGTGATCTATTTAGGCTCAAATTTGACCCTCTTACCCCTAGGGCATTCATACACATGTTAGATACATTTTGAAGGGGTTTTAGCATGGGTTTAATGGTCTTTTCCTCATTCTCTTGAGGGGGTTTATAAGAGCTACGAATTTTGAAGGAATCATTCTAAGTGTTCATGTTCTATCTTTCTTGTAGGAGAAGAAAAAGGGTAAGGAGAGGAGCTGAAGAAATCTGTGGATATCATCAACATCCGGGAAGTTTTCATGATCGTGATAGAAGATAAAGAGAAGCGGATCGAAGAGAGGATCACAGTGATGCTCAAATCGACATTATTCGACTTCCCTCTGACTTGTTCTTCAACAAGGATCTCCTCTGGCCCTTTCATCTCTCAAGGATCAATTTCTTTCACCCTTTTTCATCTATTCTAATACTTTCCATTCTATTTTTGAGCATGTATTGAACACATTTTTTATTTCCGAACTCTGACTCTGTGAGTGTTGAACCGTCTGTGTACGGTTGTAGTATATTGTGCTGCGGAGTGTGTGTGTGTGTCTTGATTTGTGGTCGGATCGTGTAAGAGACGACGTCTCCGTGTGTTTGGAGCGGAAGCTCCGTACGCTTCATTTCGAAGCAAGTGGATCCTCATCGTTTCAGTAAGGGGTGGACGTAGGGAGCTCGTCATGGTCTCGAATCACCTAAAAATCCTCAGTTGATAGCTTCTCTGATTTCTCAATCTTGTCGTTAAGAGTTTTCACTAATCTTCCTCGCATCAAATTTGTAACACTCTGATTTCAAGAGGCCAATAGAGTGTCGGATTTCACATGATAAGAGCTCAACAAGTAGGCCCATTTAGTGGATTTGAGCCCACTAAGCATCACCTACTCGCACTTCCCAGCAGCTCGCAGTTCACCTTCCAGTTGCCAGATCACATTCGACGATCGTGAGCGGTCGTTGCCCCTGCTTGTCCGGCACATCAACAACTATGGCAGCCGTCACCTACGGTCCCATCGTCATTGCCACCCATGCGCGGGTGGGCTACTTGGCGGTGCCGATTGCTTTCGGTAGTTTCGCCCCTGTTGTTGGATCACCCTACTTCCTGGGTGTGGTCCCTGTGGCTGCTCCACCGCCACCCTCAGCTCCCGTTTCTTTCGGCCCCATCAACGTGCCACACCCGCCGCCAGTCTCAGTGGCCAGATCGAGTGTCAGACTCGGGTCTCCCATTACCGACCCCCATAGGGGTTCCGGACCAGCTCCCGCCCAGGCAAACACCAGCCCTCGAGCCCAGTTCCGACCAGCTCCCGACGCGAGCTTCGCACCCTGAGTCCCGATCCCTACCAGTGCAGTTCGCTCGGGCTTCCAGCCCCGGGCCTCGGTTGAGTCGGCATCTGGTGTGGGTCTCCACTCTGAGGTGCCCAGCTCCTTAGCACCTCACTTGGGCCGTCAGTCCCGAGCCTCAGTCGTGCCAACTCCTCGCATGGGTCTCATGACCCAGGGTCAGGGCTCCCCAGTATCTCGTTCGGGCCTTTCGACCCGAATTTCTGAAGCGCAACCGCCTCACCCGGTGCATCAGCCCTCGGTTCGAGGCTGCTCAACATACAGATCGGGCGTACAGCCCCGGGGTTTCCCACGGACAATGCCTAGTGTGAGTGATCCACGTCAGGTTTCGCATCCCTTCGCTCCTTCATGGGGGCACGTTCCCTACAACCCGACGACGCTGACTCCCAGTACGGGCCTGCCTATATGGGATGCGGTGGCCCCGGTGTGGACTGAAGGCCCTGTATCCCACCTTCCGGTCCCACCAGTCCCCAGTCCAGGCTCAAGGCCTCAGGTCACTGGCATCCCGGCACCTCCTGCAGTGCCAACTTCTAGTGCAAGCCCGTCATTGCGAGCATCTGTAACACTGTTATCAGCTCGGGTGAGGGCTTACACTCGAGCCACCCAGCCGCCGGCCTTCACTACGAACTTCGGGTCTTGGGGGCCGATTCCAGTGTTGTCGGTCGATGGCCTCGTGTCACCAGCACTTACAGGCTGAGTTTTCTTGGTCTACCACCTTGGAGCGGAATCGTCTTCGGCTCCCCAGAAGAAGCATCGTCGTGGCCGTAAAGGCAAGTGACCTGCTGTCGCCACCAGTAACTCTGGCAAGACCATTCTTGTCGAGAATCTGTGGATTCGCCTGGACGGGGGTGAACCCATCGTACCCCCAGAGCGGATCATTTCTACGGTCCCTACTACCAACCGCTTCAGCCTTCTGCGTCAAACACGAGAAGACAAAGCAGAGCTCAGAAGGGCAGACGCTCCCACAACGGCCCAGAGACACCAACGTCGGTTCAGTGTCTGAGCTCCCAAGTCCCGTCGAAAAGACAGTGACAAGGGGACCAACAGTATGACTTTAGGAGAATTTGGGTGACCCCGGAGGAAGCTCAAGCCGTTCGAAAGGCGCGTCTTAGTAATCCCTTGCGGGGACTAGGACGCCGCGCCAAGCAAGATGTGACTGATTTTGCAGTCACATCGTCTGACAGCGCCCAGCCATTCGGTGCCTCTCGTTCAGACAGGCGAAGGCAAGGGTGGACTCGTTCCGGGCCCCACCGACATCCAGCCTCGAGTTCTCCTTAGGCAGATGCTGCGACGGAGACTCCTCTGCAATGTACCTTGGTCTTTGATAGGCTGGGGACACCCGTCCGCCCCAAGAGGCACTCCCAGAAAAAACAGACGGTCCAGCTCCTCAGCAACGCAGTCAAGGTGTTCGTGTGCTATACCACCGGGCACCAGCCTGAGGTTCAGACTGATGATCTAAACCAACCTATATCTCAACTCAGAAGGCCGTGTCACCCAACCCAACAGTCGACTCCTGCTGGCCACGTCGGCACTTCTGCTGGACCTCAGGCATCGACAGGAGCAGAGGAAGTTTTCATCGAGAATCGTGCCGCCCCCGCCAATGTGGAGCCGGTCAACAATGACCCTCCAGCTAGTAAAGTCCAAGAGGTGACTCTCATGAAAGAGAACCAGCACTTGAATGCCCTCCTACAAGACCTGTTGCAGGAGCGTGACCTCCACCCTCAGCCGCCTCCCAGGCCTTCGACGGAGACACCAGTCCCGCCAGGTGGGCAAAACGGTGCCAACACCTCAGCGGCAGCCGTCCGAACCCCTACAGTAACCAGGTTCGGTACGCCCTTGGCCGAAGTTTAACCATGGCCATCCAACATGCCGATGCCAGAAAACCTTATGGCACAGCACTAGATGATTGAGTGGATCGTTGAGACTAAGCTCGCTCAGTTGAGAGAAGGGATTGCGGCTGTGGACCTCTACAACGTCCCCTACCCACTGCATCACCAACTCAAGAAGCTCCCTCCGGAGTATGCCAAACCGTCGAAGCTGTAAAAATTTGACGGGCATGGGTCTCCGCACGAACATTTGGCCTACTACATTACGGCCATGGGTGAGCTCGCGTTGGATGAGTCTTACCTCCTCCGCTATTTCTCCACCTCACTTACGGGAATGACCTTCCAGTGACATTCCCGCTTGAAGCCCAACTTAGTCATTGATTGGGCGGATCTCCAGAAGAAGTTCCTTGACTGTTTCTAGACGGTCGAGCAAAAGGTCTCCTTAGCCGAGCTCTGCTCTCTCAGACAGAAGAAAAGCGAGAGCGCCCTCGACTTCATCAAGAAATGGTGAGACCTCAGCATGAGGTGTGTCAATCCGCCAGTTCAGGGGGATGCCATCACTATCTGTCACCGAGACTTGGCGGTTGAGGTTAGCGAAAAGCTTCTCGGCACTAACGTCAAGGATTTTGATCAACTCAATTTGGCAGTCACTGAAATAGAGATGTTCTTCGCCGATAACCCAAGCTACATCTCAGCGAAGGGTAAACAAGCGCGGGAACGTCAGCCCGGCAAGGAGGTGAACATCATCAAATTCACCCCCGCCGCTAAGTCCAGCAAGGGAGCCGGGACAAACAGTTCCGACAAAAGGCCAACTGATAAGCCAGTTGTTCTCTCCTTCTTAGAGCGCATGAAGACTCCCTTTTCTTTCAAGAGGGAGCATACAAAGATACTCTTTGACCTCTGCATGGCCCAGAGGATCGTCAAACTACCTGAAGTCCTCAAGACGGACGAAGCCCAGAAAATCGACGATCCCAACTACTGCCTATACCACCGCATGCTGGGTCACCCCCTTGAAGATTGCTACGTCTTCAAGACCCAGGCGCAGAAGATGATCCGAGATGGCCTTATTGAAATGAAGAGTGGTCTCGTCGATCCTCCACAACCATACATGTGGTCCAGGCTAGCTAAGGCAGTGCGAGTGGTTCACCATCCTACTAATGTGATTCACATGATGGCCGCATTCTCCCTTTTTGATGATGAGTCAGAGGAGCCCGGCACTAGTCAAAGATAGGGTTCGGTCTGGTATCCAAGGGGGAGGCCCTGGCATGATCGCAGACCCCTCTCCTTCCCCAGAGAAAGAACTCGGTGACTTTTCGACGTCCTCATCGAGAGGGGGCAAATCCTACCCCGTGACCCACCGACAGGCTACACCCATTGGGACTTTATCCACCCCAGTACTTTCCCTTCCATGCACGAATCTACCATGCGATCGAGTCCTGTGAGGAAGTCCAGTACCTCATCTAGGAACAAATCCAGTGGGATCAGATCGATGCCGAGGGGAATTCTATGACACTCATTTGGCTGCGGCAAGCTGTTGAAGAAACTCTGAGCTTCGCGAAAAATGCGCCAGAGTAGCATGATCCTCCCCAGGAAAATGGGCATGGGCTGCCTTACCAGCACACTCCAGAATGGCTCGAGTTTCGGACTGATAATCAGCAAGCTCTCGAGCGACAACGGAGGCGCAGGGAGCAAGATGCCAGCCAAGAGATGGGGCCAAGTACCTTCTCGGCCAACGTCATTCATCCTCCTACTCCTCTGGTCTCTCCTGATTCCCCGACACCACAAGCCGGTCAACTAGCCCTTGCCGCTCCGGCCGTGCAATGGCGACCTTGGCAGGAGCTAGAGTCTCTCCCCTTTTCCAAGGAAGACACTGCTAGGCTCCTCCGAGTCCTTCTTGGCCGAGATGATGTCCTGGTGGGTGAGACCATGATGGGCTCCTCAAGCTCTTCTCACCCTCTCCCAATTCCACCTCTGTCTCCGATGCCGGAGGACAAGAAGGGGAAACAGAAGTTGGGCAAGGTCTCGGCTTGACCGAACCAGGTCCTCTTGACAGTTCGCAAGTCGGGTCTACCATCACAAAGGCCATCCGGCGCGCGAGATCAAGACAGCCACCAGGGGCAGCAAGGCCCCAAGACGTCGTCAGGTGTCACCCGACCCTGTCTTCAGTCAGACCACAGGGGTCAGGCCAGGAAGCACGATGCTAGTCATGCTCCTCGGGCCACTTCTCAGCAGAAGCCATTGCCACCGCCGCTAAGGCATCAAACCGTGCATATGTCCTAGGACGCCAGTACCAGTACATCAGCTCAACAGGAGAAGCCCTTGCCACCGTGGTTAAGGCATCAAACTATGCACATGTCCTCAGGTGCCAGTACAAGTCAGCTAGTTCACAGTAAACTCCTACAGCCACCGTAGTTAAGGCATCAAACCGCGCCTACATCCTTAGACGCCAACCTCAGCATCCCAGCCTACCAGGAACTACTGCTCGAGGTCATTGAACAGGCGATCAACGCCACCTTCCAGCTACAATAATCGGAAGGTGCCTGGATCTGGGCAAAGAAGAGTCACCGACCTCACCTTGCAAACACATTGGCTCAATGGCATCCCTATAGGGATCTGTCAGCCTCAGTTCCAGTGCCTCCTCCTCCTACTCCCCTAGAGGCGACCATCGCCAAGAAACAGGAGAGGAACAGAAGGAAGAATCTCAAGAGGCGACTCTGTTGTAAACCTTGTTTTGATGTTTTGATGATGGCCAATCATATTGGTTTGATGATGGCCTGCCTTGTTCAGTGCTCCTGTGGCTTAGCTTTGTAGAGTCAGAGCTTCCCTTTAGAAAGTCAGTGCATGGTCAGTGCACATCTTGCATGACCTTGTGACTTAGAGCCCGTGCACATCTGTCTAAGGCACGAACTAAAGTCCGTGCATGTTTCATGCATGTCTTAAGTCCGTGCAGAGTCTTCACGTTCTGTTCAGGGCGGCTTCCGTCGGGCGATCCGGGGTGTGTGGCCCCCGCCCGATCGTGCTTCCCCTGGCCTGCGGCCTTCAGGGTCAGTCAACCGTTCCAACATGGTCGCCTCCTGGTTTGATCGACCGAAATCCCCCATCGGTCGATCGAAACTATTGAAACCCTATGTAACCCCATCCAAGAGGTCCCAAACCATGCCCCACTGGACCCCGATCGAGGGGGAAAACATCGAGACCTCGCCCTGGCTCCCAAACCACTAAATGCAAGCAAATAAACAAGAAAACACCACTCGATCCAGCGGGAATCGTCACTCACCCTAAACATGGAAAAACCACCCCAACATGAACAAAACCCACTCTCGGCCTTGCCTTGGCCTACAAATTGTGGGAAAATAGAATACAAGGGCCAAGGATCCATCCCCCTAGCCCTCATGATGATTTCTCGTGCCAAGGATGCCGATTCCATGCGAAAATGGGCCTGGAACCCATGCCGACATCATGAACTCACGAATGAGCTCCACCGCACCACCACCTCCAATCCTCACTCCATCCTCTCTGATCGTCGCCCCACAAGCCTCGTCGCCTCGCCCACACCATCCTCCGTCGACCGCCGAGAGAAGGGAGGGAGAGAAGGAGAGAAAGGAGAGCAAAGAGGGAGAGAAATGAGAGAATGAGGAGAGAAGGGGGTTAAGGGTATTTATATAGAAAATGTTTTGAGATTTTAAAAATTTAGAAAATTGGCAAATGGGGAAAAATTATCCCAACGACCCTTGAAAAATGCACAACGTGGCCTATCACGTCCTGGAGCCCGGAAATGCATTGGTTCACCCTGCATAGGGATCCGAAGGCCTAATAGCCAAAAATCTAATTTAATTACAAAATGAAATTCAAGACCCATGGAAGCACTCTGAAGCCCACGGATTCCTAATCCGAAAATCCTAGGTGCTACAGTCCTCCCCTTCTTACAAAAATTTCATCCTCAAAATTTGAAGCAACCTCCATGACATAGGGGAAGAACGACTCATTCAGTTGGTAACGCTTCCAGAGCTCTAGCTAAAACCTCGATTCTCATGAAATCACCTCTCCTGAGGGACGCAGCCAGACTATTACCATGAATAGAAACACCTCACTTCACATCATAATACACACTAATTCCCAGAGCGAGCATTGCACACAAAAAGATATAGGTCTGGCATCACCTTAGCCACAACGGAACTCTGACTATGGCATCCTCGCCACTTTCTAGCACACTGAGGAGATGTAACCCGCGCCATGAAAACTTGCCATCAATCTCACACTCGGTGGCCAATCAAATGCCAGCTTTTCTACCGGCAGACTAACCTCATGCCCTTCACAAGGAACATCCATCTCTGAGCCTCAGTAAGCTCACACAGTCATCTCAACTGATTGCCACAATTTTGTCGGCTACATGCCATGAACATTCCCATACTTGGTGAGCCGTACACAAAAAGCACCGCTGGACCAACCTTGGTCCCAACCGCTGGACCAACCCTGGTCCCAACGTAAACCTCTTATGAATCCAATCCAACTCTGGGAAACGGTAAATCGTAATTGGCCACCCAAGGCCTTGCCTGCACACGGCTCTCACCATTCTTGGTCCTCTTCGACTAGCATCTTCTGGCTGTGAAAATTCATCTGCTAGCCACTAGTTACTCATCAAAGGGAAATCCTTACTCGCTCGACTTTCCTTTTTCTTGTTCCTTTACCAGGCCCAATAATCTCAATCCAAATCTGGACTATCCATCTATTGACTCTTACTCTAACAATTAATGCTTCTCGAGTTAGTCTCACTTGGATACTGCATCTGATTCTGATTCCTCATGCCAACTCTACCCTCTTGGGGGAGCATGGCGAAACCAAATGGCAAGATTCCACAATCCTCGGTTCACATCAACTCTAGACTCAGACTTACAGGGAATTCCTCCCACGCTGGCCACAAGACCAAGGCTCTCATTCGACGACATCCCTCTTGGGACCTCCGTATTTAGGCATCGGCGATTATATAGTCTCATCAAATTCTCATCTAAATTATTCCAAATGGACACTTGCCAACCCCTGCTCCGCTCTCACCAGAGAGCCACAGGACACAACCTTAGCAAACCATGGCACATATCTCCAAGACAGACAAGTATCATTTTCTTGTCATAGCAACCTGGTTGATGACACTACAACCAAGCTACATGGATCTCCAAACATCACCGATCCTTGCCCCAAATAGGTCCTTCTTACCACATTCTGAAACTCTCAGACTTAACTAGGTCCCTTCCACGTGTTATCATAGCCGACCACTTGGCTAGCCTCATCAATCACTCACAGCTACCAACTAGGACCCACAAATCCTTTCCCTATATTCACTCTCCCTAGATCCCAATTATATCCCGAGGACACAGCTTCCAACACAAGTCATCAAGGGGTTCATGTTCATATTTTTTAGATGGACGCATGAATTTGACTTTGATGCTGATCCCTCGATTGTTCCAGTATGGATTGGGCTTCCTTCATTACCTGTTAACCTTTACCATGTGGATATGCTCTGTTCTATAGTAGGGAACATTGGTCCTGTGTTGCAGATTCATGATGCAACAGTTGCAATGACTGAAACCTCAGAGGCTCTGGTCTGTGTTGAGATGGATCTGGACAAGCAGAGAAAAGATCGAGTATAGATTGAAATTGCAGGCGGTGGTTTCTGGCGGCCGATAAGCTATCACAGAGTGCCGCACTTATGTTCCCATTTCCATAAGATTGGGCATCTGGAAAAGGATTGTAAGAAGAAACAGAGTAAGAATATAGTTCGAAAGCAACCATTGGGTAATATCGTTCCTCCTAGAGCTCAAATTATCCGTCAGGAGTATAAGCTAAGGATGGCCAAAAATCCCAATCCCAAGCTGGCAGCTATTGATGCAAACAGGTTCTTAGCCCTGAGCCAAATATCTGACGACATAGACTCTGAAGAAGAGAATGTTTAGGATAAATAAGTTCCTGGAGATAATGATTTTTCTGAAGCCTCAAAGAGTTATCAGATTATTGCATCTTCATCTGGATGTTCGGAGATACAAGACAGTCATGGCCCCTCACTAGCTGTTTGTATTAATGACCCTATAAAGATGACCACTACAGTCCTGCCTCGAATAGCGGAGACTTTAGAATCAGAAGAGCTACCTTCAATCCATTGCAAGAAGGAGGCATCACAGGTCAAACACTCTGCTAAAACATCTAACTCCCAAAGCTTAGATTCGAAAGTCATTAAAATTACTAGCTCGGATGTTGTCTCAAATCTGTCTGCTTCGGAGAATTCCAGGATGCTATGCCAAGTAAATGACAAAACAATAAATCTGCCCCAAGAATTGAAGTCAAATGAAATTTCTGTCCTGCCTGGAGTTCTTTTTAGTGATGCCCGACTGACAAGGGCTAAAGCCAAGGTTTTGGCTGCCCATTCAAATTCCTCTTTTGATCATGTTTAACTTAGTCCTGATATGGAATGTAAGAGGAATTGGGAATAAAGCCACTGTAAGAAGTCTTGCTCAGCATATAAAAGCTAATAGCATCTGCATTGCTGCAATCTCAGAACCCCGTATAGGTTTTAATCGTGCTCAGGGTGTAGCTCGGGATATTAATCTACAGTCTTTTATTGGCAATAATGGTGACTCCTCCAAAATCTAGCTATTTCATAAGTCTAGTATATGTCTTGATATTATAGAGCTCCACCCACAATATTTGACGATTGCTCTTAAGGAAAACAATTCTGTTGTCATGTATTTCACAGCTATATATGCCTCTTGTTCTAAAAGTAATCGCAGGGTAAGGTTTGATTCTCTAATGGAGTTCAGTCAAGGTGTGACCATTCCCTGGATCATAGGAGGAGATTTCAACTGTATTGCTTCTTCAGAAGAAAAGATTGGTGGATCTTTTTCCTCCATGGCTGCTATGTTAGACTTTCAAGGTTTCCTGTCTGCAACTGGTCTTATTGATGCGGGTTATTCAGGCTCTGATTTTACCTAGAAAAATAATCAAACGAGTCTTCTCACATCAGAGCTCATTTGGACAGGGTTCTATACAATTCTCACTAGGTACAATCATCTTTCAACTTATCTGTTAGGCACTTAATCAGAGGTCCCTCAGATCATGCCCCTTTACTTTTGTCAATGAATTCCACTCAACCTTCTTCCCCGGGGAGATTCTTGTATCAGCACATGTGGCATACTCATGAGAGTTTCCTGGATTTTGTGAAAGTTCAGTGGAGTGAATGTATCCAGATGGACAACCATCCCTTTCATAGACTTCAAAGAAAGCTCAAACACTTGAAGGCTACCTTAAGTGAATGGAATAAAGAAATCTTTCGTAACATTCATTGGGCTAAAGACAAAGTAGAAGCTTAGGTCGAGTAGGCTCAAACCTGTTATGATTCTAACCCTATGGTGGAAAATCGTATGAAGCTTTACAATGCCAATGCTGAATTACGTCTCATACTATCTCGTGAAGTGATTTTTTGGTATCAAAAATCCCCTGTGCAATGGTTTTCCTGTGATGATCGGAATACTCAATTTTTTCATCAATATACCAAGGTCAAGAGGCAAAGGAATTATGTTCATAAACTAAAAATCAATGATCATTGGGTAGAAGATCTGGACTCATTATCAGATGGTGCTATTGAACACTTCAAAACTCTCTTATCTTCAAAAGATCCTACTATTGATGAGAATCCTCTTACTGTCATACCTCGGTTGATCAATGAAGACCAAAACAGAATACTATGTTCTATTCTTGCTGCAGATGAAATCAAAAATTTGGTCATCTCTCTATCTGGTAATAGCTCACCAGGGCCGGATGGCTTCACAGAATAACACATGTTATATATTTTAAGTATTTTTACGATGAGATTATTTACCATACAAAATGAGCTATATATATCCCAGGTTCGGTGCACTTAATCTAGAAAAATGGAAAGTGCATGGAGGGTTAGAAGGTTGCATGAGACATCACGTAGCCGATGCATTTTCTCGGTAACTCCACAAGCCGAGGCATAGTGGTTTATTACATGAGATTCATTATCCTTATTATCACAAACAGTGACGTATTTAATTAATTTACAGCATCACGTATTAATGGAATTTATATATTCGCTCTGATCATGATAAGTATGGAAATTAACTTACATGTGCAACCAAATTAACGAAACCTGAAATCCATGGCTAGAGATTTAACAGACTGCATGTGATCTCTCTGTTGTCAAACGTTCTAATTAAGCATAGCTGCACATGCCGTATCTGCAGTAGCTTCCCTTCTTGCATCCCTTGTGGCAGCCGCCGCAGTGTTTCCTGTCATACATGATGTTTATACAGTTCCCGCGGCAGCATGCCTCGCCATACTTGCATTTCTTTCCACACTGTCCGCAGTTGCGGCCATCGGTCATGACGTTCACACACTGCTTCTTGCAACAGTCAGGTCCGGGGCTCCCCTTGGCACGGCAGATCCTTGGGAAGTGACTGCATGTCATGGTGACCCGTGGGTTGTGGTTGGCATGGAGTCGGCTAATTACCCTTCTTAGAGACCGCGTCGCCTCACCACTGGTAGAAGAAGTGATGAGTTCCCCAGTGGTGAAGCCGTTCGACCGTTGGTCTACTTCATAATTCTCAATCACCTTGGATTCATGAGAAGAAGACCGCAGGCAGATCATCAGGAAGAGTGCCAGCGTGAAGACATTAGTACTGTAAACTCCCCTCAACCTCATGGCTATAGTGATTAGGGGGGAGGGGGGGTTGCAGTACAAAGAGGAGGAAGAAGAAGAAGAATAAGAAGGAGAAGACGAAGAAGATGAAGAACACGAAGATGTCTCGGTTGTGAGACTGCAGGAAGAAGCTGGCGAGGAGAAGAGAAAGATGGCACCTGTGAACTGATCAGGAGTACTGACAGGGTCTTGACGGCAGGTGGGATCTTTTATAGAGACGTCAGGGAAAACTACAGCAGAGCTCATGCATGATTTAACTTAATTGGCAAAACAAGAGGACTACCTAATTGACGACGATAGTGGAATGGTCAAATTGCGACGCTGCTAGCTCTGTCCTTTTTCTTCTCTTACACCCTTAGTTTCAATGCCATCTGTAGAGTTTCGCTCGTACAAGCAAGAGAGAAGTTAGGTATCCCAACGGACATTTTACAAGGTTATCTATCTAGAAATGCAGTAGTGTCTGGCTATATATATATATATATAATGCCTATGTACGTACTACTTCCTTAACTAGTCAAAATATTTCACGGTCGTCGGCCGGTTCCGAATAGATTCGTTTCTTTTATACGAGTTGACTTCAACTGGGTGTGGTGTGAAGGCCATTAATCTGTCGAAGGTTTTCGGGTCAACCTTTGTGTGCTGCTCATCATGCCTGAACCTGAACCCATGTTTCTACTGGTATACGATCGATCTGCTGGTGTACATGGGATTGAAACGCTTACAAGCTTGAGAGTTTTGAGATAGATTAAGATGCGAATGACCTAATTACTCCTGCCTCGCGAGATAATTTCCAAGGAGAGAGCGGGAATTAATCGTACATGGATGAAGTATATATGCATACATGTATACGTGGGTTGTCGACTTGAAAGCCCTGCAACTTGTCGCCGTGAATGGTTCGTGCTTAATTCTTAGCATCTCTAGCTAGCTAGCTAGTCCACATTCGATCGGGAGCACACCAATCATCATGTCCCAGTTAAAAACATGTGTAGCTCTGCATTAATGATCATGACCTTGCATGCACTTGTGCATGCAATGCAAACGTTTGTTCCTTCTCGAATGAATAATATTCTCTTATGTTTGTCAGATCGATGCATGGGAATTAATATATAACAAGAGGATAAGAACAAGCTGTATTAATTTACGAAATGATCAGGGTGGCTAACCCGGAAATGCCAAAGCTCACTTGGCGATTAAATGTTAAAATATAGAACGTTCGCTATATTAAAAGCTTGTTCTATCCCAGTAGCACGCTTGGAACGAAATTCTTCATGGTGAAATCCAGGAATCCGGCCAGATATACAGAAATCTCGTTTTGCACGTCCATGATCTTGCGGCTTCTGCCAATCTGTCCAAACCGCAGCAGAGAATCTCACGCCTGCATGCGCGCATGCATGCATGCATATATATGCACCTATATATATCTTGTTGGTTCAGACTATATATATATCTTCGTTGCTAACTCCCTAATTAGAAACCATGCATGTATGTCTCATGAAGTCTCCCATTGGTCAGGCACCCATGCTTTAGCTAGCTAACAGGACGTGAGTAGGGGTGTGGAATGCAGGAGGGGGAAAGGGGAAACTGTGGAGGAGGGGGAAAGGGGAATCTGTGCTTCATATTCATTATGCCATTCCACACATCTCACACTTTGAAAGAAAAAAATATATCAACACACATCCTTTTTTGGCGATCGCGGTGGGAAGCCTTATGCCATTCGTCTTCTCAGCACTGTCCAACCTACTTTTGTGTGTTTGTTTGGTCCATTGTTAGTCTCCCTAGATTTTTCATTTGATTTCCTACTGTTTTCTAGTCTCTGGTTCTGTTGCGGTCTTCTATGGGCCGCTTGAGTTAGCCGACGGTCTGTCACTAGACCGCATCCTTCATTCTTAGGTACGTCTACTTGTGTTCAATTCCGTTCTATTTTCTTTCCTATCTCCTGGTGTTTTGCGGTCCTATCAGGACCGTCTCTGCACCTGTGCGGTCATTCAATAGACCGTTTACTTCTCAGGTATGCTTTACATTATTTCCATCACTGTTCAGTTCATCTTCTGTCTGTCTATCATTATTTTTTTACTATTCCCTGGCTGATTGCGGTACTTTCTAGACCGTCCCCACCACCGTGCGGTTATCACTGAGACCGCCACTTTGTCATAGTTTGCACCTTGAGCATTGTTTTGATCTATTATTTATCATTTGATACTTGTCATTGGGTGTTGTTTATCTCCCTTCGGCTATTGTTCACATCCATGTTATTGTGTTCATATTTACATCATTGTTTGATCATTGATTGTTAGTTTCTAGGCTAGAATTTACATGTGCTCTGGTGCACATAGGATCACCCATTTATCATATTTTGTTGCATACCCACCTTGGTAGGAGATCCTCTCGCCTCCATATTCCTTGGAGTCGACTAGGTGACCCTATCCGAGACCTCTGTAAGCCCCAGTGAGCCGTGGATTCTCACACGGACGCTGGACAGGTTGTTCCTTTACCACCCTGTGTCTAGATGGCATCCGTGAGAGAGTCTACACCTAGAATCAACCAAGTCCCTCAATCCATCCCCATTAGGAATTCTATTTTTGAGAGAACGTTGACTTAAGTTGAAGTCATTAAGGTTCTTAAAGGGGAATCACATAAAAATTTCGTGCATCATTGTAACTTGGTTGATCTTGGTTGCCTCTCATCCCCTCTTTTATTGTGCATTTTGTTAGTCATCCCGTCTAGGTGTGCTTACTAGTTGCTATTATTTTCTTTGTGATAGGTGCTACATTGCATGTGGGGTTACCTTCCACCTATAGGGTCTTTTCCTAGGGGCAGTCCCCATTTCATCTCCTACCTTAATCCACTGTTTGATTCCGCCATGTCATCTTATGATTTTTCTGACTCCCATGAGGACTCCCTTCCTTAGGGCCTCCTTGAGGACCCGCATAGGGTCATGGTTCAGGGGTCCGCCCCTCCTTTGTCTGCTGCCATTGAGGGTAGTCAACCCTCCCTTTCCAATCCTCTTGCCCAAGGTTCCGCAAATCAGATTCTTCAAATGATGGCCCAGCTAGATCCGGCCTAGCTTTAGGTCCTTCGATAGGCTTTGCAGGGGTCAGGTGCCCTATCTCCTACCACTCCTCAGGGTTTATCTGCTACCTCTGCCTCCCAGTCCATGGTTAATGGGCCAGGAGTCCCTTCTATTGCTCCAATCGATCTTATCCCGGTCCAACCTAGAATTCTTCGTTTCTCCAATTTAGAGGCAGGCCAGTCCTCTAATTCGGCCCATCAAATTCTTGATAAAGGGAAGGTTGGGTTCCTTTCATCTTCCCAGGTTGATCCTTATAGGTCCATTCCTCTAGCACTGCAGGCTCTTGTGGCCCGACTGATTTCCTACATTCTCAGCCTGGGACCACCCACTTAGCCTACAGAGATATGGGTCCCTCCTTGGCCCAGTATCCTTCTTATGGGCTTCCCCCTCTGACTACTTATACTTCGGCCCCTCACACTGGGTCCACCCCTTCCATTTTAACTCCTTCATCCCGAGAATGAGAGCTTCTCAATAAGTGGGCTATCATGCAGCAACAGCTTGACCTCCTTCAGAAGCAGGTCGGCCCACAGTCCTTGGCTGATGTCCCGGTCCCTAGTTTCCACAACATTCATTTCCCTTCTCAGTTAGAGCTCCCCACATATCGTAAGTACGATGGGAATGGCAATCCCTATATCCATGTAAGGGACATTTTATATGAGTCGACATAATTCCGGTATGATGATCACCTCATGGCGTATTTGTTCCACCACTTATTGGATGGGGTCGCCTTAGAATGGTTCTATGCTCTGTCGTTGGAGGACGCAGAGAGCTTTAAAATCATCAAGGAAAAGTTCATCCAGAGATTTCAAGACCGAGTCGGCCCGGAATATTCATTTACTTATTTGGTGGCTGAGAAGATGAAGGCCAATAAAGACTTTGCAGCACATGCTCATAGATTGGCCATTAAATATTGTGGAAGTCTAGACTTGTGGATCTTGGATCCAAAAAGAAATCAATGCCAGGCAAACAAATTGGGGGCAACTGAATGGCCAACGGATAAGCAGAATTTTGATTGACCTAGGGGAAGCAGTGAACATACTCCCCTATCGGGTATATCAGAAATACAATTTTGATGTGCACCTGATCGAGATTAGGGATATGAGAATTACTAGTTTTAACCAGAAGTTTGAAGTCTCTATGGGCGTGGTAGAGTTTGAGCTCTCACTCGACGACCTCACCACCAAGGTGCAAATTCATGTGATGGACTCCAACACTTCATACAAGGTGCTGTTGGGCCACCCATGGCTGCATCAAAATCAGGTGGTACCATCTACCCTCCACCAGTGCATAAAGTACCCTCAAATGGGACAGAAGAAAGGATATTTGCTTGAAGAAGGGCGATCTCATGTTGGTCCTGAGCCGTGTGATCTCAGGAGAATATTGATCACGATCACTATGTCTTTATGAACTACAAGGCAGGAAAGGGATCAGCGGTGCCCAGGGATGGATCCTTGGGGAAAACCCTCCGATGCTTAGGTCAGCGAATAAGGTAGAGCATAGGTGCAGAGGGAGATGGCAGGAGGAAGAAAGGGGCACGAGATCGTTCTCCACCAAGAGGTGTGGTGGCTCTTACTCAAGACTGTTGCTTACCTCATCGGAGGGCCTTCTAGGGTTTATATAGCAATGCATTTAAAGAAGAATCCAAGGAGTCCAGGGAGCAGAGGGGATTCAGGGGAGCTTACGTCCTTATTATAGGCTCATTATAGCACAAGGACTTTTGCTCTCCGTTATCCTTTGGAGTTCCCCGCTCCTTAAATCTACATAATAGATGCTTGGATGAGCTTTCAACGGTCAGTCTGAGCATGGGGTGCCAACTAGGGGTCTTCCCTAGCGATGGGCACGTAACTCAGACAGGGTGCTATGGGCCCCCGTACGGACTTTCCCGATCGACCTGTCGCTCAGACTTCCGGACCTAGGGGTCACCTTGGAAGTGCTGATCCGAGTGGGTTTTGGGCTTGGAGTAAGAGGCCCCAGAATGGGGATGTCACTTTTAGGAAGCTAGCCTGGTTCGATTGAATTGGACCTGGTTAGGTCGTCACGGAACATAAACCCACGCGATGTTTATACTCTCAACGGTTTGGCAGGAGGTGGCGTGACATTCCACACTCCAAGAAGGGACTCCTCGCATCGACTCAAGAGAGTCATCATCACGGGCGTATTCCTAGGACAGCCAAATTAAATGGCCCCTGTCGGAGAGAAACCCTCACCCAATTCGAGCCACCGACATCACCCCCACAAATGTCACTCATTCGAGCTCAATTTTGGATCAGGAGTAGGGGGACAAATGGAGAGAGGGAAAATCCACCGCCCGAAAAGCACTGCCCAACTAGGTCTAATTCGACTAAACCCGGCCTAGCTCCCCAAAGTGACAGCCCCATTTTGGGCCCACTTTTTTCAAGCCCAAAACCCACTCGGACCAGTACTTCCTAGGCATCCCCCGGGTGTGGAAGTCTGAGCGACAGGTCGGTCGAGAAGGCCCCTATGGGGACCCAGAGCACCCTGTCCGAGCTACGTGCCCACCGCTCGGGAAGACCCCCAGTCGACATCCCAAGCTCGAACCGACAGTCGGAAGCTTACCCAAGCATCCGTTACGCAGTCTTAAGGAGCAGGGAACTCCAAGGGATAAGGAAGAGCAAGAGTCCTTGTACTATAAAGAGCCTATAACAAGGATGTAACCTCCCTTAAATCTCCTCAACTCCTTGGACTCCCTGGATTCTTACGTTAAACGGATTACTATATAAACCCTAGAAGACCCTCCGGAGAGGTAAGCAATAATTCTGAGTAGGAACCACCATACTTCTTGGTGGAGAATGATCTTGCGCCCCTTTTTCCTCCTACCATCTCTCCCTGCATCTGTGCTCTACCTTATTCGCTGACTTAAGAATCGAAGGGTTTTTCCTAGGGATTCATCCCTGGGTACCCCTGATCCATTTCCTGCCTTGCAGTTCATACAAACGTGGTGATCGTTATCAAGGATTCTCCCAAGATCACACGACTCAGGATAGATGCGAGATCACGCCTTTTCATCAGGCACCACTTGTGGGAAATGAGTGAAGAGCCATAATGGTGCGAAGAAGTTCTAGTAGGAGGACTGCCAGCGATAAGGGAAGCGCCGTGGGGGGAGGAGAAGGAGAGCCTGTGCCTTACCACCCCATGGGGAGCCTCCCCTCTGAAGGCAACCACCATGCCGGCGAGTTGCCTCCACCAGCTGTGGGGGCGCAACCTCCAAACGAAAATTCTGACGCTCTCCAAACCGTAAATGCCAAACTGGATATCCTCGTGGAATTGATGAGGACTCAGGCGGCCAGGGAGGAGAAGTCCCGACTCAATGAAATGGATTTGTGACTGACATTTCAGGATTTTGCATGTTTCTTGTGGTGTTTTACAGGGTTGGCAGAGAATCCGAGCCCACGTTTCATGGTATTTAGTGTGGTTGTGGTACCATGCCCTTCCTCACGAGCAAAGATGGAGAGGGGATTGGCTCGGGTTTGCCCCTTTCTTCAGGATCACACATTTCCCGGTTGATGCTACATTCCTAACCGTGCTAAGGGAGTGGTGGATGGACAATTGTTGGGATTTTGTGATGTCATGAGGACACATGATTCCCACACTTGAGGATGTGGCTTACTTGACTGGACTGCCAGTGGCTAGGGCCCGAGTGCTGGGCCGGGAGTTGAGGGACTACCGCTGGGAGATAGATTAGTTGCTCGGCGTGTGACTGGTCTGTACTGTGAGACCATAGACCACCCTGCCCCTTGGCAAGCTTAGCGGTTTGATGGGATTAGGTGGCGTGGTTTGAGGGCCACTAGAGGACTCAGGCACTTTCCTATAGCGGGTTCGAGAGAAAATCAGATTGAGGGAGAGGTAGGAGCTTTAGGAGGTCTGGACCTTCCTCCTCTACTTCTTCGACCAACTCTTGTTTTTGACATCCTCCAATAATGTAAACTAAAGTATTTGCTGCTGATCCACGACTTGGAGGGGGAACCCTAATTGGCATGGGGGAGGGCGATGCTGGTGCATCTCTTTGCCCACATGGATCCAGTCAGACCCAGTTCGGGGAACCTGGGTGGTTTTGCTCCCTTTCTATAGGTACAAGCCTATCCTTGTGCCAAATATGTTATCATTTCCTGCTTGCTTATGACTGATCTTCATAACCCCTTGGTCTTTTATGTTCTTCAGATTTGGGGATATACCCACTTCCTGCTGGGTCGTGGGACCATCTCTCAGGCCATGGCTCACGCTGTCCCACTCATGGCTCAGTGGGAGGTAGTCCGAGACCGTCCCTAGGTGGCCACCCAGACCTCTGATCTATGCTCAGCCCTGGATGAGTTCCCACACAACTGAGTGAGTGTTTTGTAAGAAGCTAGCTCATTTGTGATTTTGTGCATTTGTTGGGTGAGCTTATTGTTAACAAGCTTTTACATTTTGACAAGTGGTGTGGACACCATATGTCAGTGAGGATGATGCCCCTTAGCCCTAGATAGCGGAAAGTAGAGCCTGGTTTCCCTAGGACACTGTATTGTTTAGCGTAAACTTGAGGGAGCCACTATATTTGAGGCTGGTCTAGTAGACCCTGGGGTGGCATCAGCCCCCTATGGTGATCCCTTCTCAGTACAGCTCAGATCATGGACATCAGCGGACCTCGGCGAGTGATCAAGATTGGGCATCACTCTATCGCACCAAGGCTTAGACTTTATAGAGAGGTTCGTCCTTGGAGTAGGCTGAGGGACTGAGGGATAGCGAGTCATACTTGGCTGACTATCAAGATCGATACACCAGTTGGCTATGCCTCGATACACTCACAGTGAGTCTCTCTAATATGGTGTTATCATTAGAGAGCATAGCATCTAATCTTGTGATTGTGATCTTCATACAGATGTCGGAGACTGAGGCTGTCCATATTCTCCAGGATCGGATTGCCGTTATGGATTAGACCATTGTGAACGTAAGGCATGAAATCCATGAGATGGTGAGTTAAGAAGATGATTTGAGAATTGTAATTGATTGTGAAATTGGCTGACTGCCTACCCCTTTCCTTACAACGGGCTAAGCTCACGTACATCCGCATAAGGATGGGGGCCACTGGAGAGGCCAGGCCTTCAACCCAGGAGGGAGGAGTAGCAGAGCTGGAAGATTGCTTGGCAAGAGCCCTTGAGCGAGCTGAGGAGCGGCCAAGCTAGCAGAGACAGTATGGCTTAGAAACTTTTAATTAGAATATCTCTTATTTTTTCTTGATTGGTTTTCCTCTAATATGTGCAATTTCTGTGTTGATTCCTACAGCGGAAGGAGCTAGAGGCTAGTCTGGCCTCTCAACGTGAGTTGGAGGAATGCATTGAGGAGTTGACACGCCGCTTTGGTGAGATAGAGACCATCAAGTGATTACAGGGTCACCTTGCCGAGGCAAAGGAGAGGGAGGCTGAGGTTTAGTCTCGAGAGATGGAGATGGTGATTCGAGAGCATCGAGCTCTCGACTAGCTGGAGGCTCTGTGTCGCTGGGTACTTTAGAAGTACCTGGGCAGAGGTGCCCTGAGAGAGGTTGCTGGTGGACATGCGACTCCTTTGAGTCGGTGCAGATAGAAGGGGACATGTGCTTTTCATTGAGAGAGCTTATCGGGGTAGGTGCTTCCCCTTCAAAGGTGCGATAGTCAGCTAGACCTACAGGATCAAGAGCTTCCCATCCTCTGTGGTCGAAAGAGAGGTGAGACAGACATGATGAGGAGGTGAGCTACCAGCATAGCCGGCCCCGCACCGTTGACTAAAAAATATATTTCCTCGATCCTCAAAACACGTCGAACCCATTGGCACCATCCTGGAGTAGGAGAACACAATGGTTTACCCTACACAGGGTTCCGTAGGTCCGCCAGGGAAAAACACGTGTAAACTGCGGAACATATTCCGGGACCTCCAAAAGTGATCCGAAACTCACGGATCCTGACGCGAAAAATGTCTGAAAAATAGTTCTGGACATAACAAAATTAGTTTCTCCGCAAAAATAAATTCGGGACCCCAGAAAAAGGATCCGAAGGGCTCGAGATATTACATGAAAAGTAGTGGTAAGCCTCATGTCATAGGCTCAGTAGGGGTCCAGCGGAACCAAACTATAATGAAAGCGGTAACAGAAGTGCAGCAACAGAGTAACAATAGCAAAGGAAAGCAGTAAGAACATCAACAACGAAAGCAACAGAGTAAGAACGTTGGCACGACACTGCGACAGTGACTCACAACAGAAGACTGTCAACCAGGAAAACACACACACATACAGGCCCTCTACACAACCCCGACTCCACGGTCGGACGGTCCTTCCTAGCTGACGGAACCACAGATAAGGCCACACAGCCACACGCTAAACCAACACCCTCGGGAGAATCTCTCGATCCTGAGCCAGAACTAGTGGAAGAACCACACCCCACACACATAGGGAAACCCCAACCCGACAGTCGGAAGGGCCACGATAGTCCAGTCGTTACCTCCGCCTTCACGGCATAGGGAAAGAACCACACCCAATACAGAACAGAATGGACTGAGCCACCAGCAAGGCAAATCACACCGAGGAGAAACCCACGCAAAACCTCTAAGGTGACAGGAGTGCTACCCCACTGATAACGAGACCAGAAGCGTCTGCCGATGACTTACACAGTAGCCTCATGTTTCTCCCTACACGCCCTCCAGCGGAAACTGAGATACAAAGCACAACACCACAGAATAAGGACTAGCTGGGGTCGTGCTCGTCAGCACACGTCCACTGTCCCCGACCACATGTGCACACACAGACCATCTGCTCGAGGTCAATCCTCTAGCCGATTTCCCCCCCAGCCAGACTCAGGCTGTAAAGGCAAGGGGCCTTCAGGTAACCGGCCTAAAAATAACTACATGGGACAAGCCTCCACCACTTCCAGGTGAGTCGGTACACAAACGTACCCAGGTCAGCTATGTCTAGTGGGTAGAGTCACCACAGGTAAGAACTCACCGCATCCACGGAAACCATCGGAGTACCACCGGTTCGTATCAAACCACCACGAGACAGCTCACTAGCATGAGAACCAATTACCACTAACCAGATAGCCAAACCATGACCCTCAGTTCATAGAAGACTAACCAAAGCATAGGACGAGACCCCGAGGATCACGGTCCATGACACCTATGAAGTTACCTAGCCACGATCATAGCCTTCACGTGGGAATGCCCTTTGCAGTCATGGGACTCTCGCGGGGATAGTCGACACGAGCAGCCCGACACAACGAAGACTGTCCACACTCTACCAGCAGACAGGGATGGCCCACACTAGTAATCTGAAACTAGCAGAGCACACAGAACCACACTGACCCACATTCCGCAAGGCCACCGCTTGAACTGACAACTCAGAACACCAATCCGCAGAACGCGACACCCCGGGGCAGAAGGGAGCTAGAAGGCCAACACACTGGCCGGCCACCCCTGGCACCCCAAGGCCTGGGCAGCCACTCCCCTGGCCGCCCAGAGCCAGACACTGGGGGGCCACCCCGATGGCCGCCCAGAGGGCTAGGCGGCCAGGCCTCTGGCCGCCCACCCTGGGCAGAGGATAGGGCTTGGGCGGCCACTACCCTAGCCACCCAGGGGCCTGGGCGGCCATCCCTTTGGCCTCCGAGACATGGGCTTCAGAAAATGGGAAGATGGTTGTCCGGCCATGCTGATGGCCGCCTGGGACCCTGGGCGGCCAGGGGTGGCCAAACCCCTGGCCAGCCAACCCTGGACACGACGGCCACCTTCGTGGCCGTCTCTTGCTAATTTCATGGAAAAACACCAACCGAGCTCTCTCGAAGCTAAATCGAAGTCTCATTCATCGTCGAACAAAGGGTAAAACCTAGGGAATTATCCCCGGACCATTCTACCACCAGAAATCCCAATACAAACCACAAATCAAAGCTCAAAATTGCTGCTCAACCCCTCTCAGCATGGATTAAACCCCAAATAGAAATATAAACCTCCCCCAACCTCTCTGGGCATGGAATTGGTGGGAAAATGCGATAGGAGAGCAAGGATCCGTACCCCTGTCTGAAACGCGCTTCAAACCTCACCCAAAACCTTGAAACGATGATCAATCCCACAGTTGGCATCTCATGAATGTGAGCACGGCCACCCCTGCCTCTGGTTCAGCACACCCTCGAGCCTCCCCTCGCCGCACTCCATCGTCATCGCTCTGCCTCCCAGTAGCCACAAGCTCCACCTCAAGAGTGGACAAGAGTTGAGCACCGGCCTCGACCGTGCTCTCAGTCACCTTCCACTCATCCCTGGCATGCTCCACGGCCAACAACTGCTCCTCCAAGGCCTTTCTCAAGGCATCAGCCCTGCTCTCGGCCTCCCCTAGCTAGATAGCTCGGCCTCGAAAAAATGACTCAGCTACCTCAACGTGGCCCCTCTGCTCAGCTACACTTGACGTGAGCCAATCCCGTTGCTCCCACACCGTCCGAATGGCCGCCAGCCTCTGAACCCTCTGCTCCTGCGCCTGACGAAGTCGCAAGTACTCTGCCCATATCTCGGCCAGTCTAGACATCCAAGGCCCACATGGGAAGCCAAGGGTGTGGTAGCCCCGGGTGCACTCCATCAGGTGCTGCCTCAAATCCTCTAGAGTGGGTAGGTGATCACTCTGGATGTAGCCTTTTGCTCGCTAAAGCAAGGAGGCACCTATACTCGTGTCTAACAGCGACTCTGGCAGTGGGATAGAAGTAGGCCACTTGACCCCCAAATGCGGGGAGGAGTCGCCTGTCTCTACTAGCACACTAGTAGAGGCTGTACAATCAAAGGGAAAGTGAGAAATACATGTGAAACTTTCCATGGTAAACAAGGTGGAAAACCTGTTAAAATTTCCAACCCTTACCCAGTGCAAACCCCTCTACGCCCGTGGCGTCACCCGCCGGGGTCAGGGAAGGCAATGACTCCTCCACGCCTACGGCGTCACTCTTCGGGGTCGGAGAAGGCAACGACTCCTCCACGGTCGAGGAGCCCTCCACTATAGCCCAGTCCCTTCTAGCAGCTATAAGCGAGGCGGGAAGCTCCTCCCTGCCGCCCTCATTGGGAGCCGATACGTGCTCCTCCCTTGACTCCAGCGCTGCTCATAATACAGAAGCATCAGTACTCTACCATAAAGTATAAACAAGTGCCAAAGAGGGGAATGAAAGACCCTCACGCACCTCCAGAAGTACCCTCCAATTCAGCCCCATCGGCGGAGAAGGCCCTAGAAGAGGAAGAGCTCAAACTCTTCTCTGTCTCCATGACGAATCCACCACTGCTTGAAGAGCCCGACAATGTCTCCGATGAACGTCCAGAGGTGGTGGAACTAGAAGCCCCTGCAGATCAATGAAACAACAGGGTCAACACACAGCCTGGCCTCATATAAAGACAACCATCTAGTTAAAGGTTTCAGACAAGAAGCTCACCAAGTGGGGCACTCCCCTCAGAGATCCCCTCTATGTTGATGATCTCTTCATCATCTCCAGCCAAAGTCGCCACTGCAAGCTCTCCCTCTGCGGCCCCAGCCGTGTCATGGGGAAGTTCACCCTCTTCCAAGGGGGAGGAAGTACCTTTGACTAACACCACAAGAAGCTTAGCACTACCGGGTGATACAAAAGCCCACAAGTGGTTAAGTTCTCAGTCAGGTACCTGAGGGTCCCATGGTGGAAGACCCAACCAGCCACACCATGCAAGCGGAGACCATGGCCGACAAAGGAGGGAGGGGTGTCCCTACTAACAGTTGTGGTAGCGATCTAGAAAGAGGGGAGTGCCACCCGCCACTCCTGGCTCGCCCTCGAAAGAGGGGAGTGCCACGGACAGTCTAGTACTAACCAGATCTTGGATCATCTCCAAGGTAGCAGTTGGGTCCTCACCTGGCAACCCAAAATCATAAACACGATCAACAACTTCAGCCCATCAAATGCAAGACAAATGGAGGGCAACCCTCCTTATAATAATTTGACATTTACCTGAGCCATCTCAAGCCGCTGCCAATTCTTGCTCCTCAACTGGGAGGGGCACTCCACCTTGCTCCTGAGGAGGGGCCATGGCCCCCTGCGTCGCTACCATCTCTATGTAAAACACGTGGCTATATCAGTCTCCAAAAGCATGCACAACCACAAGCAGAGCATACCTAGTCCCAGAAGACCCTACCTAGCCGAACATCCTCGGAGGCCTTCCATGACTCAAAGTTAGGGAATGTCTCGACATTAGGGCCCGTTTCATCCATCACGTGAAGAAGCATATCGAAGTTGATCTCGTGCTCAACCTCGTCAACAGGCAAAGGATCGACCTCCGCGGGTGGTGAGAAAGCCACCTCCGCCTCGGCCTCCAGTGGAGCTACAAGAAAACTAGTCAAATAGTGCAAGGTTAGTCAACCATGATGGCTAAACCAGCAAGAAACAAAAGGTGAACATGGTGCTTACTCAAAGTCGGTTCCGCCTCTATATGCTCGTCAATCCTGAGTCCTTGAGAGGACTCGCTAGTCTCCACCGCTCCGATATCTACCCGAGGTCACTTTCGCCTAGGCTGAAGACCTCCATCTCTGATGATTGTGCATTTTTACATATTCATTTATGTTATACACAATTTTTATGAGCTTTGATATTAATAAATATGCACTTATCGAGCCGCACCCTACCCTTCTCCAGGAGGGAGAGAGGTGCCGAGCCAGAGGGAACTATGGGTGATGTCCCCATCACCTCCCCACCAAGAAGATGCAGTTCAAATCTATAAACAAAATCTGAGAAGAGAAGTGTTGGAAATGATGATTGGCATCGACATCAGGTCATTTGACCGTCTTAACAATGTGGTGGTAGAAGTTGAATCCTTTCTTGCAAAGCACTCTTTAGCCGGTACCCCTGCAGTTCAGAAGGGTAAAGCAATTGATCAGCAACCGGCCCCGAAAGAAGCAAATACAGTTGACTTCAAAACCTTTGAGCGGCAGAAGGAAAAGACTAAGGCAACAGTGACTCCTCCACCTGCCAAGCCTGTTGATAAGAAAGAAGGTCCTTCACTAAGAGACAAGATGAAAAAGTTATATTCATTCCCAAAATATAAAACTCGGGTCCTATTTGAATGTGCTTATAAGTACAACAAAATAACACTGCCCGACCCAAAGAGGCCTACTGATGCTAAAAGACAAGGTGATCCCTTGTTCTGTCCATACCATTGGATGCTGGGTCATGCTATAGAAGATTGTTGCATGTTCCAGGACGTGATGGAAGGAATGATAAAGAAAGGAGAAGTAGAAATGAGTGAGCACCAGGTTGACCCACCGTGCCCTCATGAACCTCTAGTGCTTCGGCAAGCTATTAATATGGTGTCGATGTACTGGTAGTTACCAAAAGAAGTGTCTGAGGCTAGCACTCAGCACACCGATGAGGCCTATTTCCTCACACCTATTGCAGAGCAAGCAGGGTGACAATCTGTGCCTGCAAGAACAAGAAGAAGACTGCCAACTCGCGGAACTATAGGTGCTCATGTTCGGGGCATCACTGCATGACCCACTACACCTCTAGTGATTCCTGCATGATAGAAGATAGAATCGCCCACTGTCATCCACATCCCAACTCATAATCGAAGGAGACAAACTCTGCTGCCTATTCACAAAGAAATAAGTTCTGAGGTACGGCACTTGCAAGCCTACATCAATGGACTTGATGAGTATGAACAACCCAAGCTAACACCCATGCTAGTAAGGGACCATATATCATGGGAGCAATTGGAGCAGTTAACCATCGAAGAGCATAATGGAGAAAAGATAGAAGAAGCCAGTGGTGACCTATTCTGGGGGCAGATGCTAGCCAAGTGTGAACAGCGAAAGAGGAAAAGAACCTGAAACAAGAAAAGGGTAACCACCCTACACTGCAACACCTTGTCGGCATTATTTAGCTTGCCAGGGGAGAGTGAAGCAGAAGAATCAGGTGGTACACCGTCTAAAGTAAATCAGGTAGAAGCTTCAACGACGGCTCATGCCACCCGGTCCGGGAAGAGATGGGGGCACCTCTCATCAATAAACCATAACATTATTTTCAGGGGCGAGCAACCCTGCCAGATACCGGAGCCTAAAATTAAGGGCAATAGGGTTCCTCCTCCCCCAGGCCTTTACACATAAGAAAAAGGTGGTGACAGCATTCCCTCCTTCACTAAACTCCTATCCATGGTAAAGGGGAAACAGCCTGACCAAGGCATTAACCTCAAAATTGAAGGCAACTACTTTTCATCCCCTCTTGCACCTCCTGTAAAGAGTGGAGCAAAGACTAGCCCTATCTCAGCTGAAAAGATTCCCCAGCAGGAAGGACCCTCTCAACAGCCCCCTCAGGGAAGTAAAGCCACAGAAGAACAATCATCACCAAGAGCACCACACGAGCCTCCAAGGCCTCGATGGGTGGAAGAAATGTGACTATCCAACGTCAAAGTGGGTAGCCAGATAATGAAGATGTTAAAGAAACTCCCAACCAGATTCACTATATGGGAGATTTTATCTCTAAGTGAAGAGGCACGGCAAGCAATGATTAAAGCTTTCCAAACGCCAGCCCAATGTGAAGCATGTTTGGCAGAGTTCCAACCCGAGCCAACAATCACCTTCACAAAAGACGACATGCTAATCCAAGGGGGTAACCACAATAGGCCATTGTATATGAGGGGGCATCTTAATTGTCAACCACTGAACTGAATATTAATAGACCCGTGGGCCGCAGTCAATATTCTACCTTACCGCATCTGCCAGAAGTACTATTTTGATGTCCAACTCACAAAAGTGAGGGATATGATAATTGCTGGCTTCAACCAAAAGTTTGAAGTCCTACTCGGAGTAGCAGAATTCAACCTTACACTAGGGGATCTCACTACAAAGGTGTAATTCCACGTAATTAATTCCAGCACTTCTTACAAGCCACTACTTGGCCGACCTTGGCTGCATGAGCATCTGATAGTTCCTTCCACACTCCACCATTGTATCAAGTACTATAGAAATGGAAAAGAAGAGAGGGTATTTGTTGATTTACACCCTTTCAAGGTCTTCAAGTGTCATCTACTTGATGCACCTATGTATACCCCCTCACTAGAAGGCAAAAGACCAATCAACCTGACCAGCAAGAGAACTAACAAAAAAATAAGAAAAAACAGATGACCAAAATGCCCTTGACTGGGGGCTATTTCCTATAAAAGCAGAATAGAAGATCATTGCCCTCCTACATTACATAAGAGTTTTGCCCATTCCAAAGCTTACGACAATTGAAAATTGAGACTTTCAACTGCCCCGCCCTACCATTTGAAGATTCAGCCATCCCCAATTCAACCACACAGCCCACAAGCTCACATCCAAGATCAACAATCATAGTCTGCTTTCTCCCATGACAGCATACACACTATGCTATTTGAACATCAGCTCTTCCATGCTACCGGGTAACTAATGAAATATCAATAGCCATATCTCCCGAGCAAAGAAATGAATAAATGGTCCAATGTACCATACCGTCCTGATGTCCTCCACAAAAGGAGCCAGCCAATCACATGTAGAGTCTACCATGCAAATCATATCAGGATCTCCGGGGTTCAGCAGAATCCTTGACAACCATACCTGCGAGCATGGTTTGCCGACTTGGTGCAACTCACACCCAGTCAGGCGTACTACATCATATCTGGAGAAATACAAGATGTGATCTGCCCAGGATCAGCCGAGTGGGGGCAGGTCGTCACCGGATCGACCAGCCAGTGGCGATCTAGTCGATTTCCTGCATGTTTGCATGGTTGGCAAACGGATCCATCATCGGAGAAGCTTGAGGAGGCGGATTTGTTCAAGGCAGATTCGAGGCTGGTGCTGGAGTTCGATCTGGAACTCCGGTGGCGAGAGCGACAACGATTGGGAATTTCCCATGCATCTCCCACTTACAACCTCAAAAATTCATCCTATTTACACCTGTAATGCATTCCTGTAGCTGAAGTGATAACTTCCTAAGCTGGGTAGCTTCCTCCTCTTGCAAGTTGCTCTTGAATGTTGGAACCCACCCTCCACTTGCAGGCCTCTCACTAAAAATGTCTGCTACAACTGCCAAAGGGCTTGAACCAGCCATAAAAAGCTAAGATTAGCCCCCTCACCAAAGACGTGCTCGTCAACCACCTATTGTTACAGAAATAAATCCTCTGCTAATTTCCAAGGTTGACCTCAATTCCTGCCTCCAGCACTTCTCGACCCTGAAGAATGTCATTCTACATGTCTGAGACATTTCTGACGGTGCCTGGCAGAATATCACATGCTCCAAATTCTGCATTACCTGTAATGTATTTTGCTGTATCACATCCACCCATAATCCCCTTCTCCCTAGTTCCCAGCTTTCGTAGCAAATTTACACAGAATAGCTAAACTGTGAATCCACATTGTCCTTCAAGCCTCAGCCACCATTGTCCATGCCCGTAGGCCCCTTACAAGCCCTCTCCCAGTTAGTGTCATGCCGTCCTCCGCATGAATGCCCACCACCATCCACTGAAATCTTCCCTAAGTGGTATCCTTAGGTTCTTGGCCATTTTGTTTGGGATCCTGCAGCGGGCCAAGGAGTAAATGTGCAAGCAAGACACACTAATTTGCAAACAACCAATCTCCCCACAAACAAACGGAGCCTTCCTTTCTACATGTTAAAGGCTCAAACTTGAACCTTGAGTAGAGGGAATCCTCTGCATATATAGAGTGAAGGCATCCATAGATATCTAATATGGGACTAAACCTCAACACCTTCTCTAGCACCGAAGTCGAATGGTTAAGGTGTGAGTGGCACTATTGAATGGGTAGGGTGTCCAAAACAGAGGGTCCAATGGATAGGCCCAACTCTAATACCATGTTAAAGGCCCAAACTTGAGCCTAAAACCTAGGCCTTGAATTGAGAGAATCCACTACATATATGGAGGGAAGATGCCCATGGATATCCGATATAGGACTAAACCTCAACATCACACAACAGGCCTGATCAAAGGAACATCACTGACTTAGATGATCAGATAGTTCAGATTAAGATTGCTCCCCACATATGTAGAATTAGGGAAAAAACTGTCACACCCCGGCTCTGTTAATCGTGATTACGCAGAAGAGAAAAAAAAAATGTTCAAAGCTGGAACCAGGATGTGGCAGGCGACAACCACCCCTCAGGACAGACTTTAGGGGTATAGACATTCCATGCACGAGAATATTCAACAGCAAAGACATAAACATAAACCACAATTATACTGGCACAGCCGCCCAAAAACTCACACATATATATAGCCAGGATCAGAGGTTTACATCAGCACGATAGTTATGTACATAGCTATGACGTTAAATATACAACCCAGCAAGAAATTTTCAAAAGAAAACTATATCTACACAGCTAATAGTTCCCTTCTTCCTCCAGAAACTCCTCCGGTGTTCCTCCACCCTCTGACATAGGGTTAACTGAAAAGTAGGTGTGAGCCCTACATCGCGGACCCAATAGCTAGATCTAACATGCGATCGCCCATTTTCTTGTATTCACCCGTATAAATATACATATATGAATGCTTGCATCTCCCGATTCTGTGGTATATAAAATGGTGATTAGCGAAAGGTCGGATTAAGTTCGGCTGGAAACTTTCAATATGTGTGAGTGCAAAACTCTACCTCGTACCAAGAAACTGCTAAATAGAATAAATATTATTGTACTATGTGCTCACATGTGCGATTAAATCCTATTTCTGCTTTATAAAATGAGCATGTCTTTCATGTATTCCTTCAACCCCGAGGGCTCTTCTATCTTGATGATTAATCAAGGGTTGTCCTTTTTTTGAAAGGACGTAATTAATGCCATAACCTTTATGGTATGGCGAACTTAGGGTCCTGACACGATCACCCACTATTGTCTGATTAGTTAGACAGTGTGCACAACAAATCGTCACTTTGTGACTAGCACACCCCATGCTTAAATAAAATCCCTAATAAATAATAAAATAAAATAAATATAAATATAAATAAATAAATAATAATAAATCTTCCCACAACCACCCGATAAGCAACTAAAGGTGGAGAGTGAGGACGACTGGGGCCAGCACTCAAAGTGCTCGAGACGCCGACACGACTGGCCTCCTCCTCTGCTGAGGACTCGGGGTTAGCACGAAGGATCCTTCTTCGAGGCGTCGTGGACTTGGGAACAGAGAGAGATGGAAGAATTCTTACAAGGGTAGAGGATAAATAATGAGGAAGTGCCAGAGAGCCACATCGGAGACAAGAGAGGCAAGTGGAGCTTCTCCAAGTGTCCCTACGCTGATACTTATAAACGTCCAAAGGCAAATCAACCACTTCGAGGCAACACGAGGAGAAAAAGAGCACTCATGACTGCCAAGGTCGACTGTCGAACCTAGGTGACCATTCACACCCGTGGCCCCAAACAAAAATGATAGCACCATGATGACAGTAATGCTACCTGATAAAGGATGTCTTGCGCGCCAAGAAGCTTAGTAGGTCACAGGGCCCACCTACCCTATTGATACGAGGAGATCCTCCTAGAAAAATCTCCTTCATAGACCCACTGGGACTGCCTCTCAGACCCAGAAAGTGCTCAACATCTGAGAGTGGGGTGCTAGTGAGGAGGGTAAAATCAATATGGCCCACATATAGCCCGGTAACGCCAGTCCCAAGTCAGCCCAAGATCTACATAGTGTGAAGCAGACCCTCGACAACCAGTAGCCCATGTCAGGAGGCCCAATAAAGATGGGCAAAGAATTTGCCAGCCCATAAGGGGCATTGACACAGGCATCTCAGACGCTGGATGATCCTCCAGCGATTGAACGTTACTCCCACCATCACCGGCCTCTACTCTAGTATGGGCAAGCACGCTCCAAGGGTGCTGTATGACTCGCTTAAAGACCGCACGTCTGTGATAAATGGACGCATAATGAAAAACTCCCCACAATCGTGGGGAGACGTTACCCCACGACTCATGCCCTTCCCTATTAAGGGATGGGTCTCCATCACCAGGACAACCAATATAAATAGACCATTGATTAGATGGTGAAGGGAGATACGGTCACACCTACAGACACACGGTCACACCCACAGAGACATATGGGCACTCACGGACATTGAGATACAAGAAGAGAGAGATCCATCTATAGAGAAGCACCCAGGTCTGCTTCCAAGCGCACCTCAAACCCTACGAGCACTCTCCGAGCACTCGCTGGACATAGCGAGTACCCCTAGATGCTCCATCATGAATTCAGGCTTGATCACTCTACTCTCAACCTTCTCTCTCCTCTCCATCCTATGTTGATCCTCATATAACATGGTCCTGTGGGAGCTTAAAAATTGGCACGTGAAGGTCAGCTGAGGAAAAGAAGAAAGAAAAAGCCCCTAGATGATGGGTGCATCGACGTAGCTCCCAGCCTGCATCAACGCACCTGAAGAATGAGATAGAAAGAGCCCTACTGGCTCACAGCCTACATCGACGCATTATGAATGATGCATCGATACATTTGAAGACAAAGCAAAAGTGAGTGCCCCTGGCAGTGGGCTGCATCGACACGCAACAATAGTGGCATCGACACCACTGAAGGCAGCAAGCAAGACAGCGGCTCCTGGCAGTAGAAGGCTACATCGACGCAGCCGGCAAGCACATCGTCGCACCCTCAGAATGCGAAGAAGCCCATACAGACACGTGGTTTGAACCGCAGCGTATGCTCTCTTCAAGCTCGATCACAGCACCTTCTGGAAGGCCGTACGATTGTACAAGACACATGGGGCAACGTTCTCCAATCATTGGAGAACATTCCTGTGATTCTTTGCCTTGGAAAAGAAGAAAAGGGGTTGTTGCTCCTATAAAAGAGACCAAAGGCCCTGAAGAAGCGGCTCTTTGACTGCTCTGCTTCCCCCTTGGCTGGTGCTGTTCGAAGGGTGTTCTCTTGAGCATCCTGTGAGATTGGGTAGAACCATGGGTCAAGATAACTTAGGAAGTTAACTCTTGGTTAAATTATATACTAATATAATTAATTTAAATAATTATAGGACCATGGCCACCGAACGTGCTCAGTGGCGTAACATGCAACGCACCGTGCAAGGCCTTACCCAAGCGCTACAGCAAGTAGCGCAAGGCAGAGCAAACTGAGGAGCGGGAGAACTCCATCAGAGCTTTCGTAATATGAACCCTCCCAAGTTCACTGGCTCGACCGATCCTGATGATGCCAAGCATTGGATCAGGGAGATTGAACGCATATTCCGTGTCATGTAATGCATGGATGAAGAGAAGGTCTTACTAGCAACAGAGAGACACCCATTTCTGGTGGGAGTCTGTAGAAGCTACATTGGGACAATATCCTATTACATGGGCCGAGTTTGCGGAGCATTTTAACAACAAATACTTCTTAGATCGTGTACAAGAGAAGAAGGCTACGGAATTTATCGCATTAAAACAGAGGACGTTATCCGTGGCCGAATATAAGGCCCAATTCTCTAGGCTATCATGGTACACAAAACACTTAGTAAGTACCGAGAAGATGAAGGCGAGAAGATTCCTTAATGGGCTTCGACCCCAGTACATCACCCAACTAGTGCCGATGGACATTCAAGTATACTCGGAGATGGTTCGTAGAGCCCAGCTATTAGAAGATGCCACAGAGTTATCAGACAGAATTCGTGGGAAGGACAAGAAGGAGTCGATGACAACTCCTAATACCTTCAAGCCCTCCTTCCAGAAGAAGAGAACCAATGACGGAGGTAATTCTTCCCAAGAGAAAAAACTCAAGAAGAACAACAAACCCTTCTCCATTACTGCCGCACCTTCCAAAGAGGTGTGCAAATATTGTGACAAGGTTGGCCATAGGGCCGAAGAATGTTGGAGAAGATTAGGAGCTTGTCTCCATTGTGGGAGTCGTGATCATCAGATTTTTAACTGTCCGTTAATGAATGATCAAGCCGGAGATGAAAAGCGCCCGGTGAAGAAGCAAGCACGCCTCCAAGCTCTCCAAGAGGCAGAACAAGACGAAGGCAGATTGTAGAAGGTACACTAGAAATTGTTCCAAGTCTACTCATGTCTTATTTGATACTAGTGCATCGCATTCTTTTATTTCCAATAAGTTTGCTGATCCACTACCTATGGAATCAGAATGGATAGATCTAGTTATTTCAACCCCTCTCGAAAATGAATCCGAGATCACATACCATTATCTGGATTGTGATGTTACGGTGAAAGGGGAGAATCTACCTGTCAACTTAATATGCCTAGACATGAAAGACTATGATGTCATATTAGGAGCCGATTGGCTATCCAAATACCAGGCAACTGTGGATTGCCGTAATGGCAAGGTTACTTTCAAGGAGTTTCCGGAACTTATCTACACTAGCCCTAAGAATCAGAACAAGTCACCTCTTATTTCGACTCTCCGAGCTAGTAAGCTAATAAGGAAAGGGTGTGTATCTTTCCTTGCTTTCGTCACCATAAAAGAAACTAAGGAGTCCAAGATAGAAGACATCCCAGTAGTTCGGGAGTTTCCTGACGTATTTCCAGAGGATCTGCCTAGACTACCCCCACCGAGAGAAGCGGCCTTTACAATCGACCTAGTCCCTAGTGCTGGTCCAGTTTCCAAGGCACCTTATAGGATGTCCCCTGTTGAGCTCAAAGAGTTAAAAGAGCAACTGATGGAGCTTCTGAAGAAGGGAATTATCAGACCTAGCACTTCCTCGTGGGGAGTGCCAGTACTATTTGTAAAGAAGAAGGATGGATCGATGAGATTATGCATCGACTATCGATAGCTGAATTACCTCACTATCAAGAACAATTATCCACTATCGAGGATCGATGAGTTATTTGATCAGATATCTGGATCGAAGTATTTCTCGAAGATTGATCTCAGGTCAAGATATCACCAACTGAGGATCAAAGATGTGGACATTCATAAGACTACGTTCAGGAGCAGGTATGGGCACTATGAATATGTTGTTATGCCTTTTGGACTAACGAATTACCCTGCGGCCTTTATGCAGTTGATGAATAGCATATTCCGGCCTCATCTGGATCAATTTGTAGTGGTCTTCATTGATGACATATTAATTTATTCAAAGACCAAGGAGAAATATGAATAGCATTTGAGGATTGCATTACAAATATTGAGGGCATTACAAATATTGAGGACAAATCAACTATATGCAAGGCTCAGTAAATGTGAGTTCTGGCTCGAAGAAGTGTCTTTCTTAGGACATGTGATCTCTAAGCTTAGCTTTGGAAAGGGGTTACACTGTGGTTAACCACAATTTAACCTTGGGCAAGGAGCGCGTTGTGCTTTGATTACAGGTCAAGGCTAACCCGCTTCTGGAGTTGACTAACCATGGGATAATCTAGGGTTTCGAGCTCCTATAACACGGGGGTTAGAACATACAAACAACTTGATCGCTAGAGATGTTTACCTGAACCTCACATGAACAAGATGATCGCTTGGGGGATGCCTCAAATGGGGATAACATTGGGTCCCGACTTCTCCATCCTTAGCCGGCCAAGGGCAGAGAGCCCTGCTTCATCCCGAAATGCCAAAATCCTATGAATAGGCATAAAAGCTCACAAAAATAAAGAAAAGAAGGCCATTAGTATTGTGTAGTGTAGCAACAATCCTAAGAATCAGTGGGAGATAGATTATGGTGGCGTGATTACCTGGGGTGGTGGGAAGGGGGGATGGTCGAGACTTGCGACCACCTGCCTTCCCGTTTGTTTAAGAGAAAACCTCTTGATAGAGTTCTAGTAAATGCTAATCGTGATATGAATGCGAACTGGGAAGGGGAAATACAAGACGAAATAGGGAACAGAGAGATGGATGAATCAAACCCAGGGAGTGGCTAGAGCTCTCAGCCAGCCAGCAGTGGTGTGGAGAAGACAGAGGGTAGCCTTCCTCAGAGATTCAATCTGAGTGTCGGCTACTCCCTTACTGGAGTTAGTCTCCACCACCTTCCACCAACCTGCAACACAAGCGGGAAGAAGAAAACAGAGAAACTCTCCTTCTGCCCACCAATTCTCCTCTCACCTTTCATCCAACTTGTCAACCTACCAGTCACCAACCCACCCACCAACCCCTCGCTCAGTCAACTAGGGAGGAGTTTTGTACTCCGAGGCTCCATCTAGAAATCTCGGACGGGTCGTGCAGTTGATCGTGGGCGACGGGGAATGATGGTGCTAGATGTGGCGGGAGAACAACCCACATTCTATGACCAACAGTTGCTAGAAGGCGGCCAGATTACTGGCCTTCTACCAGGGGGTTGGTGGCCATCGATTTGGCCTTCCATGGACCTGGGTGGCCAACATAGTGGCCTTCTAGATGGGGGAGGGCAGCCAGGGGTTGTGCCTTCTATCAACTTGGGCGGCCAACCTAACGACCTTCTTGGAGTGGAGGGCGGCTAGTGGTTTGGCCTCCTCAGGGCAGAGGGCGGCCATCGCCCTTGCCTTCTACTGGGATGGGTGGCCAGTGGGTTTGCCACCCAGCCCATGTGCTTTTGATCTCTTTAAGTAAGATTGGCCCATTAAAAGGGTGTGTTTGGGCTGGACTTTAAAGCATAAAACGCCAATAAACTGGGTAAAGCGACCGCATCACTTACATGAAGGCCTAACTGGGGATCCGCGGGATGTCTAAAATTAAGCATCTACCCGCCGGTCATCTAGGGAAGTGTTAACTTCATCCTCTTTTGCTTAGGGATCTCTTTTCTCATTCCTTCTTCTATGTCTCTACTCTATCTTTCTCTATTTTCACATAGTTTTCTACACTTTATTTCTATACATCTACTACACACATAGCACGTTTTCATCCCCTTTTCACTGTAGTTTTGCTGCATTTTAAATCCTCCTTTCATTCATATTCATTACATAACACACACACTTATTTGTTTGTCCCTTCTACAAGGGTTAAAAACCCTCCCCCGGTGCATTCTCCCTCAATTTTCATGTTGATTTTCTGCATACAGGATGGATGCTATGCTTGCATGTTTCTAATGGGTTTTCTTCTCCTTGTGTTGCTTTGATTCACAGGAAAGGCAAGTGTACGTGAGGCCCCCACTCTCCAGTTGGCTGGAAGATGAGGAGGTGCAATCCGCAAGGTTTCCCACATTCTTTTATTGAAGCACAATCACATTGTAGCGGTCCTTCAGTCATGTCTTTTCCTTCTTTTTCCAAGGTATACAGTGCCATTATACTTTCTTCTTAGTTCCTTTTTGTGTTATTAGCCTTGGTGGTGATCACAGTCATTGATTATCTTCCATCACCCCTTTGCCCATCTTCTATATTGCATGCTTATTGCTTTTGTTCATTGTTGTTCGGGGCGTGATTATATATCAACATCTCTATTTTTTTGGTGATCACATTGGGACACCTAGTGTCCATCGCGTTGCTCTTACCTTTTTGTAAGTGCTGTGTGTGTGTGTGTGTGTTTGTTTGTTTAGATAGCATTTCCTTAGGTTTTCTACTGTTTTGGATGTTTTCCAATTTTGGGAGAAGGTAGCAGTCTCACAGAGACCGCCACCTGCAGACAGGTGTGAAGCCTTCAGATAGTAGTCTATAGAAGAACTCTGTCTGTAGGTAGCGGTCTCCATTAGACCACAACCTTCTCTCTGCTGTCCCAGGGTAGCCCCCAGGTACATTCTTCTTTAGCCTACCTTTGCGATTTCTATTCATGATTTTCCATATTCCTGCACTTCTACACATCATATTCTTTACATTGTTCATCTTGTTTACATTAATCTTGTTTTGTTTGCATACATTTATCTTATGTTAATTTGCTAGTTTTAAGCTAGATTTGCATGGGACAACCCAATTTTCATGAAGCCAAGGCCTCCCAAGCAGCACCTTATAAGATATGTCGGCGTTGATGATATAAAACGTCACTTAGGTGACAAAATCGCCCAAGGCTAGCTTGACTTTAACTCGACCAAATGCCTCCTCGGAATCCTGATTGAATCCCGAAATCTTGACCGCGCTCACTTTTTGCAAGTATGGTGCCAAGTATAAAAACTTGAAAGTCTTCAAAGACATGATGTTAATGGCTGCTCCAGCGTCAACCAAAATCCGATTCACGTCATGCCCATTGATCATCCCTCGCATATATAAGGGGCGATTGTGGCACGAAGAGGACAACAACATGTCTTTGTCCGTGAAGGAGATGTTGGCTGCAAATGCCTCATATGCTTGGGCTTGCAACTCTGCAACATGGTCTTCTTAGGCCTCTGGGTCTTGGAGTATCTTGACGAGAGCCTCCCTAAGATCTTTGCTCCAAGCGATGGCTTCCCAAATTGTGACATTTGTTGGAAACCGCTTCATATGATGAATAATTTTGCGGTCCGCCCGAGCACAGGTCTTGTCAAATGGCGGGATGATCTCCGCCAGAGTCTTCGAAGCCCCGCGAGACTTCTCCCGCTTAGAAGGACACTCCTAACCATTCTGGCCCTCCACACTTTCTTGAAACAACAGTGCCAGAGACTCCTCCGGAGGTGGCAAGGGTTCATCCCGTTCGCCCTCACAAGCAGGACCTGCCTGGCTTGTGAGCTCGACCCTACCGGAGGGACCAACTTGCTCTGACGCCTCGTCACACACTGGCGGCTTGGCTACCTCCTCTTCTTCATCAGAAGAGGCGATTATAAAAGGGACGCCACCCGGCCTTCTGGGCTCTAGGATATGGCCCGAACCCTCTAAGGATTCGAGGATGAAGGGGATACCCCGTACTTGACTTTTTGGGATAGGACTTGGCTCTCCCCCTCTGAATAGTATAACTCGGTCGAGAGTTAGGGGATTTTTACGCTTGCGTCCTCGTCCCCAACCACGACCTCGGCTATTTTTCGTCGGGCAACGCTGATATGTCGCCATAGGAGCCTTGCCCCCGGTGCTACTAACCTGAGTGCTTTGTTCCGAAGGAAAGTTAATGTTGTCGGGCAGCGGAATCGCCACCATATAGCAGGAGAGCTCTTGCAACATTTCCTCGAGCATCTCCACAGTGAGCTCCTCATCCTTGTAAAATATGGAGAGCTCTTCCAGGATTGAAAACTCCTCACCTTTTTCGAGACGGTGAACCATCTCCCGTAGCCACTGAAGAAGTCGAGCTTTACGGCCAAACTTATCCCAGGGAATGTATTTGTCTAGAGTGACGACCCTGGTGGGACAAGGGGGGGTGTACTCCTTCAGCTCATCTATGAATTTTTGTAACCTTTGCAAAGGAGTTGGTTCCTTGGGGGCCTCCATAGCTGCGGCTTGCTCAGCTTGTTTCTTCAACCTCCTCTTCAAATTCTTCCTACGATTCTTCTCTTGCTTCTTTTGGCGTGCCGCCTCTTGATAAGAAAGTGGACTTTGTTTTGGAGGTGGGACTGATTTGCCCCCAGGATTTTACTTTCTGCTCTGAGTCGGCTCCTTAGGAGCCTTGGTTCCGCGGCTCTTTCTGGGAGTAACCTTAGTCCAGTTGGCCTCCTCCGACTGCACCTGGAAGGTGGCATTAATCGCCTGAGCGATTATCTCAGGCGGCAGCTCCTGGAACTCTGCAAGCCCGAGGTGGAGCCCATGGGGGCTTTGCAATTCCACCGATTTTGCTTTGACTGGCGACTCTGCTTGTTCGAGCTTTTGAGGTCTTGCCACCATCAACGACCTTGTTGGCTCGACACGGGGTTTTGCTTCGGGCTTCCTCGCCTTAACTTTGCCTTTATTGTCTGGCTGAGGGTTTCCCCCTATGACAATACTAGGTTGACTCAGCCTGGAAAAGGATTTGGAACCTCCCCCCGCAACTTGACTTTTTGAGATTTGGGCCTTAGACCCCTCACACATAGCCTTGCCTTTAGGGTTTGGCTAAGGACCGTTGCATGTAGACTTGCCCAGCCGGGCCTGCTGAGAGGTGGTCTTAGTCTCCCGCGACTTGGTCGGCTCCTGTTTAGCTTGCCGAAGAATCTTCTCAGCGACCTCCCTAAGATGCCGCCTCGCCGTCGAATTCCCCTACGCATCAATCTCCCCTTTTTGGATAAAGACTTCAATGCAATCTTGAACTTCCGGGCATTCTCCAGTGGGTTGGGACACCTTGGCATGATATTGGTAGTAGCGGGGATGACTCTTGACCATTTCCTTGTAGTAGGACGGCGGATCATGCGTCATTACCCGACCTTCCTCCAGAAGCTTGTCGAAAATCTTCTCAATGTCTTCCTTGGGGAAAGAACACTGATGAGAGGGTCGCCACCCTGGATACCATAATGTGGACTTGCATCGTTACCCGACCTTCCTCCCGAAGCTTGTCGAAAATCTTCTCAGTGTCTTCCTTGGGGAAAGAACACTAATGAGAGGGTCGCCACCCTGGATACCATAATCTGGACTTGGGCAGTTGGGAACTGACTCCTGCCTCCTTCGGCTCCGGGAGTTGGAAAGCGGCTGAGGCATGTATGGCATTGATGGAGAAATTCAAGCTCTCCCGTCCATGTGGTTGCGGCGGGTCGACCAGGAAGTCGCCCATATTGACCACCCCTCGCCTAATTAAGTCCTCGGCGAGGCCCTTAAAAGGCTGATAATCATGAATAATATGGCCTATCACCTCATGATATGGGCAATAGCCCTGGTGTGACGCGGGACCTGGCGCCTGTTGGCTGGGTGACGCCGGGCAGTTTAATAGGCCTACTCACCGGCATGCAAAGAAGATGTGCAGGGTCTTCTCGCGAGGGAAAGAATATAGCTTCTCTGGTTCCTCATCTTCAGATGAATCAGAGGATTCCTCAGAGAGCCAACCCCTGAGCGGAGTCCAAGCAGTGGATGATACACCTGCCTCCCATATATGGGCTAGAGCTAGCCCCCTGGCAAATGGGCCAAAGGGGAAGGTGGCCAACTGCTCGTCAATGCTTTCCAAGAATTGCAGCAGACGTCTTTGTTCCAGTTGCAGCTACTGGATCTCCCCTCGGATCTTTCGAATAGTCCTCCGCAGCGCAAGGCATTCAAGGAGTGAGGAAGGTGCGGCTCTGCGATCGGCATTGAACTGTTGATTTGAAGGCCCGGCCTCGGAGGCATTGGAGCTCGAAGCCGTCGCCACCATGCAGACCACATTGGCCGATCGATTTGGTCGACTCCAAGCGTAAGGCTGTGGCAGGAAAACCGCATGGCCCAACATATTTATCAAACCTTTTTGAATGAGCTATTCTTCTATGTTCTTGAAAACATAACAGTCCCCATTGGTGTGACTGAACCTTCGGTGATACACACAATAAATACGGTCATCTGTTTTATCCACCACTAAGAGCTTCCGTGGATCTGGTAGGGTGATGAGCTTTTCTTTCATGCACAGATCAAAGAGCATCTTGGTATGCTCTTTTCTGAAGGAGCAGGGCGTCTTCATACGCTCCACTAGTAGAGACGCATTCACCTTGGCATTGGGCTTTTTGCCATTGTCCTTTGACTTTCCATCCCCTTTGTCTCCATTCGTCGAGGAGAAACCCACGGCATTTACCTCCTTGCCGCTAGCCAGACAGTCTTTAGAGGATTTGCCTTTGACAGAAGCGTGTGTCGAGTGATCAGCGAAGAACATTTCAATCTTCGCCACCACCGTATTCAACTGGTCAAAGCTTCTGATGTTTGAGCCCAAAAATTTTTCACTAACTTCCGCCGACAGACCCCTGCGGCATATGGTGATCACATCTTCGAGCGTCGGAGGATTATCGCAGCGCATGCTGACGTCCCTCCATCGCTTGATGAAGTCCAACGCGGTCTCACCTTTCCTCTGCCGGAGGGCGCAGAGTTCCACCAGAGAGACTTTACGTTCGGCCGTCTGAAAACGGTCGACAAACTTTTTCTACATATCAGCCCAATCAGCCACTGAATTGGGCTTTAGCCTTGAATACCACTGGAAGGCGGTGCCTGTCAGGGACGTGACGAAGTATCGCAGCAGATACGATTCTTCCAGTGCCAACTCGCCCATGGCCGTCATGTAGTAGGCCAGGTGTTCATGTGGCAAGCCATGCCCAGTGAACTTCTGGAGTTTCGGGGCCTTCGGGCAATCAAGCGGAAGTTTCTTGAATTGATGGTGGAGGGGATAGGGCACGCTATACAAATCAACAGTAGCCACCCCCTCACCATGTTGAGCAAATTTCGCCTCCACGATCCACTCGATCATCTGCCTTTGCGCCATAAGACTCTCCGCAACAGGAGTGGTAGAGGACCTCACATTGGCCTAGTGTTAGAGCACTTCAAATTCCACCGCCAATGGTAACTTTACAGCAGTGACGGAGGCATTGGCCGTGACTGGAATGGGTGGAGGCTGTTGTTCCATCCCAGTGGGCGCAGCTTAAGGTTGAACATGAACCTCCTTTTCACGCAAAAGTGATTGCAAGAGGCTCTTCAGTTCTTGGTTTTCACGTCGGAGCTCGTCCAACACAGGAGTCTGCACCTATTTTCCAAGGTCTTCCTCGTGTCCAGGGTTGTTGTCCCCATCGACACTATGGATGTCTTCTTGGTGTTCTTCTTGTCGTGCTGAGATGTTTCGGTAGCCGGCATCTACTGCGTTTGTGCCAGGATCCGAGAAACGGGCCTCAACCTCCTCAGATACTGGAGAGGTTGGTTTAACTCCCCTGAGGTATCCTCTGCTGCTTATCGGCGGAGGTTGTGTAGTAGGTGAACACTTTGACAACGTCATTAGTCACCTGAACCACCCGTTTCATCCTGGGCGGTTGTCTTCCAGGCTTGGGTGTCATCCATGGTCTGTCAAAAATAGATACTCAGGACGTGGAAGCCTGAGCTGAGCAATGCTCTCCCGTGTGCATTGAACTACCCACGGAGAGGTCGGCCGCACCTTCTTGCCGGCTCCTCGGCGCTTCTGCCCGCGTGGGGGCTGGGTTGTGGACCTAAGGGATGTTGAGGTCTCGATGCTTGTCGGACTCCGCATCTGTTGCACATCCGACATGTAGAAGGGCCCTTCCGCCCTTGCTCGCTTAATGATTCGGGCCTCTTCCTTAGTGACCCATATTTTCTTCAGGCAGAGCTAGCGGTCCTCAATTAGGCTGCCCCCTGACCTTGATCGGGGAGCCGGTGGTTTGGGTCGCTGCGGGCTGCTGCGAGCTTTTCTCCTCGCCCCGGGGATGTGTTCACAGAGGCGGGGTTGGAGGTGGACGAGTCTGTCCCCGACGTCAGTGTGGACATTGAAGGGTTGGACTGTCTCGCCGACGACTATACCCTTGTGAGCGGCGACTCTCCCACACTTGACACAGGCGGGACCTCCATTGCTCAGGATTTGGGTAAGTGCTTTTTATACTTAACCCATTTTTCACTCTTTTTCAAATAGAGGAAATATGTACTTTGGCTAATATAGCATTGCCTGTTACAGAGACTCCCAAAGCTCAGCCTACTCTCCTCGTCATTGCAGAAGGGGGAGGGTCCCCAGGTAGCGAGGAGACCCCTTCGCCATCAGACTCCTCCAGCGGGGGAAGCTCTGATACTTCATCGAGTACAAAGACCTCCAGCACCTCCTCCAGCGGGGGCTCTTCTTCCTCTTCCCCGAATTCTTCTGAGGAGGGAGAGATCAGGATGAGCTCAAGTAATTTAGGGCCAGATTTTCTTCACGCATGGAGTCATGAACCCCTCTGACTTCCTTTGTTGCTCATTACATAGTCGCACAGACGACTTCCTCCCTGGATGAGCTCTCCAGGCTTATGCAAACAGGGTCCTCCGCTGACTTGCCAGCTTATGACAAGGATGTGAGGGCTCCGATCGCCGGGGTCGAAGTCTTTGATGGGGGAGCCGCCTCCCTAGCCGTGGGGGTATCGACAGGTATTGCGGATGTTGTGGAGTCCAGTGAGGTGCCGGCTTCAGGTATGCACAAAAATATTCTGTACATTCTTTCCACCATATCTTGCGGCATGTTGACATTGTGTGAAGTCTGCGCCTTGAACAGCCGACGATCATCCGGAGGGGAGACATTCTCTTCAGCCTACCGGAGTTGACATGGCGGCAGGCTCGTCTCAGGCGCCTTTGGACGAGCGGGGCACCGTTGACCCGGCCGCGACCTCCATTGGGCCAGCAGCTCTACATATGTTGCTGTCGAATCAGGAACTTATGCCATCCATTCGACAAAGCTCCTTTCCTCTGTAGTATCGATCACCATTTTATATGTTGGTGTCTTCTTTCAGCTGTTCCTCTTTCCATGGAGCCCACGACAGGGGTCAACACAGCTGTAGCTGAAGAGGAGCTGCTTGTAGAGACTGGTATGTCTCCATCACTATAAAGTGCCCATTTTGACTACTGGTGTTGCTGGAGTGCTAGGACCTTCCGTTCTTTGCTTCACTTGTAGAGAGATCGGCTACACGGGTACCGCCCACAGAACAGGGACCGGCACTTGTGGATAGCTCTTCTGTAGTCCTGGAGGAGGGGTCTTCTCATAGGCCTGACCCGACGGCCCCGACTGGCTCAAGTAAAAGCCATTGCGATCTGCACTTTTGGACCTTTATCAAGGTGGTTTTCTCGTGGTGATACACTCACGAGTTTGTGCTCCTCCTTCCCTTTTTTTTAAATTCAGGATCAGCAGAAGGAGCGTCAACGACGCCTATGGACTTTCTTGAGCTCAGAATTGAATGGCCGGACATTCCTGCACTTGGGATGGCATTGAATGCCACCATGGCTGAGCAGCTTCTGTAGGGTCTCGATCAATTGATTCGTGTCGACCCTTTGCCTACTGTGGAGGCTTTGAGGGGTAGCTTGGAGGCATTCACCATGAGCTATCACATGTTGGGTCTTCCTCGGGATGCATGGTCGATGAGGCTGACCGCGTTGTGGGGAGAGTTCGCCCATCTCCATGTCGTCCAGGAGCGGAGACAGAAGGCCCGACTACAGATCCAGCAAGAGAAGGAGGAGCTCCACGCGCTTCGGGCTACCCAAGTTGAAGTAAGCCTTCGACTTCGGAACGATGAGGAGCATAATCGAAGGACCTTCCTCCGAGTAGAGGAGCTACGGAGGGAGCTTCAGGAGGCCGAGGCAGAGAGCCAGAGTGTGCAGACCGCGGTTCCCGTCGTCAGCTGGAGGAGCTCCAGGAGGAGGTTTCCCAGAGGGAGACTCGCCTTACAGAGTTGCAGAGGGTCGAGTCCGATGCTTGATGAGCTTTGGCATCTTTTTTTAGGTAGGGCCTTCATGCCCCATTTTTGTTTTGAGTTACCCCCGAGGGCTTGTCTCGGGGCTCCATTGATGACGTTAATGAATAAAAGACAGAATTCAGCTGCTTTTGATTCCATCCTCTTACAGGTATGCTCTTTTTCTTATCACTTTACCAGCCCTACCGCCCTTTCGAGTTTTCGCCAAGACTGGCCCCTTTTAACTTTTTCCAGTGTGCCTTTGCGGGTTTTCACACTGAGGGATACCCATTTTTGCCTAAGACACCCTTTCGGGTTTTCACCTTAGCCGAGTCAAACCCTTTTTGCCATTGATTGCTCCCCTAACAGAAACAACCAAGTCCGCTGGGGCACCAATATTTTCAACCCCATTTTTTAAGCGGTCTATCGATAGACCGTCCTATAGCCCGATCCCTGAGGATTTAAACCGATTTTCCCTCTCTAAGCCATTTGAGTCCCTCAACTTCCCCCACTGATATCCCCGCAGTTTCTTAGTCAAATGAGGTGCCGTTTGAAATGGCGGGAAGATAGAAGGACTATCTCCGTTTCTTATGATAATACCTAGGCCTAAAAGTGAAAGAAAAACTCAGTTTCGAGTTAAGCCTCTGGGACCCTATAAATAAGACCTCGGGTCTGACTGAAAAAGGGGGGGATTTTTTTGATCAATGACAAAGCCCTGTTGAGTTTCCGAGCAGCCTGTAGCCAAAGAGGGAGGCCTTCCACGTCCGCATAGGCCTCCGGTTCAGGGAGTAGTGTTGTCATAGTCATTTCATCCATTGTTCTCGTCATCCTCTCGTTTCATTGCATGCTTGCTATTTTCTTCACCATCTCCTGTTTGTTTTCATTGTCATTCTCATTCACACACACCTCACCCACGTTTTTGGTGTCCCTAGGGGTTTAAAAACTCCCAGGTGAATCCTCTTTTATGTTATTTGGTCTTAGTCCCGTCCTTCTTTGCATTTGCTACACTTTAGAGTTCTAATTCCGGTCTATTTTTCCTTGTCTACACCTTTGTTTTGCAGGTCAGCAACCATCCAGCATGAGGCCCATCCTTTCTGGCCGGTCGGAAAGGGTGGAGGTTGAGAACCACGACTTGGCAGCTGGGGCAATAGGACGGCCTTGACTCGTCTGTTTGGATCGTTGGACGGTTCATATAGGACCGTTCAGTGGACCAGGCGGCTCATTGAAGACCGTTTGCAGAAGCCAGAGCCTTCCTCCCACATTCATTCCAGCATAGTAGAACGGCCCCTCGACAAACCATTTACTCACAGAGTGGTCCAGTGACAACTGTCCCATTCCCTGTGTTGTTCGGCGAGTGTCTCTACTTTTCTCAGGCGTGGGCGTGTCCTTCCACACCCCGACGCCTGGGTGGCGATCACGGTCAATGTTTCTTCCCCCATCTTGTTTATTGGCTGTCTTTCCCCTTCATGCTTCAATAGCATAAACGAGTGGATTGAAGAAGGAGAGACAAGAAGGAAAAGAGAGTTAAACAAAGTCGAAGGAGGCATGTTCCTACCTACAGAAGATTGTTCCACCTATGTCTGTAGGTGTCTTCAGTGCCAACTCCATGCCGACAAGATTCATGCTCATGCTTCATCTCTCCATCATCGTTCTGCTCCTTGGCCATTCTCCATGTGGGATTTCGATATTGCTAGCCCACTACGTGATCTTAATTCCCAGACCAAGCCAAAATCCTTTATCCTTACCACAACTGAGTACTTCACCAAGTGGGCGGAAGCTAAAGCATATGCAAAAATCAAAGCTGCCACAGTATGCTGCTTCATCATGAAGAACATTATTTCACGGTTGGGAATGCCAAGTGACATCGTCACCGACAATGGACCTCAGTTTGTATCACAAGAACTCCGGGACCTCTGTAAGAAATTCCATATCTCATTGCATCATTCATCACTATACTACCCCCAAGGCAACGGCGAAGCCGAGGCCACGAACAAAACCCTTCTTAAAATTATCAAGAAAATATGTGAGTTGCATAAATTTACTGATTGGGCCGACAAATTGATAGAAGCTCTATGGGCTTATCACACCTCCATCCGTACTCCCACAGGGTAAACATCTTTTGCTCTCACTTATGGCATGGAGGTGGTACTCCCATATGAGATCCCGATCCCTTCCCTAAGAGTGCAGCTTGATAAGAAACTCAATCTCGACGAGCATCGGGAGGCGTTGCTAGTCCAACTGGAACTCTTGGATGAGAAAAGGCTGAATGTGGCCAATCACATTTCCATTTATCAAAATCGTGTCTTGCGGCATTTTCAAAAGAAGGTCATCGAAAGGAAATTCCAAGTGGGTAACATAGTTTTGAAATGTAAATTCATTTGAACGGGTGGTCCTAGGTCTAAGCTGCAACCCAATTGGGAAGGGCCGTTTGTAGTTAAAGAGGTGTATCTTGGGAACGCCTATCGTTTAGTCAATGTTGAGGGAGAAGAGTTGTCTCATGCGTGGAACATACTTTACCTTAAGCGTTTCTACCCCTAAAAAAAGAGTCTGGCTAACAATAGCTGGGTAGCGATGTAACCTAGGCCTTCGTCATTAGGGGAAATTCCTTAATATAGCGACCACACACTACACGACACCCCTTGGTTAGGGTCCCCTTCTTTGCATAACACTGTTTCTCCTTCGGCCATGCTCGGGGGAGGTGATAGTCTTTTGCCCTTCTCTTCGGCCAAGCGTAGGGGCAAGAGGTTGATGGACTATACAATCAATCTAGGCACTCCATAATACGGGAGAGGTCTCAAATAGGGGTAGTCTTGACCCTTAAGAGAATGAGCTTTCATGCTATATCGCGCATGTGAAGAGGAAGGAGATGGACATCAAACAACAAATCATAACATGGCAATTTTAAGGTGGTTCGGCTGCTACCAAGAACGCCTGCGCTCACCCCTCACCAACTTGGTGAGGCTTCCACTCTTTGGCCAAAAGAGACACACACACACGCTGGAAACCCAACAGAACACGAGGACAAGTCCCACAATCACACACTTAAGGACGAAGTCCTTACTAGGAGCAAGCTCCTCACGCTACAATACGCAGCACACAGGGATGACTCCTTACACATAGAAGAGTTCCGAGATAAATAAAATAAAAGGCAAAAGGAACAAAAGCAAAGCTCTAGTAGATTGAGAAACTCAAAAGGACTGCGATGCAGAGCAAGGCTTCAAAGAAGCACACGGCTAGCTGATTTTTGTCTCCACGTTTTCTCCTCCTCTCTTCCTCTCAAGTCTTCTTCTGGAAGCTCAGAAGGGCACTCTTTCTTTCTCTTTTCCCTCTGGTTCCCATGTCCAAGTCTTCTCCAGACACCACCAGTAGCAGCTCTTCCTCATGCAAGGGTGGATCCATTTTATAGATGCAGGAAGTAAAAGATTTCCCTCCAAGGTCTTGCCACTTGATTGGCTAGAATAAAATAAGTGTTCTTTGAACACCAAATCCTGCAGCATCTTCTTCCTTGTTGGCTGGCTAGAGAAAGGACACCTTTCTGTTCTGTAAATATTTCTTAGACCAAATTCTGATTGGCTGACCCAGGAGAAAGGACAATAGAGAAAAGGACATTTCCTTAATCTTGTATTGACAGATCTTTCTCCCAAAAAGGTGTCCAAACTGTTTCATGATGATATAGGATGATAGTTCTGAGTCATAGTATCCCCTTTTTAGACATTGAAACACGAGATTTGGCCGTTTTGGTAGTTGACAATCGAGGATGCCACGAATTGATGAAGAATATTTTATTCTGGGACACTCCTTGTGCGTCGACGCACTAAGCTTGTTGCCTCGACGCAGCTTCATGAAACCTTGAACAATTTTGAGCCTGAACTTCATGGAGTCGACTCTGTGAAGGGTTGGAGTCGACGCGGCCAGTGGTTTGCTTGAACTACTTACAAGCTTGTACGTTGTGTGTCGACGCAGTACGTGGAGTGCGTCGACGGATCCTTTGAAGGGGGCATCGACAACGATCTCTGGAAGAGCCTTGCATCGACGCCCTAAGATGATGGGGTCGACGCAGCTTGAAGACAACTTAACGTCGACTTCTGGAGATAGACTTGCGTCGACGCCCTAGGTTGATGGGGTCGACGTGGCCTGGCGTGATAGAACACCAGTAGAAAGGGGTCGACCCCATGGGTCAACTCCTTCACTTCCCACGCTAGAAATGAGGTCATGAGGTCGATGCAGTGAGGCCATGAGGTCGGCGTAGCTGAAGGCCCATTTGGACTTTTCTTCCTCTTGAGATCAAATGCGTTGACGCATCCTATGGTGAGGTTGACGTAGCCTTTAAGCTTTGTTAAACTTCTTCATACCAAGCCAATTAAAGGATGTTTCATGAGATTCTAAATCAATTGGCCAATGACTTATAGTGAGACATCATCAAAACATAATTTATACAACAGAGGGTAGCTTCCTTCAGAACCTATGGCTCCAGAGGTTTTGGACGGATCAATTGCAAAGGAGGGGACCCGAATTTGAATGATAGGGAAGCTGATTCTTTAGTGGGAGCACTAGGAGCGGGCGGAGAGGCTAGCTTAGGTTGGGGAGGTTTTAACAGAACCAATGGACATTCTTGTTCTGTCCAGACATCCTTAGGGATGGCTGACTCTTGAAATGGGGATCGTGGGGGTGTGACCAGGGTGAGAGGGCCTTGATGAGACACTAGTGATTGGCTAGGAGGTGGGATTAGCATCCAGGGTTGGGACTCTTGAGCGAACATGTTGACATCGGCCCATGGCTCTTCGACCTCTACCTCAAATCATTCATGCCATTTGGGAAAGCCTTCAATGCCCCACATTTGGGTTCACTTAATAACACGTGATTCTAACCTGATCACGGTGTTCACTCTTTCATGCTACCTTGAACTTGATGGGTCCTTGTTTGGCTGATGAGTGGGCAAAGGATTTTGGACAATGCCCAAAACCCGATTAGGCTTCTTGAGGTTAGCAATAGCAAGCTTGACATTGGCCCAATTAATTCTACGCTCGTCGTTGTTGATAGTTTATGTGTCACCCCACCCCAAACTAACTATGCTTGTGTATGCATGATGAACAAGCATGAAAGTATGATGAACAAAGGAGCGATGAATAAGTAGGAAAACATACCGTGATCGCCACCAAGGGTTAACAACGCCAAAGGGATGAAGAGGTAAAAAGGAACGTGATCCGATGAGGAGCAGCCTTTCCCAGGCTGACACGTGAAGATTCCTCTGACAAGGAGGCGTGGAAGGCACACAATAATAGCATAGGTCTAGAAAGTCCATTGTATTTAGTACAGCTGGCGACTGGCTTAAGGCACCGTGTGTTTTATTAATTCTGTCGATTTGTCTTTTTCGTGTTTGAAGGTTATGGCACCGAGGAGGAGAGTTCATTATTAGTCAGCGCAGTCAATGGATGATCAGGAAGAGCAGAGCGGGGAGTCGGCCGCAGCATGCGGTGGAGGTCATGGTCGTGAGCAGTTCTTTGATGGCATGTACCAATTCTTCCTCCGGTAGCATGGTGGGAAGCCAGGGAGGGCTCGTCATCTCAAGGGGGTCGTGGCCGTGTGTTAAGGGAGTTCTTGGGGTTCCATCCACCCCAGTTTGACGGATAGCCAGATCTAGATGCAGTGAGAGCATGGATAGATGCCATAGAGAAGGTGTTCTGTGCTATGGACTCTGAGGAAGAGGATAAAGTGAGCTTGGCCACATATCAGTTGCAAGGTTTGGCCCAGGCTTGGTGGAAGACAGAGTGGGAGTCAACATTTCTTTCTCGCCCTATCAGACAGATTCAGTGGTAGGAGTCTCCTGAAGCCTTCGAGTAGGTCTTCAGCCCAGAGCATGTTAAGGCGGAGAAGATGTATGAGTTTATGGAGTTGACCCAGGGTGACATGTCAGTGATGCAGTACAGGTCCAAGTTTGTAGAGTTGGGTCGATACGCTCCTCACGTCATGGCGGATGAGAGGTTGAAGGCTCGACAGTTTACCAGAGGTTTAAGGCCCGAGCTCAGACATGCTGTGATTACGAGCCGTTGTGTAGACTTGGAGTCAGCATATCAGGTGGCATCGGATTTGGAGAAGGATCTGCGGAGGACTCAGGAGTGGACTAGGGCTGGTCAGTCCGATCGTGGGCAGCAGAGGTCAGTGCAGCAGGAGCGTACCTTTCAGTATCACTCGGGTAGATTCAGACCGACGCCTTCTGCATCAGCGGCATCAGGATCATCATTTTTCGATTCGAGGCTCAAGAGGATGTTCAGGAGAGGTTTTGGTAGGAGGCGTCAGGACTGGTAGGAGCCAAGGCAGTCGTCAGTGGGTAGTGTGCAGCAGCCTCCGCCATTCCAACGGCAGGGTGCAGTAGGTAGTCAACAGGGGCAGTGTTCTAGATGCGGTGACTTCCATCCTAGCAGGCAGTGCTCGGTACCTGTGACGTGCTACCAGTGCGGTCAGATGGGACTCATGGCTCGGGAGTCTCCTCTGAAGCCGTGCCAGTCTTTCCACTTTCAGCCACAGCAGCAACAGCAAGTTTCGATTTCACCACTTTCGAGGTCCGCTAGTATGGGATGGCAACGAGCCAGGGGGCATGTGACACACATTATGAGAGCCGAGGCAGAGGCATCTCAGTTGGTGGAAGGTACTATTCTGATTCTTGGTCGTGCCGCTCGGGTTTTGTTTTATTCCGGTGCTTCTCACTCCTTTATATCTGAGGATTTTATCGCTTGTGTTGAGGAGCCCGCTATGGAGATGTTGCGCGATCTGGCAATAGAGTTGCCCACCGGTGATTTTTTGCTCACCCCTTATTGCCTTGAGAAGGTACCGGTATGGATAGGAGGGCAGAATCTGCCAGCCAGACTGTATGCCTTGCAGTTGAAGGATTTTGACGTGATTTTGGGGATGGATTGGCTCGAGGTCAATAGTGCTATGGTGGATTGTAGCTCGATGAGGGTCTATTTCCAACGTCCCCGATGATCTGCGTCCTACTTTCAAGGTGTTCGGTCTCCCTCTTCCCGTCTCCTTATTTCGGCCATTAAGGCATGTAGATTGCTTGACGTGGGATGTCAAGGGTTTCTTGCTTCGGTGGTAGTGGTTGATTAGCAGCAGCAGGGAGTGGAGAACATTGCAGTAGTGCGTGAGTTTCCCGATATTTTTCTCGATGATTTACCTGGGTTACCCTTGTAGCAAGAGATTGATTTCGTTATTGAGCTTGTGCTAGCACGACACCTATGTCCAAAGTGCCTTATCGTATGGCACCGACGGAGTTGAGGGAGCTAAGGGCACAGTTGCAGGAGCTACTTGCTAAGGGCTATATCCGCCCTAGCTTTTCTCCTTGGGGTGCACCTGTGTTGTTCGTGAAGAATAAGGATGGTAGTCTCAGACTGTGCATAGACTACTGACAGCTAAACCACGTCACTGTGAAGAACAAGTATCCATTACCCCAGATCGATGATCTGTTTGATCGAATTCAGTCGACCTAGGTATTTTCGAGGATTGATTTGTGGTCGGGCTATTACCAGTTGCGGATTAGAGAGTCTAATGTGGAGAAGACTGTGTTTAGCATGAGATATGGGCATTATGAGTTTCTGGTGATGTCGTTTCGGCTCACCAATGCCCCCGCGACGTTTATGGACTTAATCCATCAAGTGTTTCGTCCTTACCTAGGCCAATTTGTGGGGGTGTTCGTGGATGATATCCTGGCTAGTTGTTTACCTTAGTGGCGATCACGTTTCCTTGGCTAGGGCAATAGCTCTCTCTCTTCATTACTCTTTTCTTTTGCTTGTTCCACCCTCGCGGTGTGTTTGCTTCCTTTGCTCCACGCTCCGGCGTGTGTTTTTAGATTTCCTCTTAGTTTAGTTATAGATTGAGAGCGTTTGCCCATGTCTGGAATTGTGATGATTGCATAGGTTGATGTTGTGCTAGTTTTGTTGTAGGTTGATCACTTGACTTATTTCTGCACTGTTCATCATCTTACAATTAAGAAATTTCAGTTCTCAATTCACACCATCATCAAATCAAAAATCTAAATAGAGAAAATAAAGAAACAAATAAAAAAATCAACAATTGGCACCGGTCTCACTCGCTTCGCAGTATCTTGGTTCTCCCTACACTCCTTTTGATGATGTCAAAGGGGGAGAATGGATCTAATGATGGTTTGGATAGTTTGTTTTGGTTGGAAGTCAGCGTGTCAGGGGGAGTTAGTATGTGATATTAGATATTACATTGCATCCGTCAGCGTGTCAGGGGGAGCTAGCACGTGTCACTACATGCATGTCTGTGCTGAGTGTCTAAACATCCTCATTTTTTTTGACTGCATTAATTTTAAATGACTCATAGTGTTGCCATCATCAAAAAGGGAGAGATTATTGTGTCACTGTGATTTTGATGATAGCAAACACTATAAGTCATCATGTGCTCATGCACTATTTTGATATGACCTTGATGATGTCAGACACTATAGAGATCCTTCATGTTACATCGTGTTTCATTGGTGCACAATCTTCATTTAGGCAAAACAACGTCAGTGCACATCTTGTGTGACCGCACATAAGGTTGGTGCACGCTTCTATCACTTGCATATAAAGCTCAATGCATCTGTTTGTAACATGCATATAAAGGTCGATGCATGTCCTACCTTATGAGCATATAGAGTCAGTGCACATTCCTGTTTCATCGATATAAGGTCGGTGCACACTTAGACAGTTTGCATATAGTTGCTACACATTTTGTTGATCAGCATCTAAGGTCGGTGCACATTTGGTTGGTCTACTCACTAGGGTCAGTGCACATTCTCTTGTTCAGCATATAATGTCAGTGCACATTTTGTAGATCAGCGTCTAAGGTTGGTGCACATTTGGTTAATCTGCTTACTAGGGTCGGTGCACACTCTCTTGCTCGACATATAATGTTAGTGCATACTCTATTTGTTTTCATATAAGGTCGGTGCAGGTTCTGCACTGTGCATATAAGGTCTGTGCACTAAATTGTATTCATGAGACACAAGATCCATGTACATCTACCTTGTGTGATACAAGGTCGGTGTACACTTCATCCCTGTGCGACCCAAGGTCTGTGCATGTCTTCTTTTATGTCACCTAAGGTCTGTGCATGTTTGAACGTTGATTTACTTATGCACATAAATGAACCCTAAGACATGTAGTCAGCACATAACAACAAATAGCTAACACTCCCATTTGTTTGTCAGGTCAGTCACATGGTAGAGCATGTGGTAGACGAATCTTCAACCTGTGAACTTATCCCATGTGGAAGTCAAAGTGCCAGGTTAAGGGCACATGATCCAAAGCAAGGAATGGAATGATTGAACCTGCCACGTGGACAGCTACAGTGTTGAGATTCTGACACGTGGCTAAGCCATTCCAGAATCCACTTGGCGGGAGTGTTCCCTCCACATGCCCGAAGTGTGAGCCCGTGGGACCCCAAGGCTGAAGCTCTACAAAACCTTCATTTTCTACGATCGAATGTGAGTAGAGAGCAAAAAAAGAGCAGAGCTGAATAGAAGAGGGGAGAGACGATTAGATAGAGAGAGAATTACAGTAGCCAGAAAGAAGAGTAAGAGCAAGAAGAAAAAGAAGAAGAAGAGCGGAGGAGCCAGAGTGCGATAGAAAGCCTCCAGACAAAGCTTCAAATTGCTTATCTGTTCTTGTACCAACTCGTGGATCAAATCTAGAGTTCTTGTGCTCCTCGGAGCTACATTTGTTTTCCTTTCTGCTTTTGCCTATTTAGTTGTTCTCTTCACTTGCTTAGTGGACTTTTCAATACTCTGTTTTGAGTTCAGGTTTCCTCCTATGCAAATAGGAGAATGGAGACTTAGGTCTCCGGTTGTGTGTGATTGGGTGTCACTCACAATTTTTTTCCCTCTGGTTTGGAGGAAGGGAGAATTGATCCTCCGATTCTGATCTTGCTAGGGCAAGGTCAGGGTTCAGATCCTGTGGGTTGCAGGATCAGTGTTGAGGGATTTTTCTCCCTCGAGGCAAGCTGTAAGGTAGCGAATGTTAGTAGACTAAGTCTGTGGTTCTTAATTGCTTAGTGCAAGGAAACCTTACTCCAGCAGAGTAAGGGGTGGACGTAGATTACAGATCGCAATCGAACCACCTTAAAAACTCTCCGACCGCTTCCCTCGCTAAGGGACGTGTCCGAGCTTGCCTAGAGTCCTAGGTCGTCTCGCGGGTCCGTCCCGCATCATCCACCCCAAGATGCCTGGCTTCCCAGTATCCCACTAGGGCTTTCAGCCCCGAGCCTCAGCCGAGCCAGCTCCCCGCACAGGTTTCCTAACCCAAGGGCAAGGTTTCCTAGCATTCTGTTCGAGTTTTTCAACCTGAACTTCTGAAGAGCAATCGCCTCACCTGGGACTTCAACACCCGGTTCGAGGCTCCCTGGTACACAGACTAGGTGCACAACCCCGGGGTTCCCTAAGGTCGAAACCCGACATAGGTCATCCGTGTCGGGCCTTGGACCTCCCAGCTTCACTGCGGGGGCACGTTCCCCACAACTTAGTGACGTCGACTCCCAGCATAGGTCTTCCTCTATGGGATGCGGTGACCCTGACGCTGACCGAAGGTTCTTCATCTTACCTTTCGGTCTCGCCAGCTCTCGGTCCAGGCTCCTAGCCTTGGGTCGCCGGTATTCCAGCATCCCCTATAGTATTGGCTTCTGGCGCACGCACGTCATCACAAGCATCTACAACACTTTTATCGCCTCGGGCGAGGGTCTACACTCGAGCCACCCAGCCGTCGACCCTCCTGACAGACTTCATGTCTTGGGGGCTGACGCCAGTGTTTCCGGTTGACGATCTTGTGCCTCCAGCAGCCACAGGCCAAGTCTTCTCGGTCTACCACCTTGGAGCGGGATCATCCTCGGCTCCCTAGAAGAAGCATCACCAGGGTCGTAGAGGCAGGCGACTTCCCACTACCACAAGTAACTCCGGCAAGATCGTCCTCATCGGTGATCTGCGGATTCGCCTTGACGGGGGTGAACTGATTATATCGCCTGAGCGGATCATCTCTATAGTCCCTACCACCAACCATTTCAGCCTCCTGCGGTAAATGCGAGAGGCCAAAGTGGAACTCAGAAGGGCAGACGCTCCGACAGCTGCCTAGAGACATCAGTCCCAACTCGATACCTAAGCTCTCCAATCCCATCTGAGAGACAGCAATAAGGGAGGCCAACAACCAGACTTGAGAAGGATCTGGGTGACCCCAGAGGTAGCTCAAGCCATTTGGAGGGCGCGCCTCAGAAACCCCCTCCGGTCGCTCAGACACGGCTGATCCTACTCTCGTGTTGCATGACGATACCCAGTCATCCAACGCCTCTCGTCTGAAAGGGCAGAGGTAGAGACATGCTCGCTTCGGGCCTCACCCGTAGTCAGCCCCAAGGTCTCCCAGGGGGGATACCGTAATAGAGACTCCCCTGCAACATACCTCGGTCTTTGAATAGTTGGGGGCACCGGTCCGCCCCAAGAGGTGCTCCCAGAAGAAGTGGACGGTCCAACTCCTTAATGATGCCATTAGGGTGTTGGCGTGTTACGCCACTAGACACCAGCCTGAGGCTCAGACTGATGATCTAAACCAGCCTATATCTTAGCTCAGGAGGCCGCGTCACCCAACCCAGTCGTCGGCTCTCGTTGGCCATGTCGGCACCTCTGTCAGAGCTCAGACATTGACACGAGTGGAGGAGGTCCCCATTGAGGATTATGCCGCACCTGTCAATGCGGAGTCGATCAACAATGATCCCCTAGCTGGTGAAGTCCAGGAGGTGACTCTCGAGACTCTTATGAAAGAGAACTAGCACTTGAAGGCCCTCCTACAAGACTTGCTTCAAGAACGTGACCTCCATCCTTAGCCGCCTACTAGGCCTTCTACGGAAACGCCGGTCCCGCCAGGTGGGCAAAATGGCGCTAATACCTCAGCCGTAGCTGTCCGAACCCCTACAGTAATCAGGTTCGACATGCCTTTGGCCGAAGTTCAACCACCACCATCCAATACGCCGGTGCCGGAGAATCTCATGGCACAGCCCCAGATGATCGAGCAGATCGTTGAGACCAAGCTCGCCCAGTTTGGGGAAGGGGTCGCGACTGTGGACCTCTACAGTGTCCCCTACCCGCTGCATCACCAGCTCAAGAAGCTTCTCCCGGAGTACGCCAAGTCGTCAAAGCTGCAAAAGTTCGACGGGCAGGGATCTCCGCATGAACACTTGGCCTACTACGTTACGACCATGGGCGAGCTCGCATTGGACAAATCCTACCTCCTTCGCTATTTCGCCACCTCGCTCACGGGAACGGCCTTCCAATGGTATTCCCGCCTGAAGCCCAACTCAGTCATCGACTGGGCGGATCTGCAGAAATAGCTCCTCGACTGTTTCCAAATGGCGGAGCGAAAGATTTCCCTAGCCGAACTCTGCTCTCTTCGACAGAAGAAGGGCGAGAGCGCTCTCGACTTCATCAAGAAATGGTGAGACCTCAGCATGAGGTCTGTTAACCCACAAGTCCAGGAGGACGCCATCACTATATGTCATCGAAGTTTGGCGGACGAAGTCAGCGAGCATGGGAGCAGCAAAGTTCAACAATGCTCCCTAAAGATCACGAAGATCTGGGTCACCAGACATGAGGCCCTTGAAATCAAACGATCCAGGGCAAAGAAGCCCGAGCAAACTCAACATCTACACCAGATCTCTGATCAGATAACCCGGGATGCTAAATCCCTGCCTCTGCAAGGGAAGAAGAGAAAATGGGTTTATCGTAAACCCAACTCTACTCCTTGAAGTTTGGAGCTCTATCAGGTTGAAGGGGCCGTCTGCGCCCAGACATTACCCAATCGGCTCTCAGTATTTGATAGACTGGCAAAGGCTTCATCGACGCGGCCATTGGTCTTTGACAGATTGGGGGCACCTTCCCGCACAGGGCTGCACCCACCGAAGAAGCGAACAATGGTCTGAGTCTCCAACACCGGGGATAGCATGAAGGTGTATACCTGCTATACCCCTGGTAGAGAGACAACGGACCCTGTTGGCAATCCCGCCAATTTAAATGAACCTGCCTGGTCAAGTGACCCAAACCCAGCAGTCGACGCAGTGTATCTTAATACCAGGACTGCCGCGAGAAGGAATCTCCAAGCCCAATATAGCGGCAATGTGGGGACCTCTAGCCAGGGACAGCACCGAGAGCAGAATCTGGACTGGGCCCGAAACCAAGAGGTCAATTTTGTTCAAGAAGAAAATGACCTCGAGGTGGTCAGGAGCATCCATGGAGAAGGGGGAGCCCTACCCATTGCTGGTTATGCCAACCCTGTTTTTGAGCCACCTACAAGGGCGGCATTTTAAGCTATGTCTGACGATGCTAAGTTCGAAACTATGCAGCGTTGGCATATAGAAATGATCAATCTCATGCTGGAAATGAAACGCCAGATGAATTTGACTGCCCCAAGGCCCTTAACACCAACTCATGATCAAGGTCTTCGGTGAGAGCAGCAGCTGGGCAACCCTGCTGTTCTTGAGCGACAAGTGGGTGTCCCCTACCAAGTAGCCATTGAAGTAGGGGCCGAGCCGCCCCGAGCTTCGCCTAATGCTCAGTCTTCTCGAGCCCCGCCGGCTGAGGACGTGATTACCTAATGGCGCCTGATAGAAAAAATTGTTGAAGACAAGTTTGCCCAGCGAGGCGAGGGTGTCGCCACTGTCGATTTGTACAGTGTGCCTTACCCCCTTCATCATCAATTTAAGAAGTTACCACCAGATTGCCCGAAGGCACCCAAATTGCAAAAGTTCACCAGGTTGGGATCTCCTACGAACATTTGGCCTACTATATAATGGCCATGGGTGATCTTGCACTAGAGGAGTCGTATCTCCTCTGCTACTTTGCAACCTCTCTTACGGGCAGTGCCTTCCAATGGTACTAAAGGCTGAAGCCCAATTCTGTCACTGATTGGGCCGATCTGCAAAAAGAAGTTCATTGATCATTTCTAAGCAATTGAGAGGAAGGTCTCCCTCGCAGATCTATGCTCACTTAAGCAGAAGCGGGGCGAAACTGCGGTTGATTTTCTCAAACGCTGGAGGGATTTCAGCATGAGATGTGATAATCCTCCCTCTCAAGATGACGCAATAACCATATGTCGAAGGGGTCTCTCGGCGGAGGTCAGCGAGAAGCTCCCGGTGGCAAATATCAAAGGATTCGACCAGTTAAATTCGGTAGTCGTAGAAATAGAAATATTTTTCGCGGATAATCCAACATTCACACCCTCAAAAGGGAAACCCTCTAAGGAGCGGAGTGCAATCGGGAAGGAGACTAAGGAGGCCAACATCGTTGATTTCTCTCCCACCAACGGGTCCAATGAAGTTACGACCCCAAGCCCCTCCGGCAAAAAGGGCGAAGGGAATACGTCGACGAGGTTGTTGGAACGTATGAAGACTCCTTATTCTTTTAAGGAGGAGCATACCAAGAGACTCTTCAACCTTTGCCTAAAAAATAAGCTCATATCCCTTCCAGAGCCAAAGAAGCCGGAGGATGCCAACAAAGCTGATGACCCCAATTATTGCGTATATCATCGCATATTGGGGCACACCATTGAAAATTGTTACGTTTTTAAGGACGAGGCGGAGAAGATGATTCGGAACCAACTCATTACAATGAAAAGTAATTTGGTGGATCCTTCGCAACCCCATGCATGGGATCGGCCGACACGCTCGGCCAATGTAATTCACCACTCAACCAATGTGGGCTTTAGGGCTGCAACGTTTACTTTTCCCGGAAGCCGGGCCCAGCCAAGCAAAACTAACTCTGGTATCCTGGATGGAGACCGTCCCACCAATATTCCTTGCCCAAGGAAAATACCAAGAAGATATTTGATCACCAAGTTGAAGATGGTCGAATCATGGTACACGACCCGCCAGCAGGTTACACCGAGGTCGAGAAAAGGCATCCCCAGTACTGTGAGTATCATGCCACACTTTCTCATCCCATTGGGAAATGTGAAGGTGTAAGAGGGTTTAAACATCTTCTTCACCTGCCAAGATGCATCAACAAGGGGGTTTGATTGTTTTGTTCAGAGGTTTATTGTGCAAGGGTTCTGGAGTTCAGAGGGTCTAGTTTTATGTCTAGTTCAGAGGGGTTCGAACATATCTTCAGAGAGTCCTCTTGTTCGATCCTCTTCATGTATGTTTGTTCCTCATTCTTATTGTTTGGGCTCCTGGCGAAAATTGGGCAGCACCTCCCCCGGACTGGAGTTCACGAGGTGAAATAGGGTCGTCAAACGGAGTATTCTTGGATGACCTCTAAAATTCAGAGGAGTCGAAGATGGCTGTCCGAAGACCCAGAGGTGAGTGAAGAAGCCAGAGGACTAGCCTTCAAGGGGTTCTAACAGCTCACGGGCCACAACTCTAGAGGACTTTCGCATGGATGGATGTTTGCCATGAGAGGCTATAGATGTTCACCCTTCGAACGGGTTCCATCAAAAGCCATGCCACAGAGGGGCAAACTTCTAAGAGCCCTAGGTGATTAGAAGGTAGGGAGAGAGGGAAAGAAACCGATGAAGTACAACACTACATTTGTAAAAACCTTTCATTTTATTCATTCACAAGAGAAGGGGGAGACGAAGTACAAGAGGGGGATCTAGCCCCTAACGAAGGAAATGTAGCAGAAAAGAATAAATGGATACACCGGTGGGAGGGGAGCAGAGCACAAGCTACTTCCCCAAGCTCACCTCTCTTCTCTCACACTCTCTCCCTTTTCTTCACTTCGCAGACGCAGGTGTGGGGATCTTTCTTTTCCTTCGGGTGCCAGAGACGAGCGCCTTCAGAGAAAACCTCCAGCCTCTCTCTTTTTCATTATCTTCGGCTTGCCTCTTTATAGAACAACTAGTGGAGAAGGATTCTCACCATCTCCTCCTCGTTCGCAGTGACGATAGGAGTTGACTTGTTGCGTTGGCTTCCATTGGTTTGCAACGTGCGCTGACATTCGTTCGAGGACAAGATGTTCACAAATTTTCCAGGAGATCTGCTGCTACTGCCACCGTTGCTATCTTCCTTTGTCGTTGCTATCATTGCGCTATCGAACAGAGGTGGAGACAGGGCTTCGCAGCATTGCATGCCCTATTCTTTCACCTCTGCGCACGGGACTGATGCGAAAATAGGGTGTCGGTTCGTGGATGGGATGGCTTTGGGTTAAACCGGCGCGGCCAGGGGGCGCGTCGATTAACGCCACATACATTTAGCATGCTATTTTAGGTACTCAAGGGGGCACACTGGTTTAGCAAGGGAAGGAGGGGCGCGCCAGTTTAAGATCCCTTGGAGGGGCATGCCGATTTAAGTGCAGGATGGGCAAGGTCGTGTCGGTTTAAGTATCAAGGGGTTTCGCCCCAGCTTCACGGTGATTCAAACGGATGCTTGCCCTCCCGTGCTGCTTTAGCTTTAATGCACCGCCTCTGGGGTATTCATTTCGAAGCCTCCGAGTCCCAGTTTAGAACTTTGAGTGATTTTCGACGCGTGCAGAACCCGTGTCTGACTACCCATATTTTTCCTGATTCGGCCTTCGACACTGCCAATTGGGGAGCCGTGGCCATCTCTTCTGCTTGAGGGACTTCCTTGTTGGGTGGCAGAGCACCAGGTATCTATTCGTCTTGGTTGGAGGAGGTAGGGGGTTTATTTGGTTTTTCCGTCTTCGACTTGCTCTCGGGTACTGAGACGTACATGCTGCATGGTCATCCTTCAACATTTTTGCCGTCCACAAATGCCCCCCATTGGCAGGTGGTGCGAGGGAAGGATGAGGGAGTGGGGCCTGCAGGTGTAGCCCACTTGATCACTGTCATTCATCATTCATTTTTGTTTTTTTCTCCTTCTTCTTTCTTCTTTCTTTTTTCTTTCCTATTTTTTTTCTTTTGAGCAACTTTAGGTAGCTGTCGGCGTGGATGCCACTGGTGAAGAGCTGTCGGCACGAATGCCAATAATTAAAGGCTGTTGACTTGGACACCGATTATTGAAAAGGTTGTCGGCTAGCACACCAATGGCTGTAATGGTGTCGACTTGTGCACTGATAGTTTGAAAGCTGTCGGCTTGGATGCTGATGATTGAAAAGTTGTCAGCCTGGACATCAATTGTTGAAGAGCTTGTGTATTCCTGGACGTCTTCGAGCAGTAGTCAACCTGAATGCTGATGGTTGGAGAACTATCGACTTGGAAGCTGATAATTGGAATGCTGTCGGCTTAAATGTCGATTATTAGAAAGCTGTCGGCTTCAATGCCGATAATTAGAAAGCTGTTGGCTTAAAGCCGACGATAATTAGAAAGCTCTCGGCTTCAATGCCGGTAATTAGAACATTGTCGGCTTCAATGCCGATAATTAGGAAGTTGTCGACTTGGATGTCACTAATTACAAAGCTGTCAGCTTGAATGCCAATATTGGCCCAGAATAGCTCATCAACTGCCAGGGAGCTTGCCAAATTTGCGAGGGCATCAGTTTGGGCATTTTATCCTTGGCCAAAATGATTGAACTCAATGAAATAGAACTTCACCATGAGGCGCAGTGCCTTTTGGTGATAAGGAGTAAGCTCTAGCTTCTAGATATCAAACTCTCCTTGTATTTGCTTGACGACCAGAATAGAGTTGCCAAATACTTGTAGCATCCAAATCTCCATGTTGAGGGTGATCTAGAGGCCAATTATCAGTGCTTCATATTCAGCTTCATTGTCGGTGCATGGCTTATTTATTGAGCAAGAGGTATATAGAACTTCTCCCTCTAGTGATTTCAGGACCTTGTCTGCCCCTACTCTGACCTTGACTTGGCCAGCTAGATAAATTTTAGTTCTTGAAGCTCCGTCAAAGTACAGCTGCCATGTAATTTGTTGGGCTTGACATGCCTCTAGGGTCTCATCATCGAGAAGCTCTATTGCTAGGGGAGAATCTTTTGGAACTGGGTGCGCAGTGAAGAAGTCTATGATAGCTTGTCCTTTAACAGCTTTTTGTGGCACATAGGAGATATCAAACTCCATGAAGATTACTGCCTATTTCCCTAAATGGCCTATGAGTGCTGATTGAGACAATATGTATTTGAGCGGATATACTTTGGATATTAATTTTATTTCATGAAACAGCATGTAGTGCAGAAGCTTCTTGACGGCAAAGACTAGGGCTAAGCAAGCCTTCTCAATTGGAGTATACTTCTCCTCGGTCCTTACCAATCTTTTGCTAAGGTAATACAGAGCTTACTCTTTTCCTTCTTCTTGTTCTGGGCCATCATTGCCCTCAGGGAGTAGTCAATAGTAGCTATATATAAAATCAACGTCTTTCCTTTTATTGGTGCCCCGAGCACGGGAGGGGTCCTCAGATAATCCTTCAGATTTTCAAAGGCTGCTTGGCATTCTTCATCCCAGTACAAGGGCACATCTTTCATCATCAATTTATGAAAAGGGTGACATCGACTTGACAAGTTGGAGATAAACTGACGGATATAAGCCTACCGGCCCTGTAGTGATTAGAGCTCTATAAGGCTCTTAGGTGGAGGTCGCTCTTGTATTGCTTTTATTTTGTCTGGGTCTATTTCAATTCTTTTGTATCTAATAATGAACATAAGAAATTTTCCACTAGACACCTCGAAGGCAGACTTCATTGGATTCATCTTCAGCTCATATTGTCAAAGTCTTTGAAATATCACCCGCAAGTCTTGAAGGTGGTCTTCTCTTTTTTAGTCTTGACCACTAGATCATCAATGTAGCACTCCACCCTTCCATATAGCAAGTCATCAAAGACTTTTGTCATGGCTCTTTGATTTGTGGCGCCAGCATTTTTGAGGTCAAACAACATTCTTTTGTAGTGGAAGATACTTTTAGGTGTTCAGAAGGCTGTGTGGACCTTATCTTGCGTAGTAATCTATATCTGGTTATAGCCAGACGACCCGTCCATAAATGACAAAGCTTCATGGACAGTAGTGACATCGATCATCACCTCGGTGACTGGCACTGAGAAGTCATCTTTCGAGCATGCTTTATTGAGATCCTGGAAGTCAACACCTATTCTTATCTGCCCATTTTTCTTCTTCACGGACACTATGTTAGCCAGCCACATGGTGTACCAATTTTATTCTACGAAGATGACATCAATGAGCTTACCGACTTCTTTGTTTATTTGGTTAATTAACTCTGGCCACATGCGTCGGCGAGACTGTTTCACTAGCTCTACCTTTGGGTCTATTGCCAGCAGGTGTTGCACCATATCGGGACTTAACCTAGGCATCTCTTTATAGGTCTAGGCAAAGCAATCCTGAAACTCTTTTAGCAGCTGCAGATATCACCCCCACTCCTCTTGGGAGAGTAGAACACTAAGAAAAGTGGGCCTTGTGTCATCTTCGCTTCCCAAGTTCACTTCTATCTGCTCATCAATGGTGGCTTGACCTCGATCTTCAATTTCAAGATGCACCGACTGTAGGTTGACAAGATCTTCATCATCCTCTTTGATGTTTAGAACCTCAATATTTTCTATGAGGGACGCCCAACTCAGTGTTGGAGCCTCATCTTTATCAGGTAGCAGACCTTCATCTCGAACTATGAAATCTGAAGGGGAAAATGGATGATGCCTACTGGCTTCACTTACTAGAATAGGATAGGCTTGGTTCTGGCTTTGCAGGGTGTCATAGGTGGCTTCGCCATCTTTAACTCCGCCCTGAAGGGATAGAATTTTCATCAAAATATTGTCATCCTTGCATTCTGCTTCCATCACCTGGGTTAGCAAGCTCGATGTCTGAGCTTCGAGATGTTGAAAGTGTATTGGTGACTGCTTTTCTATTAACCATTCTGGCTGTGGCAGTGCCCAACATTCTTCGAGTATGCACTTGAATTTGAGACGCTCCCTTTTTGGCTTCGGGATATTCACCTGCCTCGCTTGTAACCTTATCAAACCTAACCTTGGTTGAAAAAGTGTGTCTTCAAAGGAGACTTCTTCCCAGCATCTACATGTAGAAACTTCATCCTGCCTTTCAAGGCCTAGATTGTTGTCAAAGAAAAATTCACCCTCTCTTGGGCCGGACTCTACTTCTTCATTACTGATTGGGAAGTCATCATAAACTAAATGCGATGGGCTTTCAGCTATAAAGACAGTAGAAATGACATCCACCTCCATCTCGTAGTACTCTGGGAGATTATAACCCAAGCCTGGGCTTCGAGTGATCTTCAGGAGTTCTTTATCGGTGTTGGGTGGGTGCCACAACCTTTTGAGCACCTCCCTTTGGCTGAAAGGCTAAAAAGAAGGGACCTACATTTTGGCTGAAAGGTGGGAGACTCGATCAGCTGTATAGGCTAGGCCAGATATTGGCACCATTTGGGTTGTTGATTCTTCAGGAATAATGCAGTCTTCATCTTCTTTGGCACCCGACTCTCCAGCATAGAATATCGTGGAATGTCTTACAAAAATGGGGAACCTCCATGGTCTTCAATGGCTCCACAGTTTGACATTCAAGGTCCAACATAGGATTGAAAAGTCTAGTTGGCACCTTGATGTACTCAAATTATTCTTCTATGTTAGCCTTATTCGACCTAGGATAGGCAGCTGGTGGTGCAGCTCTGGAGACATCTCCTACCTCTGAAATATGAGAGACCTCCTGAGAGGTGACACAGCTAGGTGGTGGTGGTGGGAACCAGTTGCCTGACGAAGCTTTTTCTTCTTTCTTCCTTGCAAGTCTGTTCCTCTTTGCTGGCTCTCGGGATGCTTCCATATAGAGAGGTGAATCAAGTAGATGACACTCGAAGACCTCAAAGGGGTGCAAATCAGAGAATACTCTTTCTTCCTTTCCATCTCGATAGTACTTAATACATTAGTCTATTAAGTGCTCATGCAGCCATGGCTGGATGAGGAGGGCTTTGTAGGAGGTGTTGGAATTAATCACATGAAACTACACCTTTGTGGTGAGATCCCCTAGTGTAAGGTTTAACTCTGCAACTCTGAGTGGGACTTCAAACTTTTGATTGAATCCTACAATTCTCATATCCCTGACCTTTGTAAGATGCACGTTAAAGTAATACTTATGATATATGAGATAGGGGAGAATGTTAATTGCATCCCCTGGGTCTACTAGGATATGACTTAGCAGTAGGCAATTTAGTTGCCCTGTCTTAGATAGTGGCCTATTGTGGTTAGGGTTGGGAATCAACATGTCATCTTCTGTGAAAGTAATAGCTGGCCCGAGTTGGGCTTCTGCCAAATAAGCTTCACATTGTGTTGGCATTTGCAAAGCTTTAATCATCACCTGTCGTGCTTCCTTGCTTAAGGATAAAATCTCCCATATAGTGAATCCGGTTGGGAGTTTCTTCAGTGGCTTCATTATTCGACTGCCCACCCTGACATTGGATAGCCGCATCTCTTCTATCCATCGAGGCTTCAGAGGCTCCTAAGATGCTACTGGTGAGGAATGGTCTCCTTTAGTTTCACTCCCCTGAGGTGGTTACTGAGAGGGTTCCTCCTATTGGGAAGCTTTTTCAGTTGAAGAGGGGTTGGCACCTACCCCGGTCTTCACCAGAGATGTAGGAGGAGGTGGAGAGTAGGGGTCTTCAGCTCCAGGGTTGACTCCTTGACTAGGCTGCTTCCCTTTTATTATGGACAAGAATTCAGTGAAAGGAGGGAGTGCCATCATCGCCTTTTTCTTGTGCGTAGAGGCATGGTGGAGGCGGAATCCTGTTGCCCCTAACCTGAGGCTCGGGTATTTGGTAGGGCTGTTCACCCTTGAAAATAATGTTATGGTTTGTTGGAGGGAGACGCCCTCATCTTTTCCCAGAACGAGTGGCATGGACCACAGTTGAAGCTTCTGCCTAGTTTGCTTCGGGTAGTGTGCCACATGATTCCACCACTTCGCCACCCCTTAGCAGGTTGAATAAGCCAGACAGGGTATTACAATGCAGGGTGGTCACCCTTTTCTTGCTTCTTGCTTTCTTCTTTCGCCGATCAATCTTAGCTGTTACTTTCACCCAGAAGAGGTCATCATTGGCTTTTTCTGTGTTCTTTTCATTTTATTGTTCAAGGGTCAGACTTTCTAGCTACTCCCATAATACATGATCCTTCACCAGCAAGGGTGTCAACTTAGGCTGCTCATACTCATCAAGCCCATTGATGTAAGCTTGTAAGCGTTGCACGTCAGGGCTCATTTCTTTGTTGACAGGTAGTGGAGTGTACCTTCTTCGATTATGAGTTGGGATTCGGATGACTGTCGGTGGTTCTATCACGTGCTGGGTAGGAACTACTGTAGGTGGAGTATGTCGTGTGGTGACACCATGGACATGAGCTCCTATAGCTTTATGAAATAGTGAGTTCCTCTTTATTTTTGCAAGCACAGATTGCCATCCCGCCTATTCTTTAATTGGTGTGAGGAAACATGCCTCATAGGTGTGCCGAGTGCTGACCTCGAACACTTCTTCTAGTAGTAGTTGATATAGTGAGATCATATTAATGGCTTGTCTCAAAATTGGGGGTTCATGGGGGCATGGTAGGTCCACTTGGTACTCATCCATCTGCAATTCCCCTTTCTTTATTAGACTTTCAATTACGTCTTTGCACATGCAATAGTCTTATATAGTGTAACGTCCCAGATTTTCGGATCATGTCTTCGTGGGTTGCAAACTATGAGTTTGAACTTTTATGTCGGATTATCGGACCCATTGGTGGTGTGCTCATGAATTATCTTGTTGGAGAGAATCTTGCTAGAAAATAGGATGAAACCCAGCAAACTCTTGTGGATAATATTCCCATGAGTCCATAGAAACAAATAGAACGTTCTAAGGATTAGAATTGAGGGAGAAATCACAGAATCAAGCTCTCAATCCGGCCACGGCGTAGCAGAGAAAGAGCAGTTCTGCTAGAACTCTCTATCTGGATTGACGGTCTTACGATAAACCGCCACAGCCCTTTAATGGTCGAAGGATGGACCGCCAACGTTAGTCATTCAACAAAGGATAAGATTTGAGAGTTTGAACAAGACTCTATAGGGAAGTGATGGCCCAATGTGCAACCGGCAAATGACTCTGACGGTCCTACGATAAACTGCTAGAGCACAACGGATAAGATAAGATAAGATTTGAAAGAAAGCTGTTGTGTCTTGGACTTTGGAGTTATCAAGCGGTCGAAGAGAGAAGCGCCACACGTCATCAAATGCACCATGGTAAGGCCGCCAGAGATAATAGGGTGGCAAATGAAATAAAAGTTCACTAAGCTTCATCCAACGGACAAAGGGTGAGGAACGAGATCCATCCAAGGAGAAATGACCCATGAAATAAGCCTAAAAATTGACCAAGAAGGCCCAGTAAGGGTGAACAACTCGGAGCCTCATAAAGATGAACAAGGAGATGACCCAACTTATTGGTCATAAAATGGGTGTCAACAGATGCCCCTCCTTAATGTCCTCTTTGCAGGGGAGCGAGCGGAGGTGAAGCAAAAGTGAAATGGGACATGGAGATGAAGCGGAAATGACGCAGAGTGGACTGAAAAGTAGGCATTAAGGCAAACGACACCCGTTCTTAACTAACGAGCGATAGGAATCTTCTGGAGAACTTCGAACCAATCACAAGGAATGACAAACTTGAGTGACGCATGTCTAGAGGAACTAAAAACTAAGGAAAGGAAAACACGACCAACCTCCTCACTGGAACACACAGTTGATAAGCAACCGGAGCAAATGGAAAGGAAAGATACGATTAACTAAACTCTAGACAGGAATCTTCAGCTAACCAAACTGAGCAAATAGATCAAAGGAAACCTTCCAACTCAGAGTGGAATAACTCTCCTTACTCAAGATCATGGACACAATTACCCACCATTATTGAGATACCTCAGACCTATGAGACACGTGAATGCTCAAAGATGCATATGATACATGTTGGGCTAAAGGAAAATAAATCTTTAAATCGAATGTGAAAAAAGGATAAAATAACAAGATACTCGAGAATAGTATTGCTAGACCGGACGAACTAGGGTCAGGACACCATCTGTAACCACGACGTGCAAGACAGAACCATAGTCCCCCAGCTTTTCCAAGCTAACAACCTATCCAACGATTAAACATGTGCGCCTAGATCATCATCAGTTTTGGTAAAGGGGAACCTCAGATCCCAGAACACATGAATGACCAGTCGATTCTCGAGATAATATATCATAAATACCATATAGTAATGCAATAAGGGATACAAGGATCAAGATACTTTACGTGACTTACCTGCTTGGCGAGCGGATGGAGGAATGCGATGGAGTGTGATGACTTTCATGATTTTGGCCATAAGAAGGGGTTAGCCATCAACAGATATATCCAATTATGATAAAAAAGATAGGCATGGAGCATAATGAAGCATGAATTGCATAAATGAGGCACGGATTGCACAAACATAACGAGATAATGGATAAAGCATGTGATTTAACAAATGATTCCAAGCGACAAATGGTCTATATCACAACTGCTAGAGCATGATTAACAGCCTATAAATGGATCGCCAATAAACGTCGGTTCACATCCCTCGAGGAAGATGACCTTGGGAATAAATGGTCGTACTAAGGAGCACCATAAGAAGCTTGATGGTCTTACGATAGACTGCCAATTTTCCTGGGTATTCAAAAAAACAAACCGAACGCTTCATTCCCTCCCCCACACAAACATATTGAACCACAAACGCCCTAAATCGAGTCCTGTTTGAGCTCCGGTGACACCACACACACCACTGTCGACCACCGTGACCTCACGCTCGAAAATGGCGAAAAGGAATGCCATCAAGCACTTTCGACACCGAATAGAAGAGAGGATATACCTTCAGCGGCGAGCCCACCGGAGGAGGAGGAACGGCCGACAGTAGCCCAAACCGAGGGAGGAGAAGCTCCCGTAGTAGCAGAGGAGCTTGGAGAGGTCATTGAGGAAGGAGAAGAAGCTACAGTAGGCGAGGAAGAGGCCCAGGAGGCCGGGGAAACACTAGAGAAGGCCAAGGGAGGCCGATCCTTCAAGGTAGGCCACCGACCCAAAAATCCCATTATGATCATTTTATTTTGCATGCATGTGCCTGGCCCACCTAAACCACCCAAACCTCCTAGCCCTCCCACACCCAAGCCCAATGAGAAGACGTTGCCAGATTGGCTATCATATTATTATTTCTGACAAAAATTCGACAGCATCTCCCCTTGACCCGGACGTAAGGGAGATACGGGGAACGCGCACACGTGGAGTGGCGGAACCCAACAATTGGAGGTGGGCATCCGAAGATGATAGCACCATTGATGAAAATCTCAAAAAACGTGAAGGGAGTGGTGAGTGGGAGACAACGCTAAGGCTGGCCACAAGTGGAAGGGTAAAGGGCAGGGATTGGCTGCAAATGCTAGGGATGAAGCACAGGATGGAAAGCAGGGTTTAAAGTGTTGGCAAGGGGGCTCAAAGGTGGACCGGGCAAGGCAGGCCGGAGGGAGCCAAGCTGCACCAGTGAAGGGTCTGGCCAAAGGGCTGTATCGCTGAGCAAGGTATGGGGCGCACCGGTAGAGAGGGACTGGCTGAGGGTGTGCCGGTGAAGGGGGAGCTGGGTGATGAGGGTGCACTGGGCAAGAGTTGTGCCGGTGAAGGAGTATAGGGGTGAATGCACCGGCCAAGGAAGCTGTGCCTGGCTAGGAGCGTACCAGAGGAGGGTTAGCCCAAGGGTGTACCGGCCAAGAAGGCTAAAGAGGCCAAAGATGCACCAGCCGAAGGCTGTATCGGTGAAGGGGTGCACAGAGGGGCTAGTGTATATGTCGGCGAAGGCACCAAATAGGTGTGTCGGGGAGAGGACTCTGGGGGCTTGCTGCTGAAGTAAAGACTGAGCAGTTGGAGGCTAGTGAGAGGGAGAAGGCCGTAGGGTCTGGGGGGATTTGGTTCAGCTGGCAAGAGGGGCTTCAGTTGGGAGGGGGAGAGGCTAGGGACTGGGAGACCAAAGGAGTTGGGGAGGACGAAGATCAACGGTGGTGTTGGGGGCTTGGGCTCTCTGGGGAGAAGAAGGGACTTCCCTGTGTGGCAGATGGACGAGGGTGAAGGCCAGAGGTCCCTCAAAGGGAATCTGAACCACTAGGGGGGAGAAGAGGAACAGTAGAAGAACACACAGAGGGACTCAATCCAACGAGAAATGGCATGAACGAAAATGGGCAACGAAAGAAGAATTTTTATTCATGGCAAACGGCGACCGAGTACATTGAACGTAAGAAGGGAGAAAAAGAAAAGAAAAGATAAGGAAAAGGGAGGAACGGGGGGTTAAGCAGGGGCGACGGCTCCCTGCTCTTCCCCCTTTCCCTTGCTACATTTCTCTATCCCTCTCTCTTACTCTCTTCTTCTGGTGGCTACCGAAGGGGAGAGCCTCTTTCTTCTCTTCTTCTTCTTCTTCTCTTCCTCTTCTTCTCTTCTCTTTGTGGGGATGCTTCGTGGGTCTACCTCTGCTTCCCATTGTGTGTATGTGTATGTCTCTCTGCGTGTCTCTCTCTCTTGTGTCTGTCTGTCTTGTGTGTTCGTTCACCGGGGAAGAGGAGCATCTTATACTCCAACAGCAGGGGATTTCGAACGCGAGATGGCAGAGGCGGGAACGTGGTCGGCATTAATGAGGATTTGACCTTGGTCGTCCTCGGTGGCAGGATGGTAGCCAGCATGCCGCTTCCTCCATTCAACACCACAGCACACTCACTGTGCGCCAAGGATTTGTAGGGTATGGGTGACATGTCCGTTTTGCCGGTGGTGCCGGTGAAGAGGATGCTTGGGCGTGCCGTGGGACGCCATAATTAGCATGCCACTGAAGGGATGGCAGGGTGTGTGGCTGAAGGGGACCGCAGGGATGTGCCGGTGAAAACATCCAGCTGGGTGTACCAGTGAAGGCGCAGGCGAGGTGTACCGCTGAGGAAACCAGCAGGGGCGTGCCGGCGAAGGGGGGCACATAGGGAGCGTGCCACTGAGGGCACCCACGGGGGTGTGCCGGGGAAGACCCATCGGGGTGTGCCGGGGAAGCGACACCATGGGTGTGCCATTGGAGGGGGTATGCCGGGGAAGCGACACTACGGGTGTGCCGGCGAAGGCCTTTGATCATGCCGTTGAAGGCTGATAGGCGTGCCATTAAGGGCACATCCAAGCCCGTCAAGAGCACGACTTGAGACCCGTCTAATTTTCTTCAGGGCCCACGAACTGTGAGCTCACCGGGGGTTGGTTCCTCTTCACTGCTGTGACTCCAGAGGCGGCTTCACAGCAGTGTGTGTTTATTCGAAGGGTCCGGATGGGACGCGTTCTTCGCATTCTCTTCAGTGGAAGTTGTTGTTGACGCTGGACTGGTCGGGACATGCGGACGTGCAATTTTACACATCCACAAATGCCCCCCACTCACGGGTAGCGCGGGCGAAGGATGAGCCGGGCTATGCCCATGGGTGCATTGGTTCTTCAGGGTTGGACTTAAAGCCTCGGCGTCCGGGGAGGATGACGACCCCAGCCCGCGCCTTCATGCTTGCTCTTGCGTATACATGTTGGGACGCCCGTAGGTCCGTGAGGACGTGTGGATGGAGGAAATCTGTATGTATGACTCGTCTGTGGCTATGTCACCCATGACGTCATATAATATGCAACATGTTCCTTTGGGGATCCCTTCCCGTTGAACCTGTCGAACTTCGGTGGCTTGCTGATCCTAGGAGTGAGCTGCTTGGATGCATGGTGTGGTGGGTATGGCACCCGGTAGGCATCAAATGTGACATAGTCGCCTTCATTGCGCTCAACAAGTTTTAGCTCAATCATCCTTTACACCATCATCCTATTAACAGCAGTCAGATCGGCCGGTTCCGGGTAGAAGTGTGTTGACTGCAGGTAGGGAGTGACCAGAGTGGCCGCCTGCGGAGGAGGCCACACCAATGGAGGTGGCTGGGGCACTTGTGGCAGAATTGGTGGCATCAATATCTGAGGTAGCCACTGCTAGGTGGTTGCCGTGCTGGGCTCTGTCGGTTGGGGTAAGGTATACAACGGTGGGAAGTCACTTGGGTTGGCTCCTCCTCGCGACGATTTAGCTTGCATTTTCGACTGTTTAGAGGTCGAAGCTTGCTCTGTCTTCTCCATCAGCTACTTCTTCAGGAGTTCTGTCTCCTGTTGGTACCTTTGGAGTAGTATCAGCACTGACGGGTCTACTGTCGCTGTGCTGGGGATGGCTTCTGTCGTATCCCCTGAAGCTCCTTCAAACGAGATGTTAAGCAACACCTCCTCCTCTTCGGCTGTCACCACGTTCATAGTGAGGGTAGTGACTTTCTCAAGCAATCTCTGCTTACCCTTAGCTATTTTCAGTATCTCCCTTGCGGCTTCAGCCCTTCGGGTATTTGGCCCTGGCCTTTCGGCTAATTGAGCTAGCTCTCGGGGGTCATCAGGCAAACCTCCGTATTTATTGGCCACTCCGGCCATGTTACAGGTGAAGGCCCGCATGCATCTCCTTTGTCTGTGAACCTTCCTTTTCGGATGACCAGGGAAGGTTAGCCTCTCAAACACAGAAACTCTTCTTATCTCCCTCTGCTGGGGAATAGCTTCATCGGCTTCAAATGCCAAGCCGTCTTCGCATCCATTATCATCAACCGATGACATCATTCCTCTTTCTTCTTTTTCTTCGATCGCCATCGACGAACTGTCATCTTCTTTTGCCATGGTTGCTTGCAACATTGCTGTCCCAGTAAGGGGTTGCCCATACCCCTGAAATAGTTTTTGACCAAACTGGTCATTTCTTCTTGCCCTAGTCCCTGGTGCAGGACGGGGAGAGTTGTCGACCTCCTATAGGAGGGATGTAAGCGAGCCGGGATCTTCCGACGAGCTGCTTAAATCTTCTCCCCACATTGGGGACATCAGCTTGTCGGGCGCATGCCCTAAAGCTTGCGCGGCGTGGAGGATCCATGACAATCTCTTCCATTCTCGGGGTCAGCCCCCTCTCATCCTTCTTCTCCACCTCGACGGGCCTAGAGTGGTAGTGAACAAGTGCCTCTCAGCAAATAGTTTGGATCCTTTTAGGGACCCAGACTTGCTTGAACTTCTTCGGCGTTGGGGCCATCTCCTTCTGGCCTCGGCGGCCTTCTTCATCTTTCTCAGCTCTCCTCTCGGAAAGGGCCTGGAAGGAATTGTGGGTCGGCACAGTAGGGACCACCCGATCCGGGATTGCTTGAGCATCACATCAGTCTAGAAAGACGCGGGCGCCCCCAATCAAGATAGATTTACCAGACGTGGAAAGAAGTCTGGTAATAGTAGCAACAGCATTCTTCCGGAAGCTCCTCTGCTGACGTCTTCTAGGGTTCTTGGCGTGGACAAGGTGAGCCCCGTGAGTAATATGGTGCACCATGCAATTGGCGGCCGAAATTAGGCCTCTCAGTGGGCCTGCACAGTGTCGAGCCTCCAAAGCTCCAGCCTCCTTGTCAATCTTCTCTCTGTCAGGCTTCAGAGACTCCACTTGCAGCATATCCGCAAAGGCCAGTCCCAAAAAGTTAGGGAAGCCAACAACAGGTGGGAAGGAATAGAACATGGTGGGTACCACCAGGTATCCATGGGCAGCATGGTCAGCAACGACCGCAGGGCCGTAGGTGAGAGCAGCGAGTCCTAATGATGTCATGGTTTCCTGAAATAAATAGGCAAACAGTCAGTATTCCTGGGGGAAACCCTGAGAGGCGTCCACTCTTGGCAAAGAGATGAAGGGAGACTGGGTCCCACCGGGCATGCCAAACTTGGTGACATGCATTTTAGGCCTCGTTCATTTATTTATTGGTGTGCCAGTCACCTGAGTGACAAGTTTATTATGTGCTCGATCTGACTTGATCAGACGAGTATGGAGTTCGTGTCGGGACCAGAAGTCTGTCATATCATAAAGGTTATGATGTTAATTACATCCTTCCAGAAGAAGAAAAACCCTAGATTAATTGCCAAGATAGAACACCTTAGGGGCTTATGCGTCTGTGAGAAGAATACAGACTAAACCCGAACGGTAATGCCGAGCGGCCTGGAGTTCAGCCATAAGAGCCTCATATTCAGCTATATTATTTATAACATGAAAAGTGAGCTGAGAGGCAAGTGGAATAGTGATACCCTCAGGTGTTAAAAGGACCATGCCGATACCCCTCCCATGAGAATTCAAAGCTCTATCAAAATGTAATGTCCACATAGGATCAAAAGGTTGATTACCAGACATCAGTTCCTCATCTAGAAATTCTAAATGAACAGGATCAAATCGGGGAAGAGGGTGATGAGCAAAATATTCTCCGATGGCATAGCCTTTAATCACCTTTTACTGAATGTAAGTGATGTCGAACTGAGAGAGGAAGCTTTGCTATCGTGCTAATTGATCTGTAAGGCCAGATTTAGAAGGAATTTGATAGGATTCATGCGAGCGATGAGATGAACCTCATGAGCTAGGAAGTAATATTTTAATTTCTGAACTACCCAGACTAAAGCTACGTAGATCTTCTCTATAGCTGTATACCTCTGCTCACAGGGATTGAGAAGCTTAGACAAGTAGTAGGCTGCCCTCTCTTTACCTTCTTCATCAACTTGTGTGAGGACAGCACCTACTGAGTCATCCAGGACAGAAATATAAAGAACAAGCGGTTTGCCCGGACTTGGCGGCCTTAGGACAGGAGGATTTGAAAGATAGTCCTTTAACCTGTCAAAAGCTGCTTGACACTTGTCATCCCAATTAAACTTGACTCTCAGCTTGGTAAGCTCGTAGAACGGCCTACACCTTTGTGAATGTTGGGAGATAAATCGGCAGATAAATTGCAACCTCCCGATCAATCCTCGAGCTTCTTTTAAATTCTTGGGAGGAGACATCTCTCTTATTGCTTGCACCTTATTGGGATTGATCTCGATACCCCTCTTGCTGACAATGAATCTAAGCAACTTCCCTCACGAAACACCAAATACACATTTCTTAGGGTTCATTTTTAATTGATATTCTCGCACTCTTTGTAAGACCTTAGCTAGAACCCCGAGATGCTCGATCCTCATCCTTGATTTCACTACCAGATCATCGACATACACCTTAATATGAATGTGGATCATATCATGAAAAATAGCCATCATGGCCCTCTGATAGGTGGCTCCGACGTTCTTAAGTCCGAAGGGCATGACCACATAATAGTATGTACCCCAAGGTGTAGTGAATGAAGTTTTCTCTTGGTCCTCCTCAACCAAGCGGATTTGATTATATCTGAAAAAGCTGTCCATGAAAGAGAGGGTCTCATACCCTGCCGTATTATCAATTAACACATCAATGTGAGGGAGGGGGAAGTCATCCTTAGGACACGCGCAGTTGAGGTCCCGAAAATCTATGCTAATCTTGACCTTTATGTCCTTCTTCATCACCGGGATGATGTTAGTCACCCAATTGGGATAAAGGATGACTCTTATGAATCTAGACTTGTGGAGTTTATCGACCTCTTCTTTCATCTTTAATGCCATGTGTGGGTGGAGACGTCTCAATCACTGCTTAACCGGGACAGACCCTGGCTTGAGTGTTAATCAATGTTCCACGAGTGCAGGGTCCAGGCTCGACATATCTTCGTAACTCCATGCAAACGCGTCATTGTACTCTTGAAGAACTTGAATGAGTGCCTCCTCTTCAGAGGGTGGCAAGTTTTTGTGGATGAGGATAATCCTAGGGTTTTCCTCAGTACCCAAATTGATTCCTTTGGTAGGTTCTTCTACTAAGGCTAACGGTTCATCGAATCTTCCCATACCACTAGCAAAAGCGTCAAGCTCATCCTCATGTTCTTCATACTCTTCATCCCCCTCTTCGACTGGCTCTTCATCATTCATAATTTCATAGACACCGAATCCTTCGTCAAAAATACAAACATCTTCACATTCTAAGTCTGGCAGGAAGATCGGATCCTCTATAAATTGGGGAATGGCTAAACATGCCTGGCACCTAATGGCTAGCTCTCTTAAGAACCTACAGGGAATCTGCTTACCCTTGGCCTTCCTAGTAGCAACTACCCCTAGACTCTTAACACTAGAAGAGGAAGAACAACTAGTCTGATTGCTAGACTCTAAGGAAAAGGAAGAGGAAAGCGAGGAAGTGGGTACATGGCATGGTATAGAGGAGGACCCCTCGTCGAAGGGGTAGAGGAAGTCCGCTAACGAACCTTGAATGAGCAGCCCTTGGGTGGGGGCACACTCAGGAAGAAGATAGGAGGTCTCTTCAATAGAGATAAAGGAGGTGGATTGGTGAGTTTGAAAATTGACATTTTTTTTTGTTTTCATTGTTAAGAACTGTGAAACAGTGGAAGGGAGGAATGGGAGGTGATGGTGTGGAAATGGAAAGGTTGGAGAGTTCCTGGATCAGAGATTGGTTAGTTGATTGCCCACGCGGGGGCATGACAACAAGCTGAGAGAATTGCTCAATGAGCGAGGGAGGAATGGATATTTAAACCAAACCACCACCCCTCTCATCATTCTCTCATTCTCTCCCTCTCTCCTCCCGTTTCTCTCCTTCTCTTCTCTCCTTCTCTCCCTCCCTTCTCCGGGTGACCGACGAAGGACGGTTTGGGCGAGGCGGCAACGTGCGTGGGGAGACGATCGACGAGGATGGAGCGAGGAACGAGGCGGTGGCGCGGTGGCGCGGTGGAGCTCGCTCGCGAGTTCGTGAACCCGGCGACAATTCAAGCTGCCTTTTCGCGAGGAATCAGCGTACTAGGCGCTGGAAATCGTCGATGGAGGTAGGGGGACAAATCATTGGCCCTTCTTTTCCATTTCCCCGCATTTTGTAGGCCGAGGTGAGACCAAGAGTGATTTTATTTTACGTCGGGGTTAAAATGCATGTTTTTGGGGTGAGAGACGATTTTATCGATTCGGCAGGATTTTTATGGTTTGAATGGGACCCCCGATGCTAAGGAGGTTGGGGAAGGATTTCCCTTGTTTTCCCCCTCAAATGGGTTGAGTGGGGCATGGTTTGAGCTCCCACGGTGGAGCTCCCGCAAGTCCATTGCCAGAATCGGTCGACCAATTTGAGAAATAGGTCGACCGATCGTGCGTTCGCCACAGATAGGGCGGCCTGTCCTGGTTCGGTCGACCGACCCAGATGGATCAGTCGACCAACCCAGGTCAAGGGGGGCGACTGGTCATGGACGACCTCGACCGACCTAGGGGCCTGGTCAACCAAAATGTAGCCTTTTCGCCCGTTTTTCCTCCGGTCAACAGGATCGAGACCCTTTGGTCAACCTTTGGCCCCGTGGGCGTCCCGGACATCCCGTGGGGACCGTGACTGTGTTTTTGGGTGTTCGGAGGATTCATTAAATCTCTATTAACGTGCCCGTGTGATTTAGAGGTTCCGAGCGACCCCATGTGTTCCGAACTTTCTTATTGTGCTAGATCGAGTCACCGTGTGCCCGTGTACGTGCGGAGGGCTATCCCCGCACGGTGTTAGTGTTTCGAAAAGTGGTTTCCATGTTGGCCATGAGTATGGCCAACGAACGTCAATCCCGTGACCCAGCCAGGGGCTGGGGGCTTTCTAGTCTCCCTTAGAAAGGGAGCGGACCCGACGATAGTGAGCCGCCTCATGAGTCCTTTTGACCATGGTTTTCGACTCTCGGACTAGGATAATTTGACGGCATGGTGTCGTATGGTACAATGGTCTTAGGATGAGTCGCGTAACTCTATGGCCGTTGGATTAAAGAGTCTAACTAGTCGTCCAAAGTCTGGTGGCACCGTGCCACCCCATGTTTCGAGTTACTTGCAACGGGCCTGTGTGTAACCTGTCAATACTCCGGTGGTTTCTCTTGAGAGTCTTACGTTGAGTGGATTTTCCACTAATCGTAGCTTTCCTGGGCACACATGTGCCGACCCGCTTGGGAGCAGCGGAGAGCTTGACCCGGGAGAGACTGTTTTAGGCTAGTTACTGTAGGGCCTCGCACTGTAGCGGCTCGAGTCCGGGCCAAGATGAAAACCAGCTAGAGGGTCTGACGTAGCGCAGTCAGTCAGTGTGTGCACACGTGGTCAGGGACTTCGGACGCGTGCTGACAAGCATGACTCTGACTAGACCCTTGTCCTTGTGTTACTTGTACAGTGTCTCAATCTCCGCCTGGGGCAAGTAGGGAGACACCCGCAGTGCGGACTAAGTCGTCAATGGACGCATTCGACCTTGCTTCTAGTGGGCAGATTCTCCCGTCACGCGACACGTGACTCTCGTGAATGGAGATTTAGTTTCTCGTCTGCGAGACATGACTTTTCGGGTAGCTTCTGCGTACTTTCCGACGTAGAGGTCTAGAGTTCTCGGTAGGGTTACCGAGATTTCCCCCATAGACAGTGTAGGATTCACGACGACGAGAACGTGACTGTACCCTTGGACCATGTGGTCTTGGGTTGGGCCTTCGTCTGTGAGGACAGACCTCCACAACAGAGATGTAGTGGTGTTTCTTTTAGTAGTGTAGCTTGGGTTTCTCGTTGGATCGGCTGTCCCTTGACTATGAGATCGGGGTTTGCTTCTCGTCGCCGTAGGAGTAGCTTAGAGGGCCATGGTTCTATCGACTACCGTTGTTCTGTTCCTACTGCAATTGCTGCCTCCGTTGTTGTCATTGTTAGCGATGTTGTTTACTGCCGTTGTTTTGTGGTGAGAATCCGTAGGACCCCTACTGAGCCAATGAGATGAGGCTCATCCCTTTCTTTTCAGGCGTTGCGGTTCCTCCTCGAGGTTCGGAGGTGCAGCGCTTAGGTTCATAGATGTTAGCTCACCGGAGCCGAGGGTGTACCCGACATTAAAGTACACTTCTTTTCCCTGTAGAGTGTACTTTATTGGACTAGACTCTTTTGTTAATTTGTTAATAGAAAATGTAATTTTGTTTCCTATTATTTAAACGGCGCGGCGCGCGAAGGCCAAGGGCGGCGAGGCGCTGACCGGGTTCAAGACGGAGAAGATGTGCATCCGGGTGCCGCACCTGTCCCCGGCGATCGACCCGCAGGCGTGGCGTGACGGACGGTTCCCGGGCACGCTCGGCGACGTCCGGCACCGGGTGGTGCTGTGTGTCGACGTCAGCATCGACGGCCTGCACGCCACTGCTGTTGCCGCGGCCATGCTGCCGGGCGGGAAGATCCGGGTGGAGGCGGTCGCGGCGTGGGACTCCGCGTTCGCGATGCAAGAGGCGTTGCCCGACCTGGTGGAGAGGATCAAGCCACGCGCGGTGGGCTGGTTCCCGAACGGCCCGGCCGCCGCCGTGGCCGCCGCCATCGCGGACCGGAACAAGGAGGGCGAGCGACGTCGGCCGTGGCCGCCACGGTCTGTGAAGGTGGAGGCCATCCGGCAGGAGATGCCCGCCGTGTGCATGGGCCTGGCCAAGGACGTCTTGGCTGGACAGGTCGTGCACTCCGGTGACCCGCTGCTGGACGACCAGGTCACGTCCGCCGAGAAGCGCGAACACATCGGTGGCACGTGGGTGTTCGCGCGGGAGGGCGGCGGCCACGTCGATGCCGTGTACGCGATGGCCGGCGCCGTGCATCTGGCGCGGACGTTGCCGGCGCCGGTGGGTGGTGTGCGGCTGATCGGGCCGAAGGCTGAGTAGACATGTCCTCTTATCAGCATGTCAGCTTGTGCTAATAAGTCTGCTACCCTGCGCACGTGGGGATCATGAGGCGGGCCTGGCGCTCGCTGGTTGGCGCCCCGACCACGTTCTCCGGCGAGGAGTCCGCACCCCGCCCGATCGCCGAGGTGCTCCTCGCGATGAACGCCGCGGGCCTGCTGCCGCGTGCCGGCCGCGCGGAGGCGCTGTCGGTGGCGCCGGTGCTCCGGGCCCGGAACCTGATCTGCGCCATCTCGACGTTGCCGCTGATTCAGTACGATTCGGCCTGGAACCGGGAGCGTCTGCCGCTGCTCGAGCAGATCGACCCCGATGTGGCCAACGTCGTCACCCTGGCCCAGACGGTTGAGGACCTGCTGTTCGAGGGCCTGTCGTGGTGGCGGATCATCGCGTGGGACTCCGCGGACTACCCGGTGTACGCCACGCACCTGGACTACTCCAGCGTCAGCCTGCATCCGCCGGGCGGCCACTCGCCGGCGCCGCTGCCGTCCGGGTACGACCCGCGCGAGGCGGTCATCTACTACGACGGCGAGCCCATCCCGGCGAAGCGCGTGATCCGCTTTGACTCACCGAACCCGGGCCTGCTCTCCGCCGCCGGCCGGTCCATCCGGCGGGCGATCCTGCTGGACACCTCGAGCGCGCTGTATGCGGACAACCCCCGCCCGCTGGACTACTTCAGCCCGGCCGAGGGCGCCGACCCCGCCGACGACGAGACGGTCCAGGAGCTGCTCACCATGTGGCAGGCCTGGCGCAAGACGAGGACGACCGGCTACGTGCCGGCAGCCTTGAAGTACAACCCGGTCGACGTGCCGACGCCCGCGGACCTGCAGCTGGTCGACCTGCAGAAGCAGGCGTACCTGGCGATCGCCAACGCCGCGGGCCTGGACCCTGAGGATCTCGGGATCTCGACCACGAGCCGGACGTACCAGAACGCCACGGACCGGCGGCAGGACCGGATCAACGAGACGTACAGCCCGTACATGGCGGCGATCACGCAGCGGCTCAGCATGCCCGACATCACGAAGCGTGGCCGCCAGGTCCGCCACGACCTGGACGACTACATGCGCGCGGACCCGCGGACCCGAGCGGAGTTCTACGCCCGGGCGAAGGAGACCGGCTGGATGACGCCGGACGAGATCCGCGAAGAGGAGCGCCGGCCGGCGCTCACCGAGATGCAGAAGCTTGAGCTCGCCCCGCCGGCGCCCCCGGAGCCCGCGCGGCCACCGGTGCCGGTGGCCGCCTCCGCCGACGAGGGCCACCTCCACCTGTCCTTCGACGTTCCGGAAGCCACGTTCACCGTCGATGCGCAGCGCCGCATCGTCGAGGGTTTGGCTGTGCCGTACGGCCGGGACGCCATCGCGGTCAAGAACGGCATGCGGTGGCGCTTCCAGCAGGGGTCTCTCGTGCTCGAGGGGGAGCGCTCGCGGAACAAGCTCCTGCGGGACCACGACTTCTCCCAGCCGCAGGGCCCGCTGGATCACTACGACGACCAGCCGGACGGGCTACGGGTGCGGTACCGCGTGGGTCGCGGCCCGGACGGTGACCGCACCCTCGCCGAGGCCGAGGACAAGGTCCGTGACGGCTTCTCCATCGGCGTCGACATCAACGACTACGGCCCCGACCCGCTGAACCCGGGCGTGATGCTCGTGGCCGTGGGCGGCGCCGTCTGGTACGAGACATCGATCTTGGCCATTCCAGCGTTCAACGGCGCACGGAATGGGGAGGGGGGGTCGGAGAATAGCATGGGAAGAGGGGGAGAGGGGGGCTACATGCAAGACAAGGGGGAGGGGGTGGAGCTAGGTCTTTGGTCAACCAAGAGAAGTGGGAAGGTGGAAGTAACCTTCCTTTGGTCAAGGAAGGTGGCAAGCCACCATTTGGACCAAGAAAGGGGTGCCCCTTTCCACTAGCCACCAAGCCACCCTTGGACCAAGGAAAGCCTACCAAGCCACCCATGCGTTCACACTAGATTAACTCTTTCACCCCGGTTAGATTAACCCTTTCACCCTGGTTCCCTGTTGGCCCATTTGACCCATTCAAAAAGCCCAATTTGAAGCCCAATACTATTCTTGCCCATTTAGCTATTACAATAGTACATGGACTAAATAGAGCCCAAACAAGGCTAAAAATTATAAAATAAAGATGAGTAGCTTGACTATACGTCCATGTCCTCGGGCTCCGACATGTCCTCGTCCACCGGCGTGTACTATGGCGTGTGTCCGCACCAATTCTCCTCGGGTGGGAGGAACTTGACCCCGTCGAGTAAGGGTCCCGAAGCTTTAGCTCTCTGCGTGTGATCAAGGCATCGTTCGGCGCGAGGCATCCCCTCCAACGCAGTAAGAAATTTTGGTAGGCCCCATTCCTAGTGGTGGTCACTTGCTCATCTAGTATACAATCTATATGCTTGTGTTGAGGTTTGGAAGAGGTGGACTCTTAGGTGGTGTGTCACTTACAAACGGAGGAGAAGGCCCAAAAACTCACTAGGGGTCACCGCGAGGTTCCGTTATGCTACCAGATCTGAAACATTAAACGTAGAACTGACACCATAGTCGTCTGGTAGTTCAATAACGTACGCATTCGAACCCACTTGTTTCACGACTCGGAAAGGGCTGGCATCGTTGGCCTAGAGTTTCTTCATGGATCCCGAGGGGTGACCATTCACGTATGACCCTGATCATGACGTACTCTTCCTTTTGGAATTCCCGGGTACATCAGTGTGCATGAGCTAACTCCTTATATGTGCATTACTGGCCTTTTGTTTAGACGACTTTATGCGAACTCCTTAGGCACGACAAACAAACTATATAAGCAAAACAGACTCATGCATGACCCTAGACAAACATAGACACTCATAGTAATACTATGATTGACGAAGAGACACAAACACAAGGAACGCACTAAGGAAGACTCAGTAAGGCTGACGGATACCTTCTACATACAGTAGGTACAAAGATAAGCTAACCCACAATTTGACGCCGTGAGTCTCAACCCTCGTTAATAGTCTCCGATTTGAGAAGACTCACCTGTGGGTATGGAAGTGCGGGAGGATGAGGAGGCGGGTGATGGGATGGAAATCTGGACGTTTGGTGTGGAACATGGAAAATGGGAAGTCTGGATGTTGTCTCTTGTACGCATAGTAGAAATCACACCATACCGTGTCAACATAGGGCACTGATAGCGATACGACAGTCACAAGTGGCTGCGCTACCGTATGAGAGTGGGGTAAGAGAGGGTCGGTTGATTGCATGGGATCGGCGGATGGCACATCCACCATGGACAAGGCAGGTGGGGCAAATAGCTCCGGGATGACCGAAGATGTAGGGATGACTAACGGGATGGAGTTGCTGGCTGGCGTCTCACCCTGGCCTACTAGGCACTCTTTGGCATCGCACTCTAATCCCTCATCCTCAGTGAGGTACTCCTCGGCCAACTCCTGGTCAGCCTCATAACTCACTAGAATAAGCCCGAGTGGGGCATCCTCCGATTGGTTGTCCTCTAAGGTAGAAGAATGTGAAGGACACTAGTCAGAGAGATGGCTAATCCCACTATAGGGGGCCACATGAGCGGGCCCTGGGAGTGGTGGCTGACATGAGCTCAGAGGTGGAGCGAGCCACTGGGGGTGAGTGGCTGGCGAACCGGTGGTGGTCGGCTAAATGCTGTCGTGGAAGATGAACTCATCGGGTAAGTGAGGTGGGTGTAAGGTGCAGGTCCTCCTACCCCAGTCAAAGGTCACTCTCCTCTCTTCCAACCACGTTTGCCCTAAAATGATGCATGGACCAGCAAGTGTGTTGATCTTGCACCATGCTCTATCGTCATATAGAATGTGGCTGAACCTCCATTGGAACTCTACAAAAGTTAAGCCACCGTTAAGAACAATCTCCTCGGTCTTAGATAAAGACTCAACAATGTCCTGGGAGACATAATTGGATGACACCCTAGAGATGAAGTCAATCTTCATATGCAACCCATTAGGTAGATTGGCAGTGGACACTATCGGGCGCTGGAAGGACTCGGTTGTCGACTTTGGGGTCGAGTCAACCGGTGGTTGAATGTTAGGGGCCAGCCCTAGGGGTCGGGCCATGAGAGCTTCGAATTGGGCCACCAGGGATGACCACTTGGATGGCTCTTTGGAAAGGGCCATGGGCTCTAAGAATTAAATTGTAGGATTAAATGATTCAACAATACTAATAAAAGTAACATTTTATAATTAGACAATACAACTACAGAGTCCAGTCCACAAGTACAGTCAACTAAAAGGAGAACGTATGTTGCTGCATGGCATACCCTGACACTAACAAGCTGGCTTCTAGCGACCGATCAAGTGCCACACCAAGCTCGTGGGAGAGCGCTGCACCTGAAAAGTTGAGAGTGAGCCTCATCTCATCGGCTCAATAGGGATCCTGCAGATTCTTACCACCAGTAACCATGATAAAGAACACAATAATGAGGAGGAGGACATTAATAACAATAATAAATAAACAACAACAATAGTAAAAGTAATGACAGCAGGTAACCAAAAGGGAAGATACCACAATTTATTAGATTACCTAAAATTCCTCGCAACCTTGCTAATACCAAGAACTACACTACTAGGTGGTTTGTACACGCTCCCTCAAGATCAGAAAAGGACCGACTAACTCACATCGAAACCATGACTAACTGCTAGAAATCACAACCCTGCTATCATGAAGATGCTAGCTCACAAAACCACTAAAAGGGTAACTCAACCATGGCCACACGGCCCCAAACATAACCTCCTCTCACGGAAGGATCACTGCCTCACTATAGGAGAACGACAACCTCATACCTATCGGAAAGACCACGACCGCACCATCATGGTAAACTTGCTCGCATGCCAAAAGGGCCATCACAACACTATCGATACATCAACCTTAACCGGTGGATCCAACTATCAAGTCTCCTACACACAACCCACACACTATCCTCAAGTGGGGCGGAGACACAGACATACCTCTCCCTGGGGCTGGCTAGGATCTGTGCCTCTGTGCCTGTCAGCATGGTCGTGTCCTGCTACCTGACACAGGGTACATGCCTTTGCACCCATCAATGTCGTATGCTTATCCTAACGAAGGCACATACACTAGGGTTGTCCTCGCTCGACAATAGGCTATCCTCACCAGGGAAACACTAAGCGTTGTGCACACAAGGTTGTCCTCGCCTGGTCCATCCATGGTCTATAGGCTATCCTCTCTTGAGGCAAATATTATATCTTAATGCACATGAGGTTGTGCCCTCAAGGCTAACTCAGAGAATTGTAGTCACACGATCTAGACAAACCCATAAGAACGAACCCTCTCTCTCATCACTAGGGACACCTCAGCCCAAGACCGGGTCACAAAATGGGTATCACCACTAGCAATTCTAGTCCACAGCTCACACGTGGACGAACTCTAAACAATCAAGCTAAGTGGTGTAGAACCATTCTTTATAAGGTTAAATATGTGGGAAAATAAACCCTCAGACACTCAAAATTACTCAGCCCACAACCCTCATTTGGGAACACTTAACGAGGTCCCATGACCCACACGAAGACCAAGAAACACATGCTACATCTCTCAGACTGTCCGGGGAACAAACGAGATGAAGATCGACTAGCCAACACATTGACCAACCTATCCCAGGGTCAGTCGACCGACCGTGGCTCCTATCGACCGACCTGGCAAGGCTGGCAGCCCTGCCAACAAGGGATTGATCGACCTACTCAAGAATCGATCGACCGACCAAGACCGGTGGTCGATCGACCTAGTAGGTCCGGTGGACTAAAAATTGCCAGAGAAACCTACAGCACCATGTTTTGAGCTGGACTCACCCATCGGTCGATCGACCCCAAGCGTTGGTCAACTAAAAATGGTTGGGAACCCGCGGTTCCACCTTGAATCGAACCCCATTTGCCCCGATCATGGGGTAAAACCTCAGGAAACTCATCCCCACTAGCCACAAGGCCAAAACACGCTGATAGACCGCACTCATACACAAAGACAACTAGAAATCGTTTCACACCCTAAAATGATAATTTTTCCCAAAATATAAACCAAACTCGCTCTCGGCCTCACCACGGCCCCGAATCATGAGAAAATGCACAATAAACGAGGGGAAATTGCTCCCCGATATCTGACACATCATTCCACTAAATCAAAATCAAAAGGAATCGTCCAAATCAGCAAAGAAAGTTGCTTGGCCCGAAAACATGGTTATTTCCCCGGCATAAAGAAAGCCACTCTAAACTCACCCAGAACAACATCAAACCATGGGGGAAACGACATCTAAGGGGCCAAGATTCATCCCCCTACCTCGATCGAAGAATTCCATGGAAAACTGACATCAATCCACATTGAAAGTCGAAATCCTCACGAGTTCCCACATGGTCCATCTCATCGCCACCTCGGGTTCCTCGCCTTCGTGCATGCCACTCTCCACTCCACGTCGCTCATCGTCCTCTGGTGGCTATCAGAAGAATGGGGGAGGAGATGGGGAGAAATGGGAGAGAAGGGGAGAGACACAGGAGGGAGTGGGTGAAAACGAGAGAGAGGGGGGAAGAGAGAACGTAAGAGAGTGTAAAATTACCAAAATACCCTCGAGGTCCAAGAAATCTCCCGCTATTTCAAAAATACCTATGGCTTTTGCAAAATTATATTCATGCTCCTAAATTCTAGGGTTTTGCTTGAACTTAAGAGGCCTTCGATGAAACCCTAGTCTAGTCAGGCTGTCGGTGATACATGAGCGGTCATTGTGAGTCACCCAAGCGAGCAAGCCCTCAACATCTGAACCTATGTATGGGATTTTGAGATTTCTTTGACAGTTAAACAAAGGTGTTCGGACGTTAGGCCGATGTAAATCAACACTGACTGTGGTCAGTGGGGAAAGGTGCATTACTTGAACCCAAATCGTCTGATACGATGTGCACCCACGGAATAAAACCCCACATATAAAGGAATATTTCTTTTCAAAAAGAACATCTCTCGCATAATATACATATATTTGTATATATATTCTGTGGCCAACAGACTGCCACGCCCGGTGGGACCTTTCCCGCTTTTCTTCTTTCTGTCAAAGAAATCCCCAATCCTTCCCCAAGGTTTTGATTGCCCCTCTTCCTCTCACAAGATGGGAAGAGGAGGGTGCACTCCCTTGCTCACTTGAGGGCTCTTTGTGCATTTGCATGCCACTCCACCTGTGCTATGCACCACCACCAACAACACCAGCGAGACGACGATGGCAACCATTATCTACGGCCCCCAAGTCATCGCCAACCATGCCAGGTTAAGGTACCCGGCAACGCCGCTCGTTTTCGGCGACTTCCCAGCGGTCATCAGTTCGCCCTTCTTCTTGGGCGTTGTACTCTTGGTTGAAGTCAGTTCAGCCACGCCTGCAACAACTACCGGGGGTGTCAGGCCCTCGACTCCAACAACTGGCTGGGTCCGCCTGGTCAACAAACCAATCATCGGGGGTGTCAGACCCTCGGCTGATATGCAAAAGAAGTTCGTCGACCGTTTCCAGACGGCCGAACGCAAAGTTTCCTTGGCTGAGCTCTGCTCCGTCTGACAGAGAAAAGACGAGATCACGTTGGACTTCATCAAGCGGTGGAGGGACGTCAGCATGCCCTGCGATAATCCTCCAACGCCCGAAGACGCGATCACCATATGCCGCAGGGGTCTGTCGGCGGAAGTTAGTGAAAAGCTTTTGGGCTTAAATATCAGAAGCTTCGAGCAGCTGAATATGGTGGTGGCGGAGATTGAGATGTTCTTTGCTGATCACTCGACGCACGTTCCTGCCAAAGGCAAACCCTCCAAAGACCGCCTGGCTAGTGGCAAGGAGGTAAATGCCATGGATTTCTCCCCGACGAATGGAGATATGGGGGAAGGAAAGTCAAAGGGCAATGGCAAAAGACCCGATGCCAGGGCGAATGCGTCTCTGCTAGCAAAGCGTATGAAGGCGCCCTACTCCTTTAGAAAAGAGCATACCAAGATGCTCTTTGACTTGTGCATGAAAGAAAAGCTCATCACCCTACTGGATCCACAAAAGTTCTCAGAGGTGGATAAAACAGATGACCCTACTTATTGTATGTATCACCGAAGGTTGGGTCACACCGTTGGGGACTATTATATTTTTAAGAACATAGCAGAAGAGCTTATTCAAAAGGGCTTGATAAATATGTTGGGCCATGCGGTCGACTCACCACAGCCTCATGCTTGGAGTCGACCGAGCCAGTCGGCTAATGTGGTATACATGGTGGCGACGGCTTCGACCTCTAATGCCTTCGAGGCCGGGCCCTCAAATCAACAGCCCAGTGCTGGCCGCGGAGCTGCTCCCTCCTCACTCCCTGAATGCCTTGCGCTACGAAGGGCTATCCGGAAGATCCAAGGGGAGATCCAACAATTGCAACTGGAACAAAGGCGTATACTACAGTTCTTGGAGAGTATTGATGAGCAGTTGGCCACCTTTCCCTTTTCGCCCATTTGCCAGGGGGTTAGCTCCAACCCATATACGGGAGGCAGGTGTGTCACCCACTGCTCGGGCTCCGCTCAGAGGTTGGCTCTCTGAGAAATCCTCTGATTCATCTGAAAGTGAGGAGCCAGAAAAGCTATATTCCTTTCCTCGCGAGAAGACCCTGCACATCTTCTTCACGTGTCGGCGAGCGGGCCTGTTAAACCTCCCGACGTTACCCAGCCAACAGGCACCAGGTCTGCGCTACATCAGGGCTATTGCCCATACCATGAGGTGATAGGCCATATCATCCATAACTGCCAGCCCTTTAAGGACCTCGCCGAGGACTTAATTAGGCGAGGGGTGGTCAATATGGGCGACTTTCTGGTCAATCCGCTGCAGATGCATGTACAGGAGAGTTTCAACTTCTCCATCAATGTCATACATGCCTCGGCCGCTTTCCAACTCCCAGAGCCGAGGGAAGGAGGAGTCGGCTCCTAACCGCCTCAGTCCACATTGTGGTATCCAAGGTGGCGGCCCTCTCATCAGTGCTCTTTCTTTAAACGAGGAAAGGGGTGCCACAATCCCAATTCCAGGATGTGGTCTTGAGCTATTGCCAATGGTATGGCCGTTAATATTCACCCTTTAGAAGGGAAGCACCTGGGGTCCACACTATGAGGAATCGAGCCCCCGGTGACCCGAGAGTGATCCAGATTGGATTCCAAGCCCAAATGTTGAACCTAAATCAGATTGCATCGTTCCTTCTCTTTTTGACAATATGCCCATAGGTCTGGCCTTGGCAACCTGGAGACATGGCTATGGGATCAGCCAGAACCCGGGGCGGTGGCTATTTGGATGAAGGCCGGCTTATCGCAGCAGCGCCGAATAGGAAAATCAACAATGACTTATCCATCTACTAGGGAAGCAGGACTGAATGAAGTCAACAACATATATCTATGTCATATTTAAGTATGTACATATTGTAGGGATGTATAGGGCTGAAGTAAGTATAAAGGGTGTACGGTGAACATCATATACATATATGTATATATTTTTACAATATAAGCAAACGCTATGCTCATAAGAGAAATCGGGAATGGGTAAAACATAACAAAAAAGTATGGGAGGTGCAATAAATATGTATACGTATGTATAACATACTTATATATGCATATGTAATGAAGAATTGGACATCGCAATGGTAGAACAGAAAATCAAATGGGCAAGATCGTGTACTTTCATTCCTCCTCAAATGAAATGAGGCTACATTTGAACAAATGGGTATCAGACAAGATGAATAGAAGGAGAGGCAAAAGGGGATAACAGAATGAACACCCCCCCTTTACAATATCCCTCTCACTCTCTTTTCCCTCTTAGCCCTCCAACCCGTGGACACACAGGGCTAGGGAAGGGACATGCGCGGAAGCCCTCTCCCAGATGCTCTTGCAGGAAACCAATTGACGAAGAAGCTCTCCCACCAGATGAAGAAGCTTTCCAATCTTTTATCAGATGCGCAAGCCTCCCTCTTTTATAGGGACGGAGGGTCCCAGTTCAAAGTCTTCTCCAGCTGCTCCCTTCTTGTTCCTCCTGCCACTACCATCATTGCTTGTTTGCAGTGGCATGGTGGAGGAAGACTTTCGCTTGTAGGGTGGCTACTCGACCACCTTCTCTGTTGGCCGATCAAGGCTTGCCAGAAACATGTTGCGTGCTTTTTATACCTCAGGTGGAGACCCATGATGTAGAAAGGCAAGGGAGGGTGGCCGATCGAGGCTTGTCGAAACTGTGTTGCGCCCTGTTTCTACCTTTGGTGGAGACCTACGAGCAGACAGGCGAGGAAGGGTTGCTGTTCGAGCAGGCGCAAGGATCTACCTGGCACTGCGGTGCCCCGCTGGTCGACGCCCCAGACTATCGGTCACAAGGTTGCGTGAACGTGGCAAACGTGAAAGGCTTCTCATGGGCGGAGGGAGACACGGGATGAGGGAGACAGACACAAATGAATAGTGTCACTTAATTTCCTCCTATTTTATATTTTTTAAGAACATTCCCTTCTTTTCATTCTTCACCCTCCTTTTCTCATATTGGACGATTCCCCTCCTTGTTTCAATTACGCCATTGGCACTCGGCCCATTTTGTAGGTGGGTCACCCCTTACCCATCTCTTGTTCTCCTTTTTTTTCGTTCTTTTTTTATCGCCAACAAATGCCCCCAACCCACAAGTGTCGTGCATGAGGGACGGAGGAGCAGGGCATGCGGGTGTAGTTTCATGCTCTGTTGGCATCTAGGACTAGCTTCAGATGGATAGTCCTTGCTGTGAACTATATCGACCAGTCCCAATGGAGAGTTGGGAACCTATCAGGATAGGGTCATTGATATTGGGTCTATATCAATGCAAGGGGCGTAGTTTATCATGGCTCGAATGAAAGGTCCAAGCTGTGCCTCTCGGCTAAGACCGCAGAAGGTCGTGGGCAACAAGTTAAGTGGATTATCGATGCCAAGAGGGCACCGACGCAAGGAGATCAGATTTCTCCAACTTAGATGAAAGGTCTAGGTCGTACCCCTCGATTAAGACCTCAAAAGGCCATGGGCACCGAGTTGAGTTGATCATCAATGCCAGGAAGGCAGTGACGCAAGGCGATCAGGTTTCTTTGACTTACACAAAAGGTCTAGGTCGTACCCCTCGGTTAAGACCTTGAAAGATCATGGGCACTGAGTTAAGTGGATCATCGATGCTGGGATTGCACAGACGCAGGGAGATTGTGTTTCTCTGACTTAGATGAAAGGTCTAGGTTGTACCCCTCGGTTAAGATCTCAGAAGGCCATGGGCACCGAGTTAAGTAGATCATCGATGTTGAGACTGTACCGACGCAAGGAGGTCGAGATTCTCTGACATAGACGTAAGGTCTAGGTCATACCCCTCAGTTAAGACCTCATAAGGCCATGGGCACTGAGTTAAGCGAATCATCGATGCCAGGACTACACCGACGCAAGGAGTTGTAATTTTCTTCTCATTTAGTCTTCATACTATTTGGAAGAAATATGGTTATGAATAAAGGATTGGGTTATATTGTTATATTGTGCACTCTGTCTCCATGTGTTGAATGCACTACTCTCTGATTGACATGAACGTTATAGACATCGTCACGTCACTTTCGAGTAATCTTCCGCGCTCGGGACGTGACAATAAATGTGCAAGGACCTTCCGTGTGCACAGGAGAAATTTTGCACAGACTTAGTTCAAAGAATGTGCACGGACTTCGTTCAAAGAATGTGCACGAACTTAGTTCAAAGAAAGTGCATAGACTTCGTTCAAAGAATGTGCACAAACTTCGTTCAAAGAAAGTGCACGAACTTAGTCCAAAGAATGTGCACGGACTTCGTTCAAAGAATGTGACGCTTAACAAAAATATGCACTGACCTTGTTATCATATAAACATGCACAGACTTTGGGGGTTCAAACCAAAGCATGCACGGACCTTGGATTGACTAGGACAAATGTGCACAGACTATGAAATAGGACTGGCACAGCCATTGAATACATCAGGGAGAATATGCATGAACTCTGCATTACACAAAGATGGAATGTGCACGGACTTTGTTTGTGTTTGCACGAACTTTGATTGTGCAAGATGCAAACTTGCATGGACCTTATATGTGCGGACCTAATCTTTCAAAGACTGATAAATGCTCGGACTTTATTTTTCAAAAGAGTGCATGGACTTTATAACCCACAAATGTAAAACTTGCACGGACTTCGTACATGCATGGACTTAAAATATACTTGCACAGATTTTAGTTACTCATGCAACAAATATGCATAGACTCAAAAGATGCACGGACTTGGTTTTCAACACAGAGTAAAAACATGCACAGAGTTTATTAGTGCATGGACTTGAATTTTCAATAAAGCCAAAACATACACGGACTTGGTGTTCAAACCAAAACATGCACGGACTTGTGTTTTTCAACGCGACCAACACATGCAAGGACTTTGTATATGCACGGACTTATGATGTTAGACATCCACGGGCCTTCTCCATGTCTAAGGCAGATATGCATGGGGTTATTCTCCTTAATGCTGCCTAATGCAAGAATTGCACTGAACTAGAAATGCACACTTGAAGAGATATGCTTGACTTTGGCCTTGGACAATAAAACTTGCACTGGCTTTGAAGAAAGAGAACAGACCTCTACACGCAGTGTAACAAAGTTAATGTGTGAACTAATGTATACACAGATTCAGAAACACAGGTGCTATCATTCAATCATCAAAGCCACAGATGTAATTATTCAATCATGCAGCGTTCAATCATAGTTCAATCATGCAGACTCATATGTTCAGTCCTCAAACATGCTTGTCCAGAGGTAGTCATTCAAATATACAGACTCATATCCAGATGCAGTCAAACATACAGACTCATGTGGCAGCTTATAGTGTTACTTTCATCAAAATCACAGGGACACAACAAGTTCTCCCTCGGCCATCTTCATAGTCATTATTTGTCTTGCCCTTGGCTTGTCTGGCAGCATACGCAGCCTCATTGGCATCTTTGACGGAGATGCTTTAGTAGCCCCCTGACATGCCCAGGGGATTGTATGTTTGATTGGTTAAGGGAGGATGCCCCCCGTATCATCATGTACTGTTCGGGACATGGCTGGCCGTGCTGAAGCTTCAGGTGAGTTAGCACTACCTTGTGTCGCCTTATGTAGATGTCCTACCGGTTGCGGCATGGGTGGACTCAGATTCATTTCATTCAGCTGCCTTTGTAGCATTTCAATTTCCTGCTGCTTCTGGTGTAGTAGTGCCATCACAGCGGGGCCTTGCCAAGAGGGGCTGGGAGTGCTGTCTTTCGCCTTCGATTTGACTTGGGTGAGTGGCATCCCATCATTGCTGCTGGACGCATCCATTTCCATTGAGATGAACTCTCTTGGTTTTGTGCCTCCGAGTCGAGGGGGAACATGGTATTGTCTCCCGTTGTTGGCTGGCGGGTGTCTTGATATTCTCCCGGATCTGGCAACACGGTGGGAGGCAGAAAACTTTAGCCTATTTTGTTTCTTTCGGCATAAGGTAAATTTCTTCATCTTCGTCATCAGCAACCTGAGCCACACTGGACGATGCTGACAGCATGTTGCAGGAGAGAGCAACATATCTTATTGTAACCTTTGTATTCTCCTTTTCCTTCTCCCATATGGCTAGCCTCTACCCCCACAATGGGGCACTCGGTGCATTGAACACCCTTACCCTTTCTTTAATTCTTTTTGTTAGCCCGTGAGACTTATTGTGTCCTTGAGGGACATGCTTCTTGAACTGCATAGGTTGGCTCTTGAGCTGCTCCGGCTCGCCTTGCCAGTCTGTAATAGTTTGTAACCATTCCGTGGCTGAGTTGATTTCTTCATGCACCCGCACCGGGGCTTGTTTCTGGAGCTGACCTAATGGTGGTATTGGTTTTCCTGGTGCTAGAAGGTGTAGTTCGTAGCGTCCGTGAGGTTCAAGGTCAGGTCGAGCATGGAGATCGCTCGCTTCATAAGAGGTATGTTATTTCCTCCCTGGTTGGAGGGAATCACATTTTGCCAAGTTTGTCGTCTTGCATTATGTGTTCAGACGGGTTGACCTCGTGTGTACCATGAAGTCCGTGCGAGAGGTGTTTTGTATTTTGGCAATGTGCCTGCCAATAAGAAGCGTTACCCATCCCCTGATGTGTAAGGGTGTGTTGGCTGGCACTGTTTCGGAAAGATGAGTGCAAGTTGGGTGGTGCTCGCGAGAATTCATGGCGGGCGTTGTAAATCTTGATGCATTGTGAATCAGAGCCTACAGAGTTACAGGAGGATTGCCAGACTAAGCGAGAGAGTTTATGCTCTGGGTTAGAGGTAATGGAGCTTCCCTAACCCTATTTCTAGAGTCAACTAGCCAAGTTGAGAATTGTCAGGATGGTAGTTCCCAAGTCATCTGAGATGGCTATGCTCGTGGATTAGAGTGTGCAGCTGAAGCCTGGTGGGTCCATAACCCATAGGCCCAAGATCGCAGCGTTGGTTGCTGAGTGGATTTTCGAGGATGAGTAGAGCATTGGAGGATTGGTTCCTCGGTGTGAGATTAACTCTAGCTGTGTGAGCCATGTGATTGTAGTGCCCTTGCTCGAGGCATTGTGGTTCGTGGCACCACCAAGATGGAGAGTTGGTGAAATATGATGGCAAATGTGCCGCATGAGTATCTTGTTCATTCATTGGAGGCTGTGCCAGGCATTTGGTGCTAGACCCAATCGGGGTTGTGAACGTATAGCCTGGGGGAGTATGAGGTCATGATGGTCAGACTCGATAAGCTGTGGGCTCGACCCTTGTTGGAAGCTATGTCCTTGTATGAGATCGTGTTCTGGAGAAGTGATCTCTAAAAGATTGTGGGTCCCATTTGGTAGCTACGAGTGGCTAGTAAGCCTAGCCGAGTGGTCGACCATGGCAAGGTCTATATTGTTAGGGGACCCATGTGCATTGGTCACGGCGTCATCGACTAGGTTGCCAAGGTAGTAGGTGGCACCTCTCTGGTCCGGGAGACAAGTGCAGAGGATTGTTCATGGTGTGTCCTGTGGCTCTATGGCGAGAGCGGAGCCGAAGATTGGCAGGCATCCATATGGAATAATTATGATAAGATAGGATTAGATTGTGTAACAGATGATGCCTATGTATGGAGGTCCCCAGAGGGTCATTGGCATTGGATGGTGATCCTTGGTCTATGACTCGCATGGGAGGATTTCTCTGTAAGTCTGAGTCAAGTAGTGTGTGGACTTAGGAGCGTGGAATTCTACTATGTGGTTTCGCCATGCTCCCCTGAGAGGGTGGAGTTGGCATGAGGATCAGGATCAGATATGGTGTCTGAGTAAGATTTGGCTCGAGTTGTAGTTGTGACTAGTGAGAGTCAGCGGATGGCTCATCGAGATTTGGAATGTGCATATCAGGCCTGAGGAAGTCTAATAAGCAAAGGTTCCCGTTGATGAGTAGCTGGTGACCGGCTCATGGTATTTCACAGACAGAAGATGTTGGTTGCAGTGGCTCGAGAAAGGCGAGAGTCGTGTGCCAGCAAGGTCGATTCTATGATATGCCTTTTCCCAGAATTGGATCTAGGATTTGTTGAAGGCTTGTGTTCGGACCAGAGTTAGTCTGGTGCCATTGTTGGTGTTCGACTTGTCAGATGTGAGAGCATTTATGGTGAGGAGCCGATGGATTTGTCGCAGTCAGTTGGGATGACTGTGTGAGTTGGTAAAGCTCAGTGCTGGTTGTTCCCTGTGTTGGGCAAGAGATCAGTCAGCTAGTAGCGAAGCTGATAATTGATTGGTCCACCGAGCTTGAGATTTTATCAGTGGCTATTCTTCGTAACGAAGATTGCATCTCCTCAGTGAGCGAGATGGTGGCAGTGGTGCCATGGTTGGATTTTGTTGTGGCTAAGGTTGTCACACCCGAGCTATATGTACAGTGAAAGTAATTCGGGGACGTGAGCAATCGACAATATGCCTCAAGCTAGCATTATAATCAGAGCGCAATAACATCCACATAAAAGATTAATGCACAAGGATATAGACTCAAAAATACAGCTTTATTGAATAATAATTGAAAGTTTGCATGACATTTTGACTTCAATGACTACTAGACTCAATAAAAGAGAAAATTACATAATTGACTCATGACTCTATAACAATCTAGGGCTTTCTCTCAAACTTCATTTGCTCTTGGATCCGCCACAAGTATAGTCTGAATCCGACCCGCTAGAATTTCCTGGAAAGGTTGGAAAAGTAGAGTAATGAGCACACTTGCCTAGTAGGTATCTTCGTATCAACATGAATGTAATCTTTAAGTAATTATATGTAACCTCAAATATTCATGTGCATCGACCTTCCTTCAGAAGTAGCTAATGTGCATCGACCTTGATATGCAGCAGACTAAAATATGCATCGACCTTACTAGTTCAAAATGCATATGTGCATCGACCTTTCTTCTTGAACTGTGGCTATGCACTGACCTGACTGCATGGACTTCTGTGAAACCTATTATCTTGATTTTTATGCAGTCAGTTGCCTAGATTTCTGTGCACCCAATATTATCACCTGTCTCAATTTCTGCGCATCTAATTATCTCGATTTCTGTGCAATCATGTATCTTGAGCTTCTCTTTTAACTTGGAAGGTTCTTGCTCTTGAATTTCTGTATCTTGAGTTCAACCTTGATTTTCGTGCTGTCAATTATCTAGATTTATGTGCCATTCTTGATTTCTTACACTTTACTTATAATGACCTGAAATACAAGAGTGTTGACATCATCAAATGCAAATAAGACTCATCAATGAGTCATAGTCAGGCATCATCAAAACAACATATATCCAATGGGCCGTTCACCTGGGGATGTCCCACCGAGGTATAGTGGTTCCAAATCCGTTGCTCCAAGAACTTTTTTTAAGGCGGTGCTTGTGAACTATCTGCCTTTGTTGGTTGTAAGGACCCTAGGAATCTTAAACTGGCAGATAATGCTTTACAGCACAAATTTCCACATTGCTTCACTTGTAATTTTCCACAACGGTTCTACCTCGACCCATTTGGTGAAGTAGTTGATGGCGACGATAAGAAATTTCTTCCTCCCTTGAGCCTCGGGGAAGGGGCCCAGTATGTCTATCCCCCACCGAGCAAGTGGGCGAGGCTCCATTAGGGCATGCAATTGCGTAGTGGGTTGGTGGTGTAGGTTGGAGAACTTTTGACATTGTGGACATCTTCAGACGTAGTCGAGGTAGTCTTGTTGCAATGTCGGCCACCAATATCCCTGTCGGATGAGGGTCCATGCTAGTGCTCGTCCTCCTATGTGACTCCCGGAAAGCCCTTCATGTACCTCCTGTATTGCTTGCTTGGCTTCCATAGGGAATAAGCATTTTAGTAACGAAGCTGAAAGGGATCACCTATATAGGCGACCGTCGACCATTGTGATGTGCATCGCGCGTGCTCATGTGCGGCGGGCCTCGGCACAGTCGTTTGGAAGTTGTTGTCGTAGGAGGAAATCTAGGAGTGGATCCATCCATGATGGTTCATAGTCGATGGCTTTCACATGAGGTGTTGGTTCTTCTATGCTCGGCGTCGATAATTCTTCTATCAGGATGGACCTTGGGTTGGAGGTTGTGGTTGACGACGCTAAACGAGATAGGGCGTGACTTCAAGAAAGATGACCTTGTGATGGTCAAAAGAAGAGAGGTCATAGCCGCCAACCCTAAAGGCAAGCTGAATGAAAACTGACTTGGGCCCTTTGTTGTCCAGAAAGTCTACGAAGGAGGTGCGTATGTAGTTGTCAACCATAGGGGGAAGACTCAATTCCCACCCCTTAATGGAAAGCACTTGAAACTATATCACACATCACTTCCCCAGTTCGATGAACAATTAAACCCTGTGCGTCATGCGGAGCAAGGATGTTTCTTAAATCTCCCGTGAGACTATGCAATATCCTATCAAAAAAAAGAAAAAAAAGAAGAAAAAAAGAAAAAGAAGGAAAAGAAAAAAAAGAATAAAAGAATAAAAGAATAAAAGGAAAAGTTGTCAAAGTTATTGGAGGGACGTCGATGTATCAAGTCCCACCAACACATAAATCACTGGCTCGGACCTTCCGTCCAAGCCGGTAAGGAAAGACCCTTGCTTCGACCCGGACCTTCCGTCTTAGTACTACTCGACCGCTGCTGACGTGAGCTGAGCACACTGCTCTTGTGCACCCCGGATGGCCACCAGTCGCTGTGCCCACTGCTCCTGAGCCTCCAGAAGTCATAGGTACTCCGCCCAAATGTCAGCCAAGCCAGACATCCAAAGCTCACAAGGGAATCCAAGGCCATGGTAGCCGTGTGTGCACTCCCTCAGTCGCTGCCGAAGCTCCTCTAGAGAAGGCATGGGATCGCCTCCTACGTAACCCCGGGCTCGCTGGATCAAGGCCGCACCCACGCTGGTATCAAGCAGCCACTCCGGCGGTGAAATAGACGTAGGCCACTCGATCCCCAGCTCTAGGGAGGAGTGACCCACCTCAGCCAGCACACCGAAAGAACCTGTACAACCCCACCAAACACAAAATGGGTCAGCAACGTTCGGGACTTCCCTATGACAAGACAAGTTGAAAGACCAGAGAAAGGTCCTAGCTCTCACCTGGTGTAGCTCCCTCCGTGCCTGCAACATCCCCGCTCGAGGTCGGTGAAGGTAACCTCTCCTCCACCTCGGTAATATCCCCTGCTGGAGTTGGGGAGGGTAGAGACTCCCCTGTAATTCGATCGCCCCCAGGAGGTCTTGGAGCATAACGGACCAAGCCTAGTCTATTATGTGGAGCATAACGCCCCTGCCCAGGTGCGTTATGATCGGGTGGTTTTCGAGGCTGACTGCCATGTCAGATCGCTCGACGACTGTGCCTGCCTCGAAGACTGTGTCAGTCGGTTTGCATAATGGACTTCTCCCCATGCATTATGTTTAAGATAACACCCAGGTGGAGATCCGTGATGGTTTCGTTGACCGATATTTTGACTGGGTATGGCAGTTGTTATAACGCTCCTCACCCAGTGCATCGTGTGGCTATGATGGATTTGGTATAGTCCGTTATATGCCCTTGGTCTGTGATTGTGTGTTTTTGTGTCTGTTGGGTATAACGCACTTGCCCTTGTGCGTTATACTGGTATGACGTGCCTGCAGTGGTCTGTTATACATCGTGTCGTTGGTACATTGGCCTGTTGAGCATAACGCACATTCCATAGTGCGTTATGTTGATATAACGCCCCTATGCTGGCGCGTTATATTGTCTGTTGTAGTTTTCGGTCTGGTTGGCATGACGCCCCTCCGGTGGTGCGTTATGTGGGTATAGCGCCCCTATGCTGGTGCGTTATAGTCCTGTTTGCCGTGTTGACTGTTTACTTGTGCTGTGTTGTATGTCTGTCTGTCTTAGGTCCTTCTTTAGGGCGGTGTTTGTCTGTCGATGGTTGTCTAGATTGGTTAGTTTAGGTGACTGGATGTGGTCTTTTCCTAGACTACGACAGTACCCTAACGACTCAATCTAGAAGCTACCATCGTCCGTGTCTCTGGTTGCGTAGTGGCTATCTCTTGACTGTTGGGTTTCCCCTAGCAGTTAACTGACAAGTTGCTTTGCCCAGAGTGTTGTCGTCTCCCGCCGCTCATGTTCCTGTTGGTTCTGCTTGCTTGTGCTGCGGTGGCGGTGGATGTGTCAGTGTCGGTGTCGTGTCTGGTTCCGGTCAACCTGGGGTTACCTAGTGGTTGACAGGAAGTCTTGTTGTGTCTGGGCAACTTTATCCAATTCGAGACATTGGTTCTGGTTGCTTTGAGGTACTTTTCTACCTTGATTTACGTGTCCAGGTGTGCTGGGAGTTCCTTGTGTTCCCTCAGGTCTCCATGTTTTGGTTCTCGCAGAGTGTTGTTTTCCTTGGCTTAGGATTAGATCGATTGGGAGCTTTGTTCTGCTATGTGTGATGATCCTGACTTAGAGTCGTGGGACTCAGGGACCGTTGCAGTTGTAGGTCTAGGTTGCCTTGCCCTAGGAGGTCGGCAGTTTCCTATACTACCGTGGTGCGTGTAGTACGACCTGTCAGTACTCCGACACTTGTGTTTCAGAGTCTTCGGGTTTTGTGGCTCCTCTTTGGTTGGTGCCTTACGGCACGCTTTGGCGTGATGGCTCTTGTAGCGGGGCACTTTTCCTGAGACACGGCTTTTAAGCTAGTTCCGTGGGCTCCCGACCTTATCGTAGTGTCCGCGGGGGAGAATACTAGTTAGAGGCATGGCTTAATGGTCTACAGCCAGTGTGTGCACGCGGGGTTAGGGGCTTAGGACTCACTTCGACGGGCGTGACCCTGACTGGTCCTTGCAATGGTGGTTTCCACGTGGGCCGACAACTCAACCTTAGCTGTGGTAGACCACGTTCGGTTGGTAGTCGAGGCACTTGTGGAGTGAGTTGTGGTGTAGTGTAAGACGTCAGTGGATTCAGCTGACCGCTGCTCTTTCGAGTCACGTGTTGTGTGACTCTCGACGTTTCTCGTGCGTCATGACCTTCTGGGTTAGCCCTTTTGTGGCTGTACTCAAGGTCCATGTCCTATCGCATGCGTGAGGTTCTTGTCATGCACGTGGCAGTGTGCACGACATCCTTGTCGTGTTGTCCGTCGTCTATGTCGGTCGTCCATCTAGCCTTTTCCTAGGTTTCTTTTGTCTGTTTTACAGGTTCCTTACATCGACAGTTCGGCAACTCTTGACTCTGTCAGCTCCGAGTCGCCCTCCTACCCTTGCTTGGAGTAGTTTGGGGTACCGAGGTTAGTTCGGTAGTCGTTGTCTAGTACGGCTTCTTCCTCCTCCTCTTCCTTAGTTTGTTCCCTACTCCTGCTTCCTGTTCTGTTTCCTTTACAGCTTTGTAGTTTAGCTTTCCTGCTTTACTACTTACTGTTGCTTGCCTGCTATTTTTAGCGTGTTACTGCGTGTTTTCCTCGGTGGGGATCCGCATGACCCCTACTGAGCCAGTGACACGAGGCTCACCCCTACTCTACAGGTGGTGGTCGTTCGTTCGGCTTCCGTGTGTACCTGGGCGCGTGCTCGTAGCGTCTAGTTGTGGCCAGTTGGTACCCTCATCGAGCTTCCCCCGACTTCCTGGTACGTCTTTTCTTTTCTGTCGACTGTACTTGGCACTTGTTGTCTTTCCTTTGGACTTGACTCTGGGCTATAATAAAGAACACTGATGGGAGGGTCGCCATCCCGGATACCACAGTGTGAATTTAGACGGCTAGGAACTAACTCCTCCCTCCTGCGACTCCAGGAGTTGGAAAGCTGCCGCAGCATGTATGACATTAACGAAGAAGTGAAGACTCTCCCGCGCGTGCGGTTGTGGTGGATTGACCAGGAATTCACCCATATTAACTTTCCCTCGCCTGATTAAGTCCTCAGCGAGGTCCTTGAACGGTTGACAGTTGTAGATGATATGGCCTACCACCTCATGGTATGGGCAATAGCCTTGATGAAAGGCAACCCCTGGTGCCTGCTCATTAGGTGATGGGCTAATCAGTCCCGCTCGTCGGCACGTGAAAAATATGTCCAGGGCCTTCTCAAGAGGGAAGGAGTATAATTTCTCTAGCTGTTCGCCTTCGGATGTATGCTCCTCGCCTTCAGATGAGTTCTCCTCACCTTCAGATGAACCTGAGGATTCCTCAAAGAGCCAACCCCTGAGCGGAGCCCGGCCAGTAGGTGATACACCCGCCTCCCGTATATGAGTTAGAGCTAACCCCCTAGCAAATGGGCCAAAGGGGAAAGTGGCCAGCTATTGATCAATGCTCTCCAGGAACTGTAGTAGACACCTTTGTTCTAGTTGCAATTGTCGAATTTTCCATCGGATATTCCGAATAGTCCTCCGTAGCGCCAGACATTCTGGGAGTGAAGGAGCAGCGGCTCTAGGACCGATGTTGGACTGCTGGTTTGAAGGCCCGGCCTCGGAGGCATTAGAGCTCGAAGCTGTCGCCACCATGTAGACCACATTAGCCAACCGATTCGATCGACTCCAAGCGCGAGGCTGTGGTGGGTCGACTGCATGACCCAACATATTTACCAAGCCCTTTTGTATGAGCTCCTCTGTTATGTTATTGAAAACATAGCAATCCCCGATAGTATGACCCAACCTTCGGTGATACACACAATAGGTGGGATCATCTATTTTGTCCACCTCTGAGGGCTTTTGTGGATCCAGCAAGGTGATGAGCTTCTCCTTCATGCATAGGTCAAAGAGCATCTTGGTGTGCTCCTTCCTGAAGGAATAGAGCGTCTTCATGCGCTCCGCTAAGAGAGACGCATTCGCCTTGGCATCGGACTTTTTGCCATTGCCCTTTGACTTTCCTTCCCCTTTGTCTTCATTCGTCAGGGAGAAGTCCACAGCATTCACCTCCTTACCACTAGCCAGACGGTCTTTAGAGGATTTGCCTTTTGCGGAGGCTTGTGCCGGGTGATCAGCGAAGAACATTTCAATCTCTGCCACCACCGTATTCAACTGGTCGAAACTCCTGATATTGGAGCCCAGAAGCTTTTCACTGACTTCCGCCGACAAGCCCCTACGGCAAATGATGATCGTGTCCTCGAGCGTTGGAGGATTATCGCAGTGCATGCTGACGTCCCTCCACTACTTGATGAAGTCCAACGCGGTCTCACCCTTTTTCTGCTTGAGGGCACAGAGTTCTGCCGGGGAGACTTTACGTTCAGCCGTCTAAAAACAGTCGACGAACTTCTTCTGCACATCAACCCAATCAGCAACAGAATTGGGCTTTAGTCTGAAGTACCACTGGAAGGCGGTGCCAGTCTAGGACATGGCGAAGTACCGCAGCAGGTATGCCTCTTCCAGCGCCAATTCACCCATGGCCGTCATGTAATAGGCCAGGTGTTCATGTGGGGAGCCCTACCCATTGAACTTATGGAGCTACGAGACTTTTGGGCAGTCAGGCGGAAGCTTCTTGAATTGATGGTGGAGGGGATAAGGCACACTGTACAGATCGATGATGGCCACACCTTCACCATGTTGGGCAAACTTCGCCTCCACAATCCGCTCAATCATCTGCCTTTGCGCCATGAGGCTTTCTGTAGCAGGAGTGGCAGACAACCGCGCATTAGCTTCATGCTGTGGCACTTCAAATTCCACCACCACTGGCAATTTTGCGACTATGACAGAGGCGTTGGCCGCGACTAGAATGGGAGGAGGCTGTTGTTCCACTCCAGTTGGCGCCGCTTGAGGTTGAACATGAGCCTCCTTTTCGCGTAAAAACGATTGCAGGAGATTCTTGAGTTCTTGGTTCTCCCGTCGGAGCTCTTCCAATGTGAGGGTCTATGCCTCTCTCCCAGGATCTTCCTAATGTGCGGGATTGCTATCCCCGTCGACACTGTGGACATCCTCCTGGTGTTCTTCTTGTCGCGCCAGCTCGGGCTGGGATGCCCCGGCAGTCGGCACCTCTTGTGTCTGGGCCAGGATTCGGGAGACAGGCCTTGACCTCCTCAGGTATTGAAGAGGCTGGTTCAGGTCGCCCGAAGTGTCTTCCAACTACTTGTCGGCGGAGGTAGTGTAACAGGTGAACATTTTGACAGAATCATCAATCACCTGGACCACCCGCTTTTTCCTGGCCTGGACTGAAACATCGTACAAGCCACAGACACTGACCTCGAGTACAGCCACGAGAGGACTAAACTGGGAGGTCACGACGCACAAGAAACATAAAGAGAATTGCGAAGAGCCACGTGCCACGTGACTAGAGTGCCTCACAACCAGAAGAACAGCCAGCTGCGTCCACTGATGTCTTATGCTGTGCCTACTAGCGTCTTGTCCACGTCACCTCCCGCAAGGACTAGGCCGAGATCAAGACACTGTCAGAACTAGAACAGGACCATAACGCGAGCGACTAGTCAGGGTCACATCTAATGACGCAAGTCTAAAGTCCCTGACCATGTGTGCACACACTGGCTAGCATCTAAGCCAGGCCTCTAGCTAGTATTCCCCCTCCGAAGGACTCTATGGTTGATGAGGGGCCCACAGAACTAGCCTAAGAACCGTAAATCGGGAAAGTGGCCCGCTACAAGAGCCGTCACGCCGAAGCGTGCCGTAAGGCTATGACTAGTGGAGGCTCACAAGAAAACACGTGTGAAAGTACAGACAGGAAAGAGAACACTATCACATGTACTTTGAAGCACCAATGGCACCACAAGAAATTGCCAACAGACTCAGGACAAGGCAGCTTGACCTACTCACGTAACGATCCATGAGTCTGACGACTCAGAGGCAAGATCGTCACAGATAGCGGAACAAGCCGCCAATCGATCTACTCCTAAGCCAGAGGAAACGACGCTCCACAGGAAACGACACACGGAGACCCGAGGGAACACTAAGGACCCTCAATACATTTGGATATGCAAATAGAGGTAGAACGATACCTCCAGGCATCCAGAAACACGGTCTTGAATTGGACAAAGCCGCCGAGACACACACAAGGTCACATGTCAACCCCTAGTCTCACCGGGTTGACTGAAACCCGACACGACACAAACACACAGCATACACACAATATGCACAAGCACTCCTGGTGGTGGACAATGACTACACTCTGGGTAGAGTAAACTATCATTCAACTGCTAGGTGAACTCGGGAGTCAAGGAAAGCCGCTGCAAGACCAGAGACAAAGACACTGACAAGTCTAGATCAAGTCGTTAGGGTACTATCACCATCAAGGAAAAGACCACACCCAATCACCTGAACCAACCGATCCAGAAACCACCGACACACAGACACCGCCCTAAAGCACAAAACTAAGATAGATAGACACACAAAACAGACATAGAATGAACAATGGCCATCATGGCCATAATAGGAATGTAACGCACCTTTATAGGGGAGTTATCTGCTCTAACGCATCAGGGTAGGGGCGTCAGGGCAACCAGACCACAACTTGGATGAAAGGGCATGTAACGGACCTATATAGGTGCGTAACACTAACCTAACGTCCCAGGACAGGTGCGCCAGGGCCAACAGACCCAAAACCACTAACACGGACCATGTAACACACCAGGCTAGGGGCGTTACACAACGTGACGCACAAGGGGATGTTCGTTAGGGCTAACCGACTGACTCGATCTTCGAGGTAGACACGGTCTTCGAGAGACTGACAGCCACAGTCCTTGAAAATATTAGCATGAAACACACCAAGCCAGGCGCGTTACAGCCATGTGACGGTCCTATGCTGGTCCATCACACCCAGAATGTAACGCACCACCATATGCGCGTTACAGCCATGTGACGGTCCTATACTGGTCCGTCACACCAACCCAGTCTCAAAGAATGTGAAACGACCAATAGTTGTGGCAGTCTATCGAGGGTCCGTCACACAGGTGACGGTCTCTAAAATGACTATTACACAAAATCGATGAGTAAAATACGGGAACGACCGAATTGGCCCATTCCACGCCCCATTCACGCTGAAGCGTAGGGGAAACAGACGTACACGACCATACAACACACCTGGAGGTTAAAAATGGCGCATGCACGCATTAAAACATGAAAATGGGGCAATTCTGACGAATCGACCCTAAATGAGTCACCGGGGTTCTCGAACTCCTACCGACCCTAAATGACAACCGATCGACATGAAACTTACGGGAATGGGATCCTGACATCCCATCGGTCGTTTTGACACTAATTTTATCGACAATGGTTGCCATTTTTTGGCAAACCCTACAAAGCCCCAAAACTATGATTTTTACTAAACCGGCCCGATCTCCCTTGATCGAGCACCAAACCGTGCACAGGAGTAGTGTCACGCCCCGAGCCTTTATGTACAGTGGAAGACACGCTCGGGGGAACACGAACAGCCGGCATGATAAGCCTCTCGCAAGCAAGCATGATCAGAGCACGATACAATCACACATAAGATGTAATTGCACAAGTATATACTCAATTTCCAACTTCTATTTCATTAATAATCAAATACTTCATTACAACCACTAATCATCTTTTGACAAGTTGCTGGACTCAATAATCAGAAAATTACATAGACTCAATCTAGACAATCTCTTTTGGAGATTCTGCCACGTGGACAAAGCATCCTTCATCCTTACACGTGGAATCCCAGCAAGGCTTCTCTTTCCAGAGTCTTTGGGCGGGAACGAGTTTTCCACGCGCCCAATTCTTCGAGCCTATAAATAGAGGCTAGATCGCTCAGATCGACACACGCATAAGAAGAAAGCAAAACGAGAAGAAAAAGAAGAGAAGGAGAAGAAAGGAGGAGAGCTAGAGATCCAGAGTAATTGAGATTGAGAGAGTCAGTCTGCTAGGTCTTCAGAAAAACAGAGTGTCATAGATGATCAGAGAGTGAAGAGAGGTTGTGAGTGTTGGTCTATGTAGATCCAGAGTCAATCTACTCCTAGAGAGCTACAGTTTTCTGTTTTGTTCTTATTTCTCTTGTCTTTTATTTTTCTCATCTTATTCTCGAGTAAGCTGTGTATCACCAGGCGAGGTTGAATCCTCGTACAACAAGCTGTGAGGCTCAGCGGTCTGAGATCAATTCCCCAAAACTGTGGATCAGCGGTCTGTAGGGATTTAGTCTCCGAAGCTGTGGATCAGCAGATTAAAGCTGTGTATCAACAGTAATCCACACTCTGGTCTGAGTGTGGGGTGGATGTAGGTGAAAACCGACCCACCTAAAAATCTCTTGTGCCTCTTGGGTGAATTGTTTTAATTCCTATGTGTTTACTTTTCAAGTTTGCTTATCCATTAGATAAATGCATCAGAACGTCTAAGGCAACGCATGCTCTTCAGTATTTGAATTGCTTTCTATGCTTACTCCCTTCATCCCATAGGTATATCAAAAGACGTGGTTGGAAGGATAGGTTACGCCTATCTAGGATTCCACCTCTTGCGTGAGACAAACCTCCGCCATCGTACCGTACCTGGATGTTGGGATGAATATTAACTGCAATTATCTGCTGTCTTGATATCTGCTGAAATATATTCATCTCTTACTGCATTTGGAAATTCCTTCCTTACAATCTGAACTGCTTTATCTACTTCTTGTTGGCGTGAGAATCTATTCAATATTTGCTACCTCTCATAGACCTGTAGCAGTTTGTTTTAATTCCGCATTGATTTAACTGATGTAGTTCTTTAAATTAGGGTAGATCTATTCACCCCCCCCCTCTAGATCTGTAGTCATCCGTTCACACGTGGTATCAAAGCCTAACTCTCCCTTAGAGCTTTACATCCCGGAGAGGTTAGCTGTAATGGATGCTAAAGGCTTGACTGCTGAGAACCACTCTACCGTCAAGCCACCTTACTTCGATGGCTCTAACTATGCATACTAGAAGAGTCACAAGCAACTTTTTCTGAGGGCAAAAGATTATGAGATATGGAGGGTAGTCAGTAAAGGTCCCTTTGAACTTCTTGAGGACGAAGAAGTCTGGACTAGGGAGCAAATCCGTAAGTCCACCCTGAATTGGAGCATTGTAAACACTATGTAGTGTGCTCTCCATCCCACGGAATTCTCCAAAATTTCCTCCTGCTCCACTGCTAAGGAGATGTGGGATAAGATTGAAGTCATTTATGAGGGGACGTCTCAGGTTAGGGAGACTAAGGCTAACATGTTAGTCTCTGAGTATGAGGCCTTCAAAATGAAGCCTGACGAGTCCATATCAGAAATGTATGCCCGGTTGATGTTGCTCACTAATGGTCTAAGAAGTCTTGGAAAAGTTTATAGTGAGTATGAGCTTGTAAGAAAAATCCTTAGGTCCCTGACACCTGTATGGCACACCAAGGCCACGATAATGGAGGAGTCTAGGAACCTAGCCACAACATCTGTAGATGAGCTCATCGGTTCCCTCATGACTTATGAGCTGAATCTTAAGAGGGTAGATGAGTCTGAGAAAAAGAAAAAACCCCTCGCTCTAAAAGCTGCCCCAAGCAACAAAGGGTCATCTAGTAAGCGTAGCTCTGGCAGCTATGAGGAAGATGAAGTTGAATTTTCCATGCTCACTAGGAAGTTTAAGAAATTTCTTAGTAAGGAAAGGGGTTAAGGAGAAAATACTTTTCTGGAAAAAGGTAGTCAAAGCATAAGCCTTATACTACCAAGAAAGCTAATAATATTATTTGCTACAATTGCAGGAAGGCAGGACATCTCAAGACAGAATGTCTTGAGCTGAAGGAGAAATAGCCCAGGTGGAAAAACAAGAAGGGAAAAGTAATGGTAAGCACCTGGAGCGATGAGGAAGAAGGAAGTCAGAGCAGCTCCTCTGACAGTGAAGATGAAGGTTTGTTATGTCTTATGGCCAAGAGGGAAGAAGAAAAGGAAGATGATGAAGAGATAACTTCTCCCTTTGAGAATTTCACTTATAGTGAATGGGAAGATGCATATGCTAAATTGCTTGATAAATATGATGATATGCGTAGAGATAACAGACATCCGAAAAAGAAAGTTAATTCATTAGTTCATGATACATCCTTGAATGAACGAACATACCTTTCCTTCGGCATTTAACCAATGTCGATGAACAAATAGTTTCGACCCTTGTCATCATCGGCAAGACCGATCGGCATCCCTTTAACTTGGACCTTTCATCCTTGTTAATGAACAAACATACCTTTGCTTCGACATTTAACCAATGTCGATGAACAAGCAGTTTCGACCCTTGTCATCATCGGCAAGATCGATCGGCATCCCTTTAACTTGGACCTTTCGTCCTTGTTAATGAACAAACATATCTTTGCTTCGGCATTTAAGAAATGTCGATGAACAAATAGTTTCGACCCTTGTCATCATCGGCAAGAACGATCGGCATCCCTTTAACTTGGACCTTTCATCCTTGTTAATGAATGAACATACCTTTACTTCGACATTTAACCAATGTCGATGAACAAACAGTTTCGACCCTTGTCATCATCGGCAAGATCGGTCGGCATTCCCTTAACTTGGACCTTTCATCCTCGTTAATGAACAAACACATCTTTGCTTCGACATTTAACCAATGTTGATGAACAAACTAGTTTCAACCCTTGTCATCATCGGCAAGATCGGTCGGTATTCCCTTAACTTGGACCTTTCGTCCTCATTAATGAACAAACATATCCTTGCTTTGACATTTAATCAATATCGATGAACAAACTAGTTTTGACCCTTGTCATAATCGGTAAGATCGATCGACATTCCTTGAACTTGGACCTTTCATCCTCGTTAATGAACAAACACATACCTTTGCTTCGACGTTTAACTAATGTTGATGAACAAACTAGTTTCGACCCTTGTCATCATCGACAAGATTGGTTAGCATTCCCTTAACTTGGACCTTTCATCCTCGTTAATGAACAAACATATCTTTACTTTGACATTTAACCAATGTCGATGAACAAACCAGTTTTGACCCTTGCCATTATCGGCACGACCGGTCAACTTCCCTTAGCTTGGACCTTTCATCCCTGTTAACGAATAAACCTACCCTTGCCTCGGCACTCAGCCAGTGCCGACGAACAAATCTCTGCTTGTTCTGGCATTAGTTCTATAAATCAAGTCAAAAAAAAAGTGGGGGGAGAATGTGGCTCAAAATAGAGGTTCCTCGCTAGCCTTACCTGCCCACGCTGAGTAAGGGCAAGAATGGCTATAACCCGGCTATGGCGAATACTCGAAAGGGCACCGCAGGCAGAATTTGGTACCTCGTCATGTGAAAACTTGAAAGGGTGCGTGGGCAAAAGTAAGAGGGGCTGGCTTTGGCAAAAACCCGAAAAGGCGCTTAGGTCGGTAATGTGATAAAAAAATGAATGATGAACAAAAATGAATGAACAAAAGGTTGATGGAAGTGATGTTGTTATCTCACTCACCATTCAGGTCCCACGGGAATCCCCGCGTGCAACCCCCAAGCCATGACCCACCGGCATAAGCCTTATGCCTATGCTATGATAAACCCTTTTACTTCGGCATTTAACCTATGTTGATGAATAAATCTCGCCATCGATTCTCGTCATCATCGGTGAAATCGACTAACACAAATCATCGACTCGGATCTTCCGTCCCTGTCGACAAGCGAACCTCTTGCTTTGACATTCAACCCATGTCGACGAACAAACCTACCCTCGGCTTTCTTTGTTATTCACATAAAGTCAATGAACCTATCCCTGATTCGGGCCCCATACCCCTGTCAAGGAATGAACATATTCCTTGTCTTTGGCTTTAAGCTTACCGATAAGAATATCACCTATAAAACCTCGTCACCATCGGTGAGGTCTACAAACGGACTCTCCGATGTTACCCTTTAGCCCTAGCGGTCACCACACCTTTACCCCTAGGCGTTTAGCCAATTCTAGCTAAAGTTAGGCCCTGGGAACAGTTGTGCCACGGTGGAGCGAACTCCTCATATCTTCGCTGAAGGCGTAAGCGCTCTCCTACCTTAGCGACTCGTCTAGCCGGGCTAAACAAACTAGCTGAAAGAAGAAGGAGAATGGAGCCAAGATTTGGTAGAAAACATGGTGAACAGATGATAAAGACATCTCATTTGTAAAAATGGAGCAAAATACATGATACTCGGGGCATCCCCTGGGACACATGGAAGTCCAGCAGAAGGGGGGAAAAGAAGAAAACAAAGCTACTGCAGCGAGCGTCAGAAGATGTCCTCGAACTCTAGGATCCCTAAGGAAGGGTGACGAACGAGCTATTGCAGGCAAGACTCCGTGGCTTCCAACTGTGTCAACTGCTCCTCGAGGGAGGCGGCCTGTCCCTCAGCCAATTCTGCCTCTTCTATTCTTTGGACTTTCTACTACTTGGCCAGCTCCAGCTCTGTTTCGACTCGGGACAGCTCAACACGAAGCTCAGCTATCCTGTCTGTCAAGGAAGTGTAACACTGGGAAGAGATGTTAGCGGCATCCTGCATCTGCTGGGCAGTTCCTCTCAAGGATGCGAGAGTGGTTCGGCATTCCGTCCGCTCGAATTTTATGGTCGTCAGCTAATCAGCTGCTTCTTGGCCAAGGAATTCTCTCCTGTTCACATACTTCAATAGCAGGACCACTCGCTGCATCTAGTCATCCATGGGGCAGCCGAAAGCTAGCAGTGAGCGGGGGGGGTGCTCTACCAGACCCATTAGCTGCGCATAAGTTAGGTCCTGGCGAGGCGTTACAGTCTGCTGCAACGTTTCTGGAAACTGCCACACCAGATCGCTTGACGACTACAAACCAGGTGGTGGCGTGTCGGGAAGATGAAATTCCACTCTACTATCAACAGTAGCCCAGATGTCGTCACTTGGGTCAGAAGATGACGACGGCATATCCTGCAGGGCCCCCACACTGGAGTCGGCTCTGGTAGCTATCACAATGGAGGGAGCCTTGATAGCAGCAACCTCTCTCACAATTCCTTGCGATGGAGCTGCACTTGGAACTTTAACAATGGAGGATGTTTGCTCCTCACGCCCAATCTGACCGGCTTCCACGGATGTTGATTCTGCAGTAAGGGCTAAAGACATAAAGGCCCCAGCCGCTTCATCGACAATCTCCCCTACTTCTATCTCAGGAATGCTTCTCTGGCTCGGGAGCAATTCTTCGCCAGTAAGGAGTGGCTGGGGTTCCGAAGCTTCAGTTAGCTCAACGCCCCCTACAGCTGACCCTGGGGCCTCCAAGCCCGCTGCTGCAACATAGTCCTTGGGGTATCGTAGAGCTATAGGCTGCAAAATCGGTGAGAATGTTGGCTGGTTTGCACCCAAAGGTGGGAGAGATATCTTCACAGTTATGGTCAGCAAGGTCACCTCAGCTTGCACGGTGGAAGCTTGCAAAGAAAACAAGAGGTACAACATGCTTTAGGCATCTGACGTAAAGACCAATAAAAGGAGCCGTGAGGCAGAGTTGACAGGAGAGCTCTTACCTCTATCGGCACCAAACTCAAAGCCCCAACAGCGGAGGCTATTGTCTCCGTTAGCCCGACCCCTTCCCCTATTAAGGGACCAGGTGGCCCGAAGCTACTCCATGTCAGCCGGGGTGGGCTGAAAGTGGTGTAATCACTCTCATAGGCAAAAGACGCTCTAGCATCTTCAGTCTCCATCTCCACGGGAGGAAACTCCTCATCACTGGAGTCACCACTGTAGTCGACCTACTCTGATGTAGAAGAGCTCTCTACCGGTGCCTCACACTCCTCCCTCAGAACAGGTGCCTCCCCAGTCTCATGACCTGCCGTATGGACATCTCCCTCGAAAGAGGCTCGTTCAGCCATTTCTGTGACAAGAACGTCAGCTGAATGAATTCTGGGAGTAGGCTCGCTCCCTAGAACAGTCTTGTCTGCAACAAAGGTTTCTTCAGTGGCCCCGACAGCAGGCGGCGAAGGCACTCGGACATCAACTGAAGCTCAAATGAAGCACGTTCATGTAAGCTGAAGACATAATGGGTTGTGGGAAGTCTCTGAATGAACCATAGATTACCTTCCATCTCATGGCTGGGCGTCAGAGAAGGTAGATCCCCCTCGACAGGAGCTACGGACACTCCCTCTCCTCGGTCTCTAGCTGCCACAGAGGTAGCAGCCTCCTGCACAACCACTATAGCATGAGTGGCAACAGTTGCAAAGAACAATTATTAGCCGGTGCAGCCAGGGCAAAAATGGGTCGCAGAAGAAGGAAGAATATACCTTCCGTCATAGGCCTCTGTACATGGGAAGTCTCAAATTCTTCAAATGACACCACAGGCAGAGGAACAATGGCAGGTTCCTACTCTACAGCTCTCCTTCGGCGGGCCCGTGTCACCTGAGTAACCGCCTCCTTGGCTTTGCTAACGGCCTCCCTCACCTGGGACCTGGTTCTCTTCTGCGAATCACCAGGAGGAAATGGTGTCGTGGTTGGGGCCGGCTCGGGAATCCCGAAGTGTGTCGGCTTTCGAGCTTTTATTAACATCTCCCTAAAGTGCCGAGTCTCCTTCGAAGTAAGTCAGACTGCATACGCACGAGGGTGAGAATGACAAATACTACAATAGGAGAAAAACAGTCTAGAAGGCTGAAATAAAGAAATGAAGATAACTGCCGGCCCTGTATACAAAGGTGAGAGGGGCCAATAGAATAGCGAGGGCACTTTATCTCTCGAGACCGCCTCGCGAATAAGCCAACACACATCTCCAATCGTCTCGCTTTACTCAGCCAGCGGCGCCAAGTCCAAATGGCCGCGAGAAGATAGATAGCAATGCAAGCCAAGATGGTCCAGCCCCCATCCATCAGCATATTTGATGGAGAGAAGAAGAGGCTGGCCCAGAATGGCTTTGCTCGGGCCACCTACTAAAAGCCCGTGAGAGCAAAGCAGTGCAAATAACAAGGGGGTATTGCTGTAGAGTCCATCTCGCCAATCTTCCCCTCTGATGAATGTCCTGTAAGGATAAAGGCTGTCAGTCTCGAGATGCCACTCGACTACAGAGGGAACAGGCTCTTCCACTGGCAAGGGAAGCTACTGAAGAACTATCCATTCACTGCTTACATGGCATAGCCCCTGAAGTGTCTTCATGAAGACATCCTTGCTAATTTTGGGCAGTTTCGGCTCCACCTTGGGCGAGTGCTGCTTCACGGCTTTTCGAGCCTCTAAATAAGCCATCACTTCCGTATTGGTCCAAGATTTTAGCTGTTAGTTTAGGTGCGCCAGATTCAGAGGGGGGGTGAATGAATCCTCCTCTAAACGCCTTGACCAATTAAAAATTTATCTAACTATCAAGGATGCAGAATTAAAATGAACTAATCAAACCCAATGAAAACCTTCACTCTTCTCTCTCTTCAGCTTCCGGAGCAGAGCAACAATCTCCCCCCGTATCTTCCTCTCTTCTGGCCTCCCTCTTCCTCTTCTTTTCTCTCTTCTTCTGTTCTCACGCAGCTGAGTATAGAGTCTCTGAAAACCCTAGAAGCCCTCCAGCCAACCCGTTCTTCTTTGGCCACAGGCCAATTTATAGGCACGGACGTGAATTCTTCTTCATTGCCTTCGAAGGTCTGGGCTTCGAGCTTCCACCGGGTAAAGCAGTGTTGCCGTGGAGTTCCCATTGGACATTAGGTAGGGCGACTGCCTTGAAGACGAGGCCACTAGCCCATGTAGATCATTGTCGAGAATGGAAAGATCACGCTGACCTACTTCATGCGTTGTCAAAGGCAGCGTGTAGTGGTTGCCAATTCAGGGGGGGCCTAAGCCTCATAGGTTTTAATGCTCAGAGAGGCCTCTGCTTTCCTGATTCCTACCAGTTAGATAATTTTCCACTAGATAAGAGAGGCTAAGCCCTACCGTTTAACTGTCCAGGGCCGTGTCGAGCAAGAGGAGCCAAGCCCCTGTCGGTAAAGCATAGCCGTGGTGGGGAATCTCGATGCTCACAGTGCGACCATAGTACCTGAGGTCGAGCGAGAGGAAATAGTTGAGGAACTCGAAGCAAGGTCGGATATGCACATCTAGGCTGCGAGTGAGAAGCCCTGACCCCTATGCGATCAACTCTGAGGGTGAGCCCGAGTGGGCTAAAAATTTTAGCTTAGAACGGAGCTTCCTCTGGGCCCTACTCCAACCGACAAGCAACAAACAGGCAAGTAGCCAAAACCTCTATCTAAGGTTTTTCCAACAATAGATTTCTAATCCTTTTAAATTCTTATAAATCTCTTGAGCCTGATGCTCGATTGTGGGAACAAGATGCAACCTGCTGGCCATCACTTATGCCATCCCAACGGCCTGGATGAGCACTCGGTAGGGGTCAGAGGCCTGCGTGCGGGCCACGAAAGGCAATGCCAGCTTACCATTCACATTGGCGATCATGGTGGGGTGAGCCTGCCCTCGTCCCCGAGAAGCGGGTTAGAGGCATCATCGACATGCACCTATTCATCCCCAATATCACACTGCCACTCCATCGGGAGAGAGAGCGGAGAGGTTGGGAGAGAGAGCTCGCGGGAGAGAGTCTCTCTCGGGAGTGAGAGAGAGAGCGATGCTCGGGGAGAAAGCTCGGGAGAGAAAGCTCAGAGGAGGGAGAGAGTGCTGGCCCATGTATGCTCAAGAGGGCCGGCGTGCTCGGAGGGGACAGCTGGCACCGTGCCCAGAAGTCGTGCTCGGGAAGATGCCCTTGCTTAGAAGGGAGTGAGGCATTCACCCATGCATGCTCAGATGAGCGGAGTGCTCAGAGGAGAGAGAGAGTGCTTGCCCAAGCATGTTCGGGAGGGCCGGCATGCTCGAAGGGGACAGCTAGCGCAGTTCCCGGACATCGTGCTCGAAAAGATGCCCTTGCTTGGAAGGGAGTGGGGCATTCACCCACGAGCGGATGAATGAGCAGCGTGCTCAGAGGAGAGAGAGAGAGTGCTCGCCCATGCATGCTCGGGAGGGCCAGCGTGCTCGGAGGGTGGCAGGTGTGCTCGGGAAAGTGGCCTTGCTCAGAAGGGAGTGGAGGCGGTGGAGGCCAGCCCAGGCGCCGGGGTGGGGGCCTTGCCGAAGATCTTCGTGGGGAGCAACTCGTTGTCGATGGTGAGGATGCAGAAGGGAGTGTCATCGACACAGTGTTGGCGACTCGTAAGGTGTCCAGCCCAGAGTCGAGCGTCACCCTGTCGCCGCTAGTCTTCACCGTGAGGTTGTACTTGCTGGCACCGTTATTGGCGAGGGTGCTGATGGGGCCCTCGGATGCCTGGAGAGAGGCCTTGGGGATGTAGTGTGGCACTGCACAGTACTACAGTAGCATGACGAGCTCGGCATTGATGAAGCCATTCAGATCCAGCACGCCGTCGACCTTGAAGGCCTCATCATAGAGGGCGAACACGGTGAGGCCATTGTCCCTGGCAGACTAGTAGATCTTGAGCACCTAGGAGGAGATGATGAGGGAGGCAAAGATCTTGCACCTGGCCTTCTCGAGCAGCACCATCAGGTTGGCACTGGCCTTGGTCGGTGCATCTAGCAGGCTTGGTAACACGATGGGGGCGCTAATCTCTAGCACGGAGATACTGTATGGGATATGCTTCAAGGACTTGGTGTAGACGGAGTCGAGCTTGGATCCTGGAGACATGGAGCCGAACCCGACCTTGCCGCCCTTGAGGTCCTTGATATTAACAAAGCCCAAGTTGGCGGTGCCTTTACCAGTGGTCTGCAGCGTAGTGGTTGTAACGACCCGGGATCTGAGTACCGGAAAGGAACCGACACGTCTCGAACCTCGGCCCACCTCTCACGAGCCCAAAGACTCTCGGAAGACGCACAATGCAGTGGTACTGTCCCGGAGTCGGAGAACGCACCGGTTCACCCTGCACAGCGTTCCGAAGATCCGACCGGTAAAAACACATGGAAATCGCTAAACTCAATCCGGGATGCCCGAACGAGATCCGAAACCCACGGATCCTGATCCGAAGAATATCCGAAAAACCTGGGGCATCACAATGATTAACCATACGTCACTCCCTCCAGTGCGTTCCTATCGTTCTTTCCACATTCCTTTCAATACCCTTGAAATTTTCGCATGCCAAGTCGACCTATCTCGGCCTTCTGTAAAAGGCGAGTGTACATCCCCGTCGCGAGGAAAAGAACCATAAAGGGAAATTCCCCGCAGTCGCAAACAGTCGGTAAGGGTGGCGGGAGGATGTAACACCAACTCTCGCCAAAGCCCTTCATAGCAGGTTCCCCCAGTCAACGCGATGATGGCAGATGTGACATCGAAGCAGGGGATGCGCAAGGCCTCGACTTTAAAATGATTAATATAGGCCCGCAGCTTTTCCCGCGGGGCCTGCTTGAGCGCTAGAAGCCCCGCAATCAATCTTGGGGGTTTGCTTCCAGTGAAGCTCTCCTTGAATAATTACCTGAACTGTCGAATGCTGGTGATGCTTCTGGAGACAAGAGCTCAGAACCAAGCCTGAGCCCCTTGCACTAGGGTGGTGACAAAGGCTCGGCACTTAATGGCATTTGATGCCCCCTGTAGAGTCATCAGGGCATCAAAACTATCAAAGTGGTCGGTCGGGTCACCCAGGCTGTCATAGGCTTGAAGGCCGGAAGGAAAATCCTAGGGGATAACCTGGCCTCCAGAATCTCGGGCGAGAACGGGGACTACTCCTCATCCTCCTTACTTGTGGACCTCTGCTGCAAAGCTCGGAGTGCTCTCTCTTGCTCAGCAAATCGCCACTCGAAGTCCCGAAGTTGAAGAGAGAGCTCCGGGTGGGCACGATAGGGCACTGGAGAGCTCCCAACGAGCTCTAGATCTTCTCCCTGCCCCCGTGTGGCAGGGGCAGTGGTGTCCACCTGCGAGATGGGCGGCCGCGCCTCGCTCCTCCTCCTGCGAGGGTTGGAGGCCTCCTGTTCTGTAGCCGGAGGCGTAGGATGATAGGGTTCGCCCTCCATGCTACGAATGATGCGATTATCTTGAAGAATAAAATGGCCTTCAGCCATTCGCCAAGAGACCTCAATGCGGGGGGGGAGTGAACATGAATGCTAGAACCGTTTCTTCCTAGCTACCTAGGATCTCATCAGGTCGACAAGGGTATTGAGCTTAGCATTAAGGGATCGAAAGGCCTATGGATCCACCATAGTCAGCTGCAGCCCCTGAGACGGCGGTGGGGGTGGGGCATTGGCTTGAGCATTAGGGAGAGGGCCAATCAACGAATGTGATGGCATAGGCTGCTCGTTTGTGACCTTCGGTGCCTTCCCCCTATTGCCAGTGGCCCTCCTACTGCTATTCCGTCGCACCACATTGGCTTCTTGCTCGTTTCCCACAGACGATGCCAGATGAAGAGGTGGGATCTCGTGCGAAGCCGCGGACCATCAGATCTAAGGCAATCGTGGGTCGTAGCCAACTCAGAATATAGTTCTGTAAAAGGAAAGAAGTGATCAGGGGGCCCGGGACTGTAATCCTGGGGAAAACCCTATGATGCTTAAGTAAGCAAAAGGTATGAGTAAGGTGCGAAGATGAGGCAAGTGAGGTGTAGGGCACAAGATTGCTCTTCACCAGTTGAAGTGGCTAGAGTTTTGCTTACCTTTCCGGAGGGGTTCCTTGGGCTTATATAGCTACCGGCTCCCTTTCTTGAGTAGAAGATGCATGAGAGTCTGAGGGGGCGTTACGTCCACAATAAGAACTTTCACCGTTCAGAGACTCTTGCCCTTCCCTCATCCCCTTGAGCTTACAACTCTTTGGGGATAGCGTAACATCCGCTAGGATAACGAGGGATAAATGCCCAACTGTGAGGAATTCATCCTAACTCACTGAGCAATCTTGATGACGGGCTGATCCATAAGAGATAAGAGATATCTCTTGCCTACACAGGGAGTCTGAGGTTTGGACACCCCTTGAGGGAGCATCCATCCACCTTCGGATGACTCGATTTGGTCACCTACTAGGCTTTTCTCGAGCGTTGGGGAGGCCTTCGTTCGGGCGACCGAGCCAAGGCTCGATGGGTCATGTTGGTCCGCTTAACCGAGGTCCTGTAGTAAGTGGACCCTGCTGGGGCTGTCACTTATTGTGCCGCACAGACCTTGGTGAGCCATGTAAATATTGGGCCACAAATTAATCTTCCCCTTTGCAAGTCCAATTTGTTATTGTCTTATTATAAATTTTGTAGGAAAGAAAAAAACAGGGGCCATGAAGATTTAAATCGGAAGAGACACATAACTGAACCGGAGAAAAAAATCGGACGTGTGCACACACTGGCTTTTGCCTAAGCCAGGCCTCTAGCTAGTTTTCTCCCCCTGTAGGACGCAACGGTAACTGTGGGAGCCGACGGAGACTAGCTTAAAAACTGTGAACCGGAAGTGCCCCACTGTAAAAGCCGTCACGCCGAAGCATGCCGTAAGGCTACGACTAGTGAAGGCTCAAAGGACACGGACTCCAAAACACAAGTGCCAAAGTACATATAGGCAAGAGTGCCCTGTAACACATACTTCGAAGCACCAAAAGTAACACCGGAGACTGCCGACCGACTCAGGACAAGACAGCTAGACCTACAACTACAACGGTCCCTGAGTCCTACGACTCTAAGTCAAGATCGTTCCACATAGCAGGACAAGCCGCCAATCGGTCTAATCCTAAGCCAGGAAAAATGACGCTCCGAGAAAAATGACACACGGAGACCTGAGGGGACATCGAGAACACTCAGCACACCTGGACATGCAAACCGAGGTAAATTGGTACCTCGAGACATCCAGAACCAATGTCTCGAATTGGGCAAGGCTGCCGAGACACAACAAGACTACCTGTCAACCACTAGGTAAGCCTGGGTTGACCGGAACCAGACACGACACTGACATACTCATACATCCACCGCCACAGCAGCACAAACAAACAAAATCAACAAGGACAAGAGCAGCAGATGATGACAACACTCTGGGTAGAGCAACCTGCCAGTCAACTGCTAGGGGAAACCGAACAGTCGAGAGACAACTGCTGTGCAACCCGAGACAGGGATAATGGTAGCTGCTAGATTGAGTCGTTAGGGTACTGTCATAGTCTAGGAAAAGACTACAGCCAGTCACCTAAACCGACCAATCCAGACAACCACCAACAGACAGACACCGCCCTAGAAACAAAGACCTGAGATAGATGGACACACAACACAGAACCAACCAACGGCCATCACGGCCAACAAGACTATAACGCACCAGCATAGGGGCGTTATACCAACATAGCGCACCAAGAGAGGGGCGTTATGCCAACCAGACCTAAAACCGCATGCAAATGATATAACGTACCGAAATAGGGTCTCATATCAACGTAACACACACTCATAGGGGCGTTATGTCCAACATACCAAAAATGCTAACAAAATGAAGTATAACGGACCACAATAGGCACGTTATACTAGTATAACGCACAAGGGTAGGTGTGTTATACCCAGCAGACTTCAAAACACCAACGAGGACAAAAAGCATATAACGGACCAAGGCTAGTCCGCCATAGCAACAAAACGCACAGGGTGAGGCGCGTTATATCAACCGTCATACCCTGTCAAACATCGGTCAATAGACCATAATGGATCTACACCTGGGATATATTGACCATAACGCATGGGGAGGAGTCTGTTATGCTAACCGACTGACACAATCTTTGAGGTAAACACGGTCGTCGAGGGCTGACAATAGTAGTTGGCCTCGAAAATAACCCGACCATAACGTGCCTGGACAGGTGCGTTATGCTCACATAACGGAGCAGTCTTGGTCCATTATGCTCCAAGACCTCTGAAGATAAAAAAATGACGAACGATACATAACGGTCTATCAGGAGACCGTTATGCACATAACGGCCTCTGGTAGGACCGTTAAAGCCATCCGACGATCAAAACGGTGAAACGGCCGAATCAGCCCGTTCCACGCCCCATGCACGCCGTAGCATAGGGGAAATACACTCATTCGACGGGAAATCACTCCGGGAGTCCAACAACGCAACATGCATCCAACGAAACGCGTTAAATCGCGAGATCGGGGCGATTTCGACGAATCGACCCAAATCGAGTCACTGGGATTCCCGGACTCCTACCGGCCCCAAATGACGACCAATCGTCCCGAAACTGGTGAGGTTGGGATCCTGACATCCCAGCGGTGAGTTTGACACTAACTACATTGTGAATGGTTGCCATTTTCTGGTGAACCCTACAAACCCCAAAAACTATGATTTATGCTAAACTGGCTCGATCTCCCCCGATCGGCCACCAAACTACGCAAAACTGCAGGGAAAACATGCAGAATGCGGAGGGGGTCCATCTCCCTACCTCCACCGACGAAACTGAGCGCCATGGGTGACTAATCCGCACCGAAACGTCATCGCGAATCGAGCCGCCGACTTCGAATCCGCTGTTTGGGATCGTGCCCAAACCATGCCGTTCCTTGCTCGTCCACGCATCTCAGCAACCTCCCGCGGTCGCCACCTCACCCACGAGCCAGTCCGTCTGCAGTCGGACGCCTCCGGGAGCGAGAACGAGAGAAAATAGGAGAGAAGAGAGGGGGAGAGCGTGAGAGTGATGAGAGGGAGAGGGGTGTGGTTTAAGGGTTATATAAAAATAGAAAAGGAAATAAAATATTTCCTTAAATTTTGAAATCTCGTAAAACGTATCAAAAATACACTAATTTAGCCGTACCGACAAAACACGGCTACCGAGAGGACCTCGGCCCCTAAGCTACTCCAAGCAACGACAGAAGGCTAACCCCGAACTCGAAAGGTCAGGCGTTACAGATCTTGTCGCACGAGGCCTAAGACAAAGGCCTACGAGACTAAACACACAAGCCTAGAAAAAGGCCTAGACAGACGCAAACGCAGACACAGACCCTACAGCTCACACGACTGGATCGCCATGCACGCAACCCTAAACACAACCGCATACACGACTAGAGCATCGTGTACGCCACACCAAGCTAGTCCCGGACAAGGCCAAGGACAGACCAACTCTGCAGGGGAAGATGATATTGGACGAAACCAAGAACAGGCTGAATTGGAAGGGGACACAAACTCTGAGAAACATGAGAGTCACGCGTCACGTGACGGAAGCACCTCCTCACTAGAAGAACAGCCAGCTGCATCCACTGACATCTTACACTGCTCCTCAAGTACCTCTCTACGGATGCCTGGAATGGCGGAGACTGAGATACATGTTGAACCAGAACAACCAGAACAAGAACTACAGTAACGAGTGACTAGTCAGGGTCACGCCCGTCGATGCAAGTCCAAGCCCCTAACCACGTGTGAACACACTGGCTCGTTGCCTAGAGCCAAGTCTCTAGCTAGTATTCCCCTTTGTAGGATTCTACGGTTGGACCAGGGCCCACGAAACTAGCTTAAAAATCGTATCTCGGGAACTGTCCCACCACCACTCCCAGGTGGGCCGACACGTCGAAACGTATCATCAAGCTACGACTAATGGAGGCTCACTAGACACAGACTCCAAAACATGAGTGCTAGAGTACAGACAGGTAAGAAAGCACTATCGCACGTACTACAAAGCACCAAGGTAGTACACCAACCAATGACAGACTTAGGACAAGGCGATAAGACCTGAAACTACAACGATCCCTGAGTCTCACGAGTCGAAGTCAAGATAGTCGCACAAAGTGAAACGAGCCGCCAATCGGTCTAATCCTAAGCCAGAGGATACGACACAACTATAGGAAATGACTCACGGAGACCTGAGGGAGCACCAAGACCCTCAGCACACCTGGACACGCAAACTGAGGTGAGACAACATCTCAAGGCATCCAGAACCACTATCTTGGGTTAGACAGAATAGCCGAGACACACACAAGGTCACCTGTCAACCACTGGGTCACCCTGGGTTGACGGGAACCCGACAATGACACACAGATAAGACACCGTACACAAGCACTCTTGGCCATCTCATTATGGTCACAGCCCTCATAGGATGCCAACAGACATCCACAGGTCACGGGCAAACCACGAGGTCAAGCCAACACATGAAAAATTGAAACGATGGGAAAACGACACTCTGGCCATAAGCGATCCATCACTCGGCCGCTAGGCAAACCAAGCAGTCAAGGAAGAGCCACTACGCACACAGAGACAAGGACACTGGCAGTCCTAGATTGGGTCGTTATGGAACTGTAGTGGTCAAGGAGTAGGCCGCACTCAGTCAACACTGAACCGACCTATCTAGTCAGGCCACCCGACAAACTCACGGACACTAGTAATCCAAGCCAGAATTGCTAGAGACACCGGCCTAATCAACCTAAATGTTTGACACGAGTCAAACGGGACCCATACACAGATAGACTGACATAGGACAAGCCATCACGGCCAACAGACGCAACGACGGACTCAACACACAGAGCAGTCACCAAGGGGCCACTCAGAGAACTGGATGGTCCACAGGAGGCCGCCCAAGGAGACAGAGTGGTCCATTCCAGGCCATTCACTCCAACCGACCTACTACAGTAACCGGTCAAACGACAGTCAAAACGGTCCGAGAAGGACCGCTCATGAAGTGGCACGATTAGAGGGAAATCGCTCCATGAACCGCCAGAAAACTGTTGACCCAAGGTCAACCATGCTAAGCGGTCAAGCCCTGGCCGCTCAACACAATGGGAAAACAGAACGGTTGGACATCGGCCGCTCAGATGGACAGGACGGCTCATACCTGGCTGTGCCATCCACTGGGCGGTCTGTCGCGTGACCGCGCAGATGCCCAACCGACCTAGACTAAACGGTCCAAAACCAGCCGTGCAAGATGCTGAGCAGTTACTGTTAAACCGCGTAGGCGTCACAGTGAACAAACCATGGGATCGGCCCGATCGTGGCCTTTCCACGCCCCGTTTGTTCTGAAACGAAGGGGATACAACCATAACGACGATATACAACACATAGACTCCGACGGGAGTCGAATCGGCTGAGAAACGGAGACACTACCAGAAAAAGTGAGATTTCAGACGGCTCTATTCCGTCGAAAATCTGTCTGAAAATCTGTGAGAAGACACTTTTGTAACAGATTTCAGACGGAATACGGCCGTCACATTTTCTTAGTTACAAATTTCGAACCGTTCAATATTCCATCATTTATTGATTATTAATTCAAATAAAATTACAATGTGCATTAAATGCCTATTTAAAAATGACATGTTATTCTTAAATTCATTATAATACAAGAGTAGGGTCTATGAGTTCTTTTTGTAAGGCCCATTAGGGGATCACGGGGTTGTAAACAAGGTCTGGGCCTTGTTTATTTATTAGTTTTAATTTATTTAGACTTTCTAGTCCTTAATTTACCAGGGTTGCTACACGAGGCATTGACCCTGCCCGAGCCGAGTGAAGCTGTCCCAAGAATGGGGATGCTCGAAGGGGGCACTCCGATCGCGGCTCACCCAGAGAGGACTCTCCCTCCTCAGCCTGGTGTCTCGGTCGGCCGAACTTCTTTGTGCCAGAGGCGTCGATCTTTGACACCCTCGCTGGTTCAGGACGAGTTCAGGCGTGGTCCTCCCTCCTTACTTTTCGAGAGGGTGATGGAGGGTGGCCTGATCATGGCCCAGCTGAGGGCCGAGGTAGCCAATTTCTATGCTCGACGGGAGAGTGAAGAGAGTCTCTCGGGTCCGCGCTGAAGCCGATCGAAGGGTTGAGCAGCTATCCTCTGAGCTCGAAGACTCTCGGCGGGAGGCTGCCTCATTGCGAGCGCAGGCTCGGTCGAGCCAGGAGGAGGCTCGGGTACTGGCTGAGCAGCTGACCCAGGCTCGTTACATGGTTGACCTGAAGAGCAGGCTCTTGGAAGAGAAGCACCAAGCTTAGGTCGAGTGTCTCGAGCGACTGAGGGCCGAGCGAGAGGTGCTAGATATCCAGGTTAAAGAGGTCGAGCGCGGGCAAAGCGAAGCCGAGGTCGTGCAGGTCGAGGCCGAGGTGAAGCTGGCCATGGCCAAGATGAAGTTGCTTGGGGCCGAGGGGAGGGTGGTCGAGCTCAAAGAGAGCACAGAGCAAGTTGGGGCAGAGGCGATCGATCTATATAGAAGCTTAGAGGGCTACCACGTAGCCCTCCAGAAGGCCGTCTTCTCGTATTATGAGCCAGGCTACCGATGGGGGCTGCGAAAGGGGTTCGCCCAAGGCTTCCATCATGCAACCTCCCTGGCCCAGCAGTAGGTGCTTGATGAGCTTGATTTTCCTTCCAGGTGACGTTATGACTCGGATGAGGACGCCACAGATTCACCCTCTCCAACGTCGAGTGAAAGGGGAGTAGGGATGCTACTGCTTCATCAGAGGAGTCGCCAACTCCTACTACCTCGGGGGGGAACACTATCGGGGTAGTTCCCACACAGGTGGGGTCAGTGCCCGGACCGGCCGCCACTAAGGATGCCGGGGGCAGATCTCTTGGCATTGAAGACTCTTCACTCGCTGAGCCTCAAGACGCTGTGATGCGGGATGGAGACGTGGACTCGACGCCGAGTTGGATATGCAGCCTGGGACTCTAGCAAGCTCGCACTCGTCCCTAGCGAGGGAAGCGTCGGACTTGTACGGTTGAGAAACCCGCAGCGAATCAAAGGTGGTCTGCTCGCTCTCTCGTGCCCGGGTCGGGTCACGGGACGGGTCTTGCTCTCTCTCTCACAGCGATGATTACTTTGATTGGAGCTAGGATCCTAAAACATGCTCTCTCTAGCAGCGGCAAATAGATATATACTAAGCAAGCAAGCAACTAGACTACAAGGGGGTGGCAGGTTTACCTCCATGCTCCAGGCGTGGGGAAGACGATCTCAGCCGAACCCGTACTCCAGGTACAACAATTAATAATAATTACAGAGGTGATGAATTCTGCCCACTCCACATAGGGAGGTAAAGGGCTACACACGAGACCCAGGAGTGACGTGTCGGGTTGACGGGCAGCACTCGGGGCCACTTTGGAAGTGGCGCGTGCAAGTACTCACGGGGCCCACGTCCTGGTTGATGGTCCGGGGATGCCGAAGGCTGCTGCTGTGTCAGTGACTCGTGGTTGGGCAGTCCCGTGGGCGGAGGCATGCTGATCGGACTCGCGGAAGGCGGGGCGGCCGCCTCGGGGATGGTCATCGGGTGCCGTCCACGAATCGGAACCGCTATTCTGTTGCGCGCGACTCGGCGAGAAGTGTTGTTGTGATCAACACCGACATCGTATCGATGCGGGGTCGGTGGCGTTGGAGAGTGATCTCATAATACTACCACCCCAGGTGGAGCAAGAAATTTAGAATCTTCTGTGCTGGCCGTAGCTGATTTTAGGAGTTGCTACTTCCCAAATCTAGATCTGACTGGACAGAAAAGGGGGTTTCCAGAGAACGTGGTTTGAGTGAGGGCTTTATGATGGATCTGGGTGATGAGGCTATCACAAGAGTTGTATATATGGACGTAATGAGAACGGGGATACTAGTTATGTGAGATTTGATGAAGGTATCGAATTTTGGTGGATTTTATAGTGGACGGGGGTCGAGCCTGGAAAACTTAGAACAGACAGGAAATAGGGGCTTGCAAGAATTTTTGGAGTTTATAGCAGGGTGTTGATGTCATTGTGTTATGACCAAGATTGAAATCTGAGGAGGAGCGCATGTCGGCTCCTATCGAGGATAACCAGGGAGAGCCTTCCGTCTCCCCGATGGTTGCTGGGGATGACTGGATTATGGGAGAGCCTCTGCCCTCCTGACTCCAGCGGGGGATACCACTGATGTGGAGGAGAGGTTACCCCCGCCGACCTCTAGTAGAGATGCCGCAGGCATGGCGGGAGCCATGCTGGGTGAGGATCAAAATCTTTCTCAAGTTTTTCACCTTGTCTTGTCACAGGGAGGCCCTTGATGTTACTGACTCCCCTTTGTGTTTGGTGGGATTATGCAAGTCCTCCTAGTGTACTGACCTAGATGGGAGTGGCCTATGTCTGCTTCTCTGCCAGATCCACTGCTGGACGCGAGTGCGAGTGTGGCCTTGCTTCAGCGAGCCCGAGGTTACCTGACCCCTGCCTTTCCCAGAGGAGCTTAGGCAGTGGTTGAGGGACTGCACCCAAGGCTATCATAGCCTCGGCTTCTCACGCGATCTGGATGTCTGGCTTGGTCGGCATCTGGGCGGAGTACCTGCGGCTCCTAGAGGCTCAGGAGTAGAGGACTCGGTGGCTAGCTACCATCCAAGAGGCACAGGAGCAGTGGGCTCGACTTTCATTGGCCGCGGTCGAGTAGAGGAAACTTGCTGACGTAGTTGTGTCACTTTCTCGGGACCACGTCGTGCAGCTAGGCGAGGCGGAGAGTCGAGCTGAGGCCTTGCAGAAGGTCTTAGAGGAGTAGCGGCGAGCCGTGGAGCTCACTAGAGCCGAATGGCGGACTGTTGAGACCAGGGCCAAGGCTAGTGTTCAGCTTGCATCAACCTTGGAGGTGGAGCTAGCGACTGCGGAGTCTCGCCTGGCAGCACTGGAGGGGAGAGAGCCTGGGATCTGATTGTATCGCCCCTCTTTCTTCTTCTTTTGCGTTATCTGGACTATATGTGTTTTGTTACCCCAAGGGCATGTCTTTGGCTCCCTTCTAAAGAGTATTAATGACAAACATCCAGATTTTGGTGTTGTTATCTGTTGAGTTATTCTACTTCCCATTCTATGGAACAGTGTTGGGTGTAGGGACTGGCGACCACTTACTGTTAGTCGTGCTTGATTTTCTCCTACTATGCACTGGTACAGGGGGCAAGAGACTGGGCTTACCCGATTTCTAGGCATTGAAACGGAGGTCTGGGTATGGAGAATGGTGTAACTGGATTTTGAATACTGGGAGCTGAGTGCAGAGTATTGGGAGGTAGGGGAAAAGACCAAGAGCTGGGGGTCAATCCCTTGAAGGGGAAAGCCCACATTGTGTAAGGTTAGCGTAGGCCTATCGGGACGTGGTGGCCTACGGGGTTAAAGCTGGGAATTGATTCTGGAATGCTTTGGTTGTAGGTTGATGCCTGGGTATTAGCTGTCTTGATGTCATTAGCTGGCAATCTGGTTCACATTGGCTTGAGAAACTGGAATTGGGCAGGCTGAATGACCTTGGGAGGCATCGTAGCCAAAATCTAGGATTGGAGACTGGAGCTGACTGGCTGACCTGTGAAGGGGTTGTAGCCGAAATGCTGAAGCTGGGTACTAGTACTGGGTCTGAGTGACTGGCCCACGGATGTGTTGTAGCCAAACCACTGGACCGGCGACTGGCACTGGAACTGAGCGGCTGACCTATTGAGACGTTGTAGCCGCGGTGCTGGAACTGGCAACTGGTACCGGAACTGAGCGACTGGCCTGCGACGATGTTGTAGCCGCAATACTAGGATTGGCAACTGGCACCAAAACTGAGCGGCTGGCCTGTTAAGTCGTTGTAGCCGCAGTGCTGGAACTGGCAACTGGTATCGAAACTGAGCGGCCGGCCTGCGAAGGTGTTGTCGCCGTGATACTGGGACTGGTCGGCCAACTGTTGTGGTGTGTAGTCGAATGTTGGAGCTGGAGGCTGGAACTGGAGCTGGGCGGCTAGCTACTGATGCGTAGCAACTAGAGGGCTGGAGCTGATCGGCTGACCGTTGAGGTGTATAGCCGAGTACTGGAGCTGGAATTGGCAATGGCCGACCCTCGGGGTGCAGTGGCCACCATTGTTGTAGAGTGATGCTGAGGTTGTCGTCGACGAGATGTCGTGGTTGACGGCTTTCATCGGTGAGGAGTAGTGAGGGAGAGAGTTTTTTTATTTTCTCTTTATCAGCTCTATCGCCCTTTCGGGTTTTCACCAGAGCTGGCCCCCTTTGGCTTTTTTCGGTACGCCCTTGCGGGTTTTCGCACTGAGGGGTCACCCGATTTTGTCTGAGGTGTCCTTCTGAGTTTTCACCATAGCTAGGTTGATGGCAATTTTTGCCCCCAGTGGTCCCGTAACGGGAGCCGACTGAGGCCGTCGGGGTATCTTTATTTTTAACCCCATTATATAGATCTTTGGCCTAGAGGTCTAAACCCATTAGGATTGAGTTGGGATAAGCCTAGAAGGGGTTTAGATAGTGTTTGGGTTGAGTTGAGGTAGAACACCTCGAGTTGGGACTCTCCAAGAGAGTCCCGATCGGACTGCCTGCGTAGTGGGTTGGGCAGTCTAACAATAGACCACCCTTCTGTTTGGGCGGTCAATGGTGTGCCGCACAACTCTGGATTCGTGCAGCCTATATGCTAATGCCCATCATATCCTGCGACCGGTTACGAACCGCCCAACTGATATGTACGGCCTAGAGGTAGCCGTATAAATCCAGTGCGGCCTAAAGACGATCGCCCATCCCCTCGCTATTCTTGTTTGATACTTTCCCTCGTTCATCTCGTCAAGCTAGCCTCTCTCGCGTCATCTCTCCCACAGGGTCGGCGTGCCTCTCTCCTCTCGTATCGTCTCTCCCGTAGAGTCGGCGTGCCTATCTCCTCTTGCGTCGTCTCTCCCACAGAGTCAGCGTGCCTCTCTCCTCTCGCGTCATCTCTCCCACAGAGTCAGTGTGCCTCTCTCCTCTCGCGTCGTCTCTCCCAAAGAGTCGGCGTGCTTCTCTCCTCTAGTGTCGTCTCTCCTGTGGAGTCGGCGTGCCTCTCTCCTTTCGTGTCGTCTCTCCCGTAGAGTCAGCGTGCCTCTCCCCTCTCGCGTCGTCTCTCCCATGGAGTCGGCGTGCCCCACCTCTTTCGTGTGTCCCACTCGTAAGTTAGTCGTCGTCTCTCTCCCCTCATCGCTCTCCTGTCTCCCACAGTCCGATGGTTTGCATTTCATACATTCATGCATTCATCCACACATAGCACAAGAAAATCAACAGAAAAGAAGAAAAAAATAAACTATGTCACTATCATGTCATATCATGTACAAGTGTCTAGAGTATAAGATCAGGCTGCCCCCTCTGGCCTATCACTGTCACCTCCTCCCTCTTGCCTCTTCGACGACGGGGCCCATCGTAGAGGTCGCACCCTCCTCCCTCTCTCGTCGCCGGCGTCGATCCTCCTCCTCGTTCCCCTGTCGCTGAGAGGAAGTGGCAAGGTAACGCCTGATAGAGCCGTAAGTGGCCTGGCTCCCGCTCGGGGCCGCACGGCTACCACTCATCCCGCTGCGAGACCAGCTCATCTCCTTACTATGCTCGCAGCTCACCACACAGCTCGAATGCCTTCTGCCGGTACTGCTCCAGCTCCGAGGCCGCAGCTCAGAGTCGCTCTACCTCTGCTCGAAGGAGTGCCACCTCTACTGAGTCCGAAGGTCCAGCCTACGCTAGCTGCTGTCGAAGGCGGGCTGCCTCCTCCTATGCCACAACCTGGCCTCACTCCGCCTCCTCCCTTGAGTGAACGCTTTACTCCAACTCACCCCGTAGGCAGGTTGCCTCCTCTCTCAGGCGATAGCTCTGCACTAGCTCCTCCCGCAGATGGGCGGTCTCGTCTTGAGCTAGTACGACCTCCTCTCGCAACTGGTCACCCTCGCCTATGGCGGCGGTCAGCTCCGTCACCTACACACATGCACTCATTATCACCATCAGTCAATTGCATTTAATATATAAGCATAATTCACAAGGGAAAGTGTAGGGTGTACCTACTCAGAAAGTGCTGACTCGGCCGCCTTCGCCCGCTCCACCACCCGCTGAAACTCCGCCTCCCGCTCTGCTCGGTCGGCTGGAGTCTGTGCCGAAGAAGTAGACGAAGCATCAGCCCCCTATCTCTGGGCCTCCTCCCCTCGCTGCAATCAAAACTCCAGGTCAGTTATGTCTCAGTATAATCATAATAGAAATGCATAAGAGTCTAAGTTTAGAAAACTCACTAGAAGAGCTAAGGCCTATCGGGCCTCATCGCGCTCCCTGATCGTCGCCGTAAGGAGCCCCGTCAGCTCCGCAAGATGCCCCTCAAGGTCGATCTGCATTTGGAAGTCTAAGTGTTAGTATGTCATCAGATAGAAATCATAAGCATAAGTAAAAGGGTTCAGGTTTGGAAGTCGTACCGGTCTGTGGGCACCTCGGAACACCTGGTCCCGATAGTGTCGTGTGTACGCGGTGTAGTACGTTGCGTCGCTCTCAGCTCGGATGGTCACCACCCGCCCAAGGGCTCAATCGGCGATCTATGTAGCATTCCTCGATGTCCAATCAAACATTGCAGATAGGCCCCTCGTCGTCCTCATGACTAGCTCCCCTGCCTTCTCCGACGTCGGGAACTCCACCGTGGGCTGATGGACCTTGATGGTCCTCATCACTAGTCTGAAATGTAGTGGCTCCACCACATTCACGCAATGAAGCCACACCTCTCATCCTGCAAAGGTGAGGGCACCGACCACCCACGGCTGGTCCTCCTGGCCCTCCTCTGTGTAGGGTGTCCACCTCACCTACAAAAAAAAATAGGAAATTGCATTAGTATCGTAATCCGGACCCAAGTGTGCCTACGCAAGTGAGTTCGTTAGTGTGACGTTGCCGACTCATTGGGCTGCTTGCCATATTAGGTTCAAGGGAGTCGTTTCACATCAGGGAGATAACAAAGCTTGGACAAGTGAAGTTCACACGGGAGGCAACAATCAGATTAAAGGTGATAAATAACTTCACAAGGGCAACAAATATAGAATAATGGTGACAAATAGGTCTACCACGGTGACAAATGGACAACCAGTTGAAAACATGAAGAAAGAAGGTAGTAGAGTCAGTGCCATACTGTGATGGAGTCGACGCCAGAGCAGCTAGAAGCTTTTGGCAGCTGAAGAAGATAAGGCAAACAAATGGGAGTTAACAGCGACAAATAACTAAGCAAGGTTGACAAAAGGGAACTAGAGATGACAAATGAGCTTCAACGGTGAAAAGCATCTCTCAAAGCTGAAGAATGTCTAACAAGAGTGACAAAGAGAAGCTAACAGTGACAAATAGCCACTGCGGGTGACAACTGAAGAGTAGCGGTGACAAATAGGTATATATAGAGGTGACAAATAGGTCGCAAGGTAACAAAGGCGACGACGCTCAAGCAAGAGACAAAAAGGCTTAAAGGCGACAACTCAGGCGGGCTAAGGGTGACAAATGAGTCAGCAAGGCTGACAAATGAATTTTAAGGGTGAAAAATGTGTTGGCAAGGCTAAAAAATAGCTAAGGTGGTGAGCGACTTAAGAGAGCCACGTGTCTCCAATTTCCTATCATTGGCACGAGATCCTAGACACCTGGCTGGGCTTTGTACGACACTGAATGTCAGAAAATTCCCTCCAAAATACCTGGACAAATGGAATTTCATCTCGAAGATAAATCAAGTTCGAAAATTCAAATGGTCGGTTCTATAAAAACCAGTGCTCATATCTTTTAAAAATAACGAAGGCGGGAGAGCTGAAAAGAAGTGAGTTGCTGTGAGAAAAGTGAGAGAGCTATTCTTCAAAGGAAGGAGAGACCTGATCAGAAAAGTAGAGAGCCATCCCGTGAGCTACAAAAAGAGAAAGAGAAAGAGAAAGAGAGAGAGAAAGAAGAAGCAGAAGAGAGTTTGAAGCTTAGCTCGAGAAGAAGTCTTCAGAGAAAGCTCTTGAATTATGTTCAGAGCTACATTTGAATTTCTTCAGTTGTAATTCGTGTTTCGTTTTTTATTTTATTTGGTTGGCTCTTTTGATTCAATTCGTCCATTGTTCTCTGGTCGTGCATTGTTGCACTAATCGGAGGTGTGATCAGATTTTAGCTGATCACGTTCTGGTTTGTAGACCAGGGTGCAAGCGAGTTCCTCGTGTGCTGCCGTAGTACAGTGGTTCTAATTCTACTGGGTAGAGTTAGGGGTGTGTTCAACAGGGTGTTGAACACGATTTTCCCTCTGGGGTGTCAGAGGAAGGGAGGAGGCTGTTCCTCTGAAGTCAAGCTGTGTGATCAGCTAGTGTAACAGACTTGTTCCGTGCTTGCTTGTGCAAGGAAGCCTCACTTGATTTTGAGTGAGGGATACAGTGGACGTAGATTGCTGGAAGCAATCGAACCACTTAAAAACCTCCATGCAGTGTGCTTGATTTCCATATCTTCTATCTCGTTCTCAATCTGGACTCGGTATATCAAAAGGTGATTCACTTTGTGTGAGGAAGTCCTTGGGCTAGTCCTCCGCCTTGTACCAGTCCTGGCATACTGTTTTACTGTGGGTGTGCCTAATGTGTTTGTGAGTGTGTCTGATTGATAGTTTGATCTAGGCATGTTCTACAGTTTTCTAGTTTGTCTTTATCGAAACTAAGCTTGGCGTGAATTTTCTTAACCTAGTTATTTTTAAAGGGGCTGATCTATTCACCCCCCCTCTAGATCAGCATTGCCATTCTCATCAACCCTTTGGGGGAGGGTGATCTTGAGTGTGACCTTGATGTGGAGGAGGTCCTCTGGATGCTAGATGAGATCAGTCCCGACACTGAGGTGCTGTGGACATGTAAAATCGCACGTCCATATGTCCCCACCAGTCCAACAGCAGTAGCAGTGTCGAAGAGATCATGGAGAGTACGTCCCGTTCGGACTCTCCGAACAAACAACATGCTGCCGTGGAGCCATCTCCGGAGTCATGACAGCAAAGAGAAGCCAACCCCTGGAGAAGCTCACTGCTCATGGGCCCCCGAAGAGAATCGAACAGATCGTCAATCGGGTCCAGAATAGGCCAGAAAATCCACTCCAATGACACACTTGTGCCCCTTCAACGGCACACCCTCAAACGCCTCCAACGGCACGCCCTGGTGCCTCCTTCAGCGGCACGCTACCTAGTGCCCTTCAATGGCACACATCAAGTGCCCTTCAACGGCACACCTGGTGTCTCCCTCAACGGCACACTTCATGTGCTCCTTCAGCGGCACGCTTCATGTGCCCCTCAACGGCATTCTTTGCCGCTTGTGTGGGGTCGACACTTCGTTGGACCTTTTTCATGCCTTTTTCGAGTTGAAGGAGCATGCCCATACGGGTAAAGGCTTCTTCTATCTCCAGGCAAAGAGGGGGAGGAGTTGCGTGACCCTCTCTGCCAGGGATTCTTCCCATAAGGGATGGAAGACCTAGTATTTCTGGGTGGGCTCGACCTTGGGCGGTGAGTCCTGGACCTTTTCGTTGGTGCCCAATTTCCATCCAAACGTTCCTCAAAAGCAGGCTGTGACCTCCCCGGAGGTGGAGAAGAAGGCTGCCCTTCTTCAGAAGAATCATCGATCCACTGTCGAGTTGATGACCAAGACAAACATTGAGGAGTATCCTTCTTGGATGGTGGCACCTCCGAGTAAGGGCTTCAGAGTCTTGCATTGATGCTGGGTCAGATTAGTAGATTTCCTTCTGATGATTTACTTTTTTGTGTTCAGATTCGAGGCGGACGACAGATGGAGGGGGGTCACCGGTCGAGGTGGAGATCATCGACTTGGAGGGGACACTTGCCCCCGGCTGACCTGAGACGTCTGGGAGCTCCTCCCGTACCCAGGACAAGGGGAAGCAAGTCACCCGGGATGGTACTTCCGAGTGTCGCGGGCCTAAGCGTAAAGATCTCGTGGAAAAGCTACTGTGGTCCTCGATAAAGGCTGTGGCCACCGAGAGGAAACGGGCGAGGAGGGCGGAGGCTGCCCGTTCGGTGAGGAGGATGCACAGTTGACTCTCCCGGCTATTGAATCTGAGGGGGCCGTCACCATCGGAGGAGTCACGACCAAGGTGGATGGGTCCCCGATAGAGGCGGCTGGTGCTGGGGCGCCTACTGAGGCTGAGGGGGTGCAGGCCGACGGAACCTGGTCTGAGCCAGTCGAGGCCGAGGGGTCGCGAGGTGGGGTGACCCAGCTGACCGAGGCTGCAGAGGTGCAGCGTGAGGCAATCCGATCTGAGTCAGGTGGTGGGCCCCCTGAAGTGGGAGTACTCGGGGGGGATGCCCCAATCCCGATTGTCCCAGAGAGGACCATCCGTCCCGCGGAGGGTGCCTTCAACGTCTGAGCCTCCTTGTACCATAGGTGCTGCTCTGCGACATCGGAGGCGATTCGAGGAGGTCTTGGGCGTAGTCCCCCTTCCATGCTTCTAGAGCGAGTCATGGAGGGCAGCTTGATTCTGGCCCAACTGGGGGCCGAGATGATCGATTTATTTGCTCGAGTGGACTCGGAGAGGGAGTCTCTATCCTGGGCCCGTGACATGTCCAATCGAAAGATCGAACGCTTGACTCTTGACCTTGAGGACCTTCAGCGAGAGGTGGCCTTGCTTAAGGCGCAAGCAGAGTCGAGCCAGAAGGAGGCTCAGGTATCGACCGAGCAACTAGCCCAAGCTTGTTATATGGTCGAGCTGAAGGATAGGCTCCTGGATGCAGAGCACAAGGTTCAGGTTGAGTGCGATGAGCAGGGGATGGCCGAACGCGAGGAGCTCAAGGGTCAAGTCTGGGAGGCCGAGGGCGCACAAGCTCAAACTGAGAAGAGGTAGCTTGAGGCAGAACGGAGGGCAGACGAGCTTGAGAAGAAGGTGGATCTGGCCAGAGTGGAGGCGCTCGAGTGATACAAATACTCAGAGGGTTATCAGGCGATGCTCCAAAAGGCTACCTTTTCTTACTATGAGCCAGGCTACCGTCAGGGTCTGCGGAAGGGGTTCTCTCAAGGCTTCCACCGAGCGACTTCTTTTGCCCAGGAGCAAGTGTCGGAACAGCTCGAGTTTCCTTCCAGGCAACGTAATGACTCGGACAAGGATGTCACGGATTCTTCTTTCCCGTCGTCGAGCGAAGGTGAAAGTTGGGATGCCTCCGTCTTGTCCGAGCAACCGCCAACTCCGGTAGTTTCTAGAGGGAACGCGGTCGAGACAGTTCCCACGCAGGTGGGGTCAGTGTCTAGACCAACTGTCAACAAAGGTGCCGGGGGCAGCTCATCTGGTGCTGAGGATCCTTTGTCTGTCAAGCTTCGTGATGGGCCCGAGGCCTGATGTACCAACTTTTCCTTTTCTTTCTTTTTTAATATGGTCACATAAAAACTTTTCCTTGTATATATGATGGCGGTAATAATAAATGCTGAAACTGCCTTTGGCACAATTTGACTACTGTACTTGTAGTTGTTAAAAAGGTGGTAATTTTTTCTGCAGATATCTCACGTGTAGATTGGTTAGACAACTGGCGTAGTGCTGGCGCATGTCTATCTTCCCAGGCTTTGAATGACTTGCCACTTCGCGTGAGGGTGTTGGTGGAAAATGAGGTAACCGCCTTGGGGAAGGGGTTTCTGCCTTTCGTGCTTTTTCGAGGGGAAAGTCATTTAAGGCAACAGCTCCCCTTCGGCCTATAAAAAGGTCCCGAAGGGCGTTTCCTCCTCTCTTCATCGCGTTCTCATTCATCTTCCTTTGCCGTTCGTGTGGGATCGAGCCTTCGCTAGATCTCTTTCATGCATTCTTTGAGTTGAAGGAGCATACCCACTTGGGTAAGGGCCTCTTTTATCTCCAGGCGAAGAGGGGAAAGAGTTGCGTAACCCTCTCTCCCAGAGATTCTTCTCACAAGGGCTGGAAGACCCAGTATTTCTGGGTGGGCATAGCCTTGGATAGCGGGGCTTGAAACTTCCCGCTGATCCCCAATTTTCACCCTAACATCCCTCCGAAGCAGGCAGTGATTTTCTTGGAGGTGGAGAAGAAGGGTGCCCTTCTTCAGGAGAATCGTTGATCCACTGCCGAGTTGATGATTGAGGCCAACATCGAGGAGTATCCTTCTCGGATGGTGAAGCCTCCAAGTAAGGGCTTCAGGGCCTTGTACTGATGTTGGGGTGGATTAGCCAGTTTCTTTTCTAATGGTACTCTTTTGTCTGCTCAGACTCGAGGCGAGTGGCTGATGACGAGACATCGCCGGGTGAGGTGGTGATCCTCGATGAGGAGGAGATGTCTACTCCCAATGGACCTCAAGCGTTCGGGAGTTCTTCCCGTGCGCAGGACAAGGGCACGCAGGTTGCTCGGGATGGATCTTCTGAGCGTCGCAGGGCCAACCGCAAGGACCCGGTGGAAAAGATGTTGCGGTCCTCAATGAAGGCCATGACTGTTGAAAGGAAAAGGATGAGAAGGGCAGAGGCCGCTCGCTCAGTCGAAGAGGGCGCATAGCTGGCTCTCTCCATCATCGAATCAGAGGGGGTTGTCACCGTCGAAGGAGTTGCGATCGAGGTGACTGCGCTCCAAGTAGCGGGGGCTGATGTTGGGGCACCCATTGGGGCTGACGGGGAGTAGGGTGACGAATCTCGATCCGAGCCGATCGAGGTCGAAGGGTCGCGAGGTGAGGTGACCCAGACCTAGTCGACCGAGGCTGTGGAGTTGCGGGATGAGGCGGCCCGACCCGAGCTAGCCAGTGGGACCCCAAGAGGGGGAGTACTCGGGGGGGGATACCCCGATCCCGATGGTTCCAGAAGGGACCTTCCCTCCTGTGGCAGGTGCCTTTGCCGTCTGCACCTCCTTGTACCGTAGATGCCACTCTGTGACCTCAGGGGCCAATTCGGGGAGGTCTCGGGTGTAGCTCCCCTTCTGTGCTTCTCGAACGAGTCATGGAAGGTGGCTTGATTGTGGCCCAGCTGGGGGTTTGAATGACTGATCTGTTCGCTCGGGTCAACTCGGAGAGGGAGTCCCTGGCCTGGGCTCGTGATGCATCCGACTGAAAAATTGAGCGCTTGACCCGTGACCTTGAAGACCTTTGGCGGGAGGTGGCCTCGCTCAGGGCGCAAGCGGAGTCGAGACAGAAAGAGGCTCGGGAGTCAACTAAGCAGCTGAGTCAGGCCCGTTATATGGTTGAGTAGAAAGATAAGGTCCTGGACGCGGAGCGTAAAGTGCAGGCCAAACTTGCCGAGCGATGGAAGGCCGAGCATGAAGAGCTCGAGGGCCGAGTCTAAGAGGCCGAGCAACAGTGGGTGGAGGCCGAGGTCGCGCGAGCCGAAGCCAAGCGGAGGCAGAACGGAAGGCGGCCGAGCTTGAGATGAAGGCAGAGCTGGCCGGGTTGAAAGCACTCAAGCAATACAAATGCTCAGAGGGTTACCAAGCTGCGCTCCAGTAGGCTACCTTTGCTTACTTCGAGCTGGGTTATCGTCGGGGCCTACAGAAGGGGTTTTTCCAAGGCTACCATCGAGTGACCTCTCTGGCCTATGAATAGGCACACGGAGAGCTCAATTTTCCTTCTGGGCAATGCTATGACTCAGATGAGGATACTACGGATTCTTCCGTTCAGTCACCGAGCGAAGGCAGAAGTCAGGGTGCCTCCGTTTCATCGGAGTGATCGCCAACTCCGATAGTCTCAGGAGGGCACACGATCAAGACAGTTCCCACACCGGTGGGGTCAGTGTCTGGACCGACCATCACCGAGGGTGCGGGGGGTGAATTGCTTGCTGCTGAGGATCCTTCATCTACCAAGCTTCGTAGTGGGCCTGAGGCCTGATGTACATTTTCACTTTTTCCTTTCCTTTTCTTTAGTATGACCATGTAAAACTTTCCTTACGTCCACAAGTTTTGGTAATAGTAAATGCTGAATTGACTATTCCTTATCGCCTTTGGCGTAATTTGACCATTGTATTTGTAGTTGTTGGAAAGGCAATGATTTTGTCTGCAGATATCTTGCGTGTCAATTGGTTAGCGTAGCGCTGGCGCCTGTCCATCTTCCCATGCTTTAAATGACTTGCCACTTCGCGTGCTTCCATCAGAGGGGTGTTGGTGGAAAATGAGGTAACCGCCTTAGGGAAAAGGGTTTCAGCCTTTCATGATTCTTCGAGGGGAAAATCTTTTAAGGTAACAACGTCTCCCGTCGGGGGACAACCAAGTCACGCACCCGACATCTCGATTCCACGATCGAGAGACTACCAGACACGAACCGCCCTAGTCACACTACTAGGAAAACGCCACGACATCCCCGTCACGGAAACTTGCCCTCACAACAGGGCCTGAGCCGAAACCACACAGTCTGGAAACACAGTCATGACCTTAATGTCATGAACTCTACGCCGTCTAGGAAAAGCCCTCGGTGACGCTCACCGGAAACCCCAGACCTCGACTTCGGGAACGCTCCCGAAAACAACACCCGAGACCTCGTCTCGCAGTCAAGAACGGAAACCTGGGACACGACAACTCACGTCACGTGACGGGAGCACCACCCACTAGAAGAACGATCGGATGTATCCCCTGACGTCTTACGTCGCGTCACAAGTGTCTAGGTACAACGTCCCAGGCGCGAGACTCAGACACACACAGTAACCAGGAACTCACGACAAGGACTAGTTGGGGTCACGCCCATTAGCGCATGTCCTCTACCCCCAACTACGTGTGCACACAGAGACCATCTACTCTAGGTCAGGTCCTCTAGCTGGTTTTCCCTCCCACCGGACTCTGACTGCAAAGGCAAGGGGCCCTACGATAACCAGCCTAAAAACCGTCTCACTCGAGTCACGCTCTCCACCACTCCCAAGTGAGTCCGCACTCACGTGCACAGGAAAGCTACAACTAGTGGGGGTTCACTAAACGTGAACACAGAAAACCACGCACGCACCCATCGTGAGTAACGCAAAGAATCCAGTGGCTCGAGGCCACCAAACTTTGGACAACCCACTAGACCTATTAACCCAACGGTCCTTGAGTCACATGACTCAGGGTGAAGACCGTTGAACGTGACAGCACTGAGTCGTCAATCTGGCCTAATCTCTAGGTCCAAACCATGGTAACATGGAATCCACAGACACCTCAAAACATGACCACGGAACCCTCGGGGTGTTTGGGGCATTCACGAGACCGCAAGTCGAGCACTAGGTCATCACCGGGTCGACCGGGGTCCAACACGACACTCAAACGGTCACAAAACAACTCAGTAAAGCGAACCGATAACGCACGGGGAACCCTCACCGCATGCGCGCCAACACAGAGTGGCACATGTTGAGAACACCAACACCTGGGACTCGAATCGGCCAAACGAAAATGTCGGCTCAACCAGTCCCTTGAACGATCCACACTGGGCCGCTCAGAGACGTGCGGCTAGACAGGGGCCGCACCAAGAGATGGGCGGCCAAACACGGACCGCACCACCCCCGAATCAAATAGAGAGACATGCGGCTATCACCAGGCGGCACAAACGATGAACGGCTAACACATAGCTGCACGGAGAGATGAACGGTCCAGCTCGGCCGTTCATCACCCCCAACGATGAAACACAAGAATGGCTGGTCCCTAGCTGCACCTTGGGAAGGGCGGCTAGAGCTTCACCGCACAAGGTATGTGCAGACCCACCGGGGCCACACGTCCTCCAACGGCACCAAGAGATGTGTGGCCAACCCCTGGCCGCACAAAGGGACATGCGGCTAGCCCATAGCCGCACACCTCAGTGCACAGAGAAATCGATCGAAACCGGAGGGGATGGACGGCTGGACCTTGGCTATACCTAGGTTATGCAGTCGCACGATAGACCGCATAACCCCTACTTCGTGCCAAGCCAATGAACGGTCAAGATAGGGCCACCCATGGGGATGGACGGTCTCTGGTTCGACTGCCCAACCATCACGACGAACAACCCATGGGGTTGGCCCAACGGAGGCCTTCCCACGCCCCGTTCGTGCCGAAACGAAGGGGATGGAACAGCAAACACCCTAGCAAGCATCTAGACTCCGACCGGGGTCAAAACGACACACGAATCGCAAGAAACGGGCGATTCTAACGAAATCACCCAAAAGGGTCACCGGACTTCCCGGGCTCCCCATGGTCAAACGAGACCGCCAATCGACGCGAAACTAGTATCAATGGAACGTTGACGTTCCCAGGAGTCCATTGACTCCAACCGATCACAGAATCGTCGCCGTTTCCCGGTGAAGCCTACGAACCTCGAAGAACTATAACGGGTCAGAACTCGCTCATTCTTGCACCGTGAAATGCAAAACTATGGGAAAATGAAGTACACGTGCTAGGGAACCGTCCCCCTACCTCCACCGCAGATCTCGCGCGCCGAAGTGACTAAACCACGTCGAAATCGCCAAAACACGAATCGCGCCGATTCTCGGAATCCACCGAGGGATCGCGCCACGCCACGCTCAAACCGCCGCTCCATCCCACGTTCCAATCTCCCCGACGCATCCCCACTTCGGCCAGCTCCACATGGTCGCGCGCCCCGCGCTGAGAGGTCGAGAGACGGGAGAGAAATGAGAGAGAGAAGGGAGGGTGAGAAATGAGAGGGGAGAGAGAGGGTTGACACGAGAGGGGGTGCCCGAGGCCCCTTATCTTCTGGCATCTCCCCCGTAGCTATATCCTACCCCTCACTCTGGTCACCGCACACACCGCTCCGCGGGCCCGTCAGCACACACTCGCACGTCGGCGAACTCCCGAGGTAGAACAAAAATGATGGCACACCCAGTGGGGCATCTCCCGCCTTCCTTCTTTCTGCTGAAGCAAAAGCCCATGCCAGCCCTGAAGTTCGGGTGCCCTTTTCCTGTCCTTACAAGAGAGGTAGCAGAAAAGCACCTATTCGCACTTCCCAGCGGCTTCTAGTTCGTCTCCCAGTTGCCAAATTGTGTTCGACGATCACCCGTGGCCGTCGCCTATGCTCATCCAGGACTTCACCAACTATGGAGGCCGTTACCTACGGTCCCATCATCGTCGCCACCCACGCATAATTGGGCTACTTGGCAGTGCCGACCGCTTTTGACAGCTTCGCCCTAGTCATCGGATCACCCTACTTCTTAGGTGTGGTCCCCGTGGTGGCTCCACCGCCACCGCCAATTCCTGTCTCCCTTGGCGCCATCAATGCGCCACACCAACCACCAGTCCTGACAGCCAGGCTGAGCGTCGGGCTCGGCTCTCCTGCCATCGGTGCCCATAGGGGTTCCGGACCAGTCCCAGCCCGGGTAGACATCAGTCCCCAGGCCTAGTCTCAACTAGCTCCTGATGCCAACCTCGCGTCCCGGATTCCAGTCCCAAGTCCTGCAATTCACTCGGGTCTCCAACCCTGAGCCCCAGCCAAGTTGACATCCGGTGTGAGTCTCCACCCCAGGGTGTTCAGCTTCTCAGCACTCAGCTCGGGCCGTCAACCCCGAGCTCCTACCGAGCCAGCTCCCTGCATGGGCCTCCTAGCCCGGGGGCAGGGCTACCCAGCACCCCGTTCAGGCCTTTCGACTCGAACCCCAGAAGAGCGACCACCTCGCCCGGGTCCCCAACCCCTGGTATGAGGCCTCCTAGCATCCAGACCAGACATACAACTCTAGGGTTTCCTGCAGATGACGTCTGGTACGAGTGGTCCACGTCAGGTCCCGGATCCCTCGGCTCTACCTCGGGAGCATCCCTCCCGCAACCTGACAACGCCGATCCCCAGCATGGGTCTGCCTTTGGGGGACGCGGCAACCTCGGTACGAACTGAGCGCCCTCTATCGCGCCAGCAGGTCCTGCTAGCTTCCAGTTCAGGCTCAAGGCCTCGGGTCACCGGCATCCCGGTACCCCCTACAGTGACAACTCCAGGTGCAAGCACATCGCTGTGAGCATCCGCCACGCTACTGTCGGCTCGCGCAAAGGCCTACACTCAAGCCTCCTAGCCGTCGACCTTCACTACGGACCTTGCGTCTTGGGGCCCGTCCTGGTATTCCCGATGAATGGCCTTGTGCTGCCAGCACCCGCAGGCTGGGTTTTCTCGGCCTACCACCATGGAGCGGAATCATCTTCGGCTCCCCAGAAGAAGCATCACCGTAGCCGTAAAGGCAAGCGACCCACTGCTGTCACCAGCAACTCTGACAAGACCGTTCTTGTCGGGGACTTACGGATTCGCCTGGATGGGGCGAACCCATTATATCCCCAGAACGGATCATCCCGACGATCCCTACCACCAACCACTTTAGCCTCCTGCGTCGAACGCGGGAAGACAAGGCAGAACTTAAGCGGGCGAACGCTTCGACAACGGCCCAAAAGCACCAGCGCCAGTTCGGCATCCAGGCTCCCAAGTCCCGTTAGAGGAATAAGGACGAGGGAAACCAGCAATCCGACTTGAGAAGGATCTGGGTCATCCCAGAGGAAGCTCAAGCTGTCTGGGAGGCGCGTCTTGGCAACCCCTTTCGGGCATTAAGGCGTCGCGCCAAGCAAGGTGCGATTGACCCTATAGCCGCGTCATCTAGAGGCGCCCAACCCCTTATCGCCTCTTGCACAGATAGGCGAAAATAGAGAAGGGCTCGTTCCGAGCCCCACCAATATTCAGCCCTGAGTCCTCCTCTGGTAGATGCCACGATGGAGACTCCTCTACAACATACCTCGGTCTTTGACAGGCTGGGGACACCCGTTCGCCCTAAGAGGCGTTCCCAGAAAAGGCGGACGGTCCGACTCCTCAACGACACCGTCATGGTGTTCGTGTGTTATACCACCGGACACCAACCTGAGGTTTAGATCGATGATCTGAACCAACCCATATCTCACCTTACGAGGCCTCGTCATCTGCCTCCACCGTCGGCTCCAGTCGGCCACATCGGCATTCCTGTCGGACCTCAGGTGTCCACACGAGCGGAAGAAATTCTCACTGAGGAGCGTGCCGCCCTTGTCAATGCGGAGCCGATCAACAATGATCTCCCAGCCAGTGAAGTCCAAGAGGTAACTCTTGAGACTCTCATGAAGGAGAACCAGCACTTGAAGGCCCTCCTGCAAGACAAGAAGGGGGTCGTAGACTCAAAGAAAAAGGAAAAGAAGCCAGTCGAAGAGTAGAAGAGGTGAGGAGGGAGCTTGAAGAGCCTCCCCCCTTACCGATGGGATCGATGGTGAAAAGAGGGGAAGGGAAGAGGAAGAGGGAGCGGGGAAAGGAGAAGGGTGCGGTGCTTGATGTCCCCATCCGTCTGCTTCTACCATCCTCGTAAGGTAGCATTGGCGGTCCAAAAGAAGGAAGAGGACGTGCCACCACACGTCGAACCCTCTTTCGAGCTACCCGCCGACCATCGAATGCTCTTTTGAACTGGAGAAGCAGGAACCTCCCCCCTACTGCAATCTGCATCTTCATCCTCCGAAACGCCTTCCATGCTTCACCAAGACTAATAGCACAACACTTTGTAGAGAGGAGAAACTACAGGGACGGCCTTAAGTCATGAAGAGAGGAGGAAATGCCCTTCGGGACCTTTTATAGGCCGAAGGGGAGCTGTTGCCTTAAATGACTTTTCCCTCGAAGAAGCACGAAAGGCAAACACCCTTCCCCCAAGGCGGTTACCTCATTTTCCACCAACACCCCGTCGATGAAAACATGCAAAGTGGCAAGTCATTTAAAGCAGAGGAAGATGGACAGGTGCCAGCGCCGTGCTAGTTACCTGACTAATCGACGTGCAAGATATCCGCAGAGAGAATCGCCGCCTTTCCAGCAACTACATATACGGTAGCCAAATTGTGCCAACGGCGGTAAGGAACAGTCAATTCAACATTTACTATTGCCGCCATCACATACACCAGGAAAATTTGGATATGGCTACATTAAAGAAAAGAGAGGAAGAAAAAAAAATACACTAGGCCTCGGGCCCACCACGGAGCTCGGCAGGCAAAAGATCCTCGACATCAGGTGACCCGTCCGCAGGGCCCTCAGTGACGGCCGGTCTGGACACTGACCCCACCAACGTGGGAACTATCTTGACCGCGTGCCCTCCCGAGGTTGTCGGAGTAGGCAGTCGCTCAGATGAAACTGAGGCACCACGACTTCCACTTTCACTCGACGTCGGGGAGGAAGAATCCGTGACATCCTCGTCCAAAGCATAGCGTTGCCTGAAAGGAAATTCGAGCTCTATGTCTGCCTACTCATGGGCCAGAGAGGTCGCTCTGTGGAAGCCTTGGGAAAACCCCTTTCGGAGACCTCGACGGTAGCCTGGCTCGTAGTAGGTAGCCTTCTGGAGCGCTGCCTGATAACCCTCGGAGCGTTTGTATTGCTCCAGCGCCTCCAATCCGGCCAGCTCTGCCTTCTCCTCGAGCTCGGCCGCCCTTCACTCTGCCTCGGACTGCCTCCTCCCGGCTTCGACCCGCGCACCTTTGGCTTCCGCCTGCTGCTGCTCAGCCACCCAGACCCGGACCCGGCCCTCGAGCTCCTCACGCTCGGCCCTCCATTGTTCGGCATGTTTGGCATGCACTTTGCGCTCCGCGTCCAGGACCCTATCTTTTAGCTCAACCATGTAGCGGGCCTGAACCAGCTGCTCGGTCGATTCCCGAGCCTATCTCTGGCTTGACTCCACTTGCACCTTGACCGAGGCCACCTCCCGCCGAAGGTCTTCAAGATCGAGAGTCAAGCATTCGATCTTTCGGTTGGACACACCGTAGGCCCAAGCCAGGGATTCCCTCTTCGAGTTGATCCAAGCAAACAGATCAGTCATTTCGACCCCCAGCTAGGCCATGATCAAGCCGCCCTCCATGACCCGTTCGAGAAGCACAGAAGGGGGGCTACGCCCGAGACCTCCGTGAATTACCTCTGAGGTCACAGAATGGCACCTGCGATATAAGGAGGCTTGGACGGCAAAGGCACTTGCCGCCGGAGGGATGGTCCTCTCTGGGACAGCTGGGATCAGGGAATCCCTCTAGGGTATTCTCGCTCCTAGAGGCCCACCGGTTGGCTCGAGCTGGGCCGCTTCCCCCCGCGCCTTCGCAGCCTCGGTCGGCTAGGATTGGATCGCCTCACCTTGCGACCCCTCGGCCTCGACCGGCTCAGATCGGGTCCCATCGCCCTACACCCTCTCAGCCTCGACAGGCGATCCAGCACCAGCCACCTCCGCTCAGGCCGCATCCACCTCGACCACGACTCCTCCGACGGTGGTGGCCTCCTCTGATTCAATGGACGAGAGAGCCAACTGCACCCCCCCTCGACCGAGCGAGCGGCCTCTGCCCTTCTCGCCCTTTTCCTCTCAGCAGCCACGGCCTTCATCAAGGACCATAGCATCTTCTCCAAGGGATCCTTGTCCTTTGATTTGATTCTTGCTCGAGCAGGATCATGAAAAATTCTCATGTCCGGTTCTTTCGGGGGGTGGATCCATAAGAATTCATCTATCCCAATAACAAAGAAACCTGACTTGAATGATCCTGTATTAAGAGCTAAATTGGCTAAAGGGATGGGACATAATCCCAATCGGCTACCGAGTTGGGCTTTAATCTGGCGTACCACTGGAAGGCGGTGCCAGTCAATGACGTGGCAAAGTACTGCAGCAAATATGCCTCTTCCAGTGCCAATTCACCCATGGTTGTCATATAGTAGGCCAGGTGTTCATGTGGAGAGCCCTACCCGTTAAACTTCTGAAGTTTCGGGGCCTTCGGGCAATCCGGCGGAAGCTTCTTGAATTGATGGTGGAGGGGATAAGGCATACTGTATAAATCGACAGTGGCCACACCCTCACCATGCTAAGCAAATTTCGCCTCCACAATGCGCTCGATCATCTGCCTCTGCGCCATGAGGTTCTCTGCGGCAGGAGTAGCAGATGACCGCGCATTGGCCTCATGCTGTGGGGCTTCAAAGTCCACCACCAGTGGTAGTTTTACGGCGGTGACGGAGCCATTAGCCGCGGCTGGAATGGGAGAAGGCTGCTGTTCCACTCTAGCGAGTGCTACTTGGGGTTGGACAGGAACCTCTTTTTCGCACAATAGCGCCTGCAAGAGATTCTTGAGTTCCTGATTTTCGCGTCGGAGCTCTTCCAACACGGGAGTCAGTATTTCTTCCCCCATACCTTCCTCATGTCGGGGTGGCTATCCCCATCGACACTATGAACGTCCTCCTGACGCTCTTCTTGCCACGCCAACTCAAGCTGAGATGTACCAGCAACCGGCGCATGTTGTGTTTGCACCAGGCCACGGGACCCGGACCTTGACCTCCTCTAGTATTGAAGAGGCTGGTTGGGGTCACCCGAAATGTCTTCCGGCTGCTTGTCCGCGGAGGTAGTGTAGCAAGTGAACACTTTGATAGTGTCATTAGTCACATGAACCACCCGCTTCTTCCTGGGTGGTTGTCGGTCCGGCTTGGGCGACTCCCCTAGTCTATCAAAGACAGAAACTCGAGATGTAAAAGCTTGAGGGGAGCGATCCTCCTCCGTGTGCGTAGAGCTTGCCCACGGAGAGGTCAGCCGCACCTTTTTGCCGGTTCCTCGGTGCTTTTGCCCCCGTAAGGGCTGAGTTGTAAACCCCGGAGAGACCGAGGCCTCAGTACTTGTCGGACTTCGCATTTGTTGAAGATCCGACATGCGGAAGGACTCCTCCGCCCTTGCGCGCCTTATAATTCGAGCCTCCTCCTTGGTGACCCAGATTTTCTTCAAATGGAGCTCACGTTCCTCCACATGGTTACCCCCTGTCCTTGATCGGGGAGCTCGTGACTTGGGCCGTTGCAAGGGGCCCTGGGTTGCTACCGGTACGGCAGGCTTCTTCTTTTTCGCTCCGTTCTGTCGGAGGAGTTCGAAGCGGTTGGAGGTGGGGATGGTTGGGACATGATGGTCCCGTGACAAGATCAGCTCGCCTCCATCGAGCCGGATGCGAATGTCTCCGACAATTACAGTCTTGCCGGAGCGAGATGCTGTCGGTGCAGGCTTGGTACCCTTGCGACCATGGCGCTGCCCCCGTTGAGCGGGAGCAACGCTGGCAGCACCTGCCGCAGGCTTGGCGTCATTGTGGCGGCGGCGCTACCCCCATTGAACAGGAGCAACACCTCTGAGAGTGGCTGCCATAGAGCTAGTGCCGTTGCAGCGACGGTGCTGCCCCCGTTGTGCAGGAGCGGCGCCAACAGTAACCTGGTTGACCGAGAAAACTTGGCCATTAGGCGGGACACAGGGGCTGACGCCACTAGTCTGCGAGGAGTGGCCGGATGGACCCGGCCGGCTGCTGTAGTAGAGGGCCTAACACCCCCAAGAGCTGACTTGTCGGCCGAGCGGACTCAGCCAATTGTTGAAGCCGAGGGCCTGACACCCCCGACAGTTGGCTTGTTGGCCGAGCGGACTCGGCCAATCGACAAAGTGGAGGGCCTGATGCCCTCAGTGGTTGCCTTGTAGACCGGACTGACCCGGCCAGCTGCTGGGGCCGAGGGCCTAACACCCCAGACCGTTGTCTTCTTGACCAGGCAGACCCGACCAGTCGCTGAAGCCGAGGGCCTGACACCCTCAGTGGTTGTTACTGCAGACGTGGCCGGGCTGGTCTCAACCACGAGCACCACGCCCTGGAAGAAGGGCGAGCCGACGACCGCAGGGAAGTCGCCGAAGACGATCAGGGTCGCCAAGTATCCGAACCTGGTGTGGTTGGCGACGACTTAAGGGCTGTAGGTGACGGCGGCCATCGCTGCTGTTGCGGTTGTTGGTGGTGGTGGTGCGTAGCACAAATGCAGAAGTGCGTCGAGGCACAACAAGCTCTCAAGCGAGTAGAGAGATATGTACCCTCCTCTTTCCGTCCTGTAAAAGGAAGAGGAGGGAGATCAGAATCTTAAAGAAGGTTTAGAAATTTTTTTTGACAGAAAGAAGAAAGGCGGGAAAGGTCCCACCGGGCGTGCCAGTCTGTTGGACCACGAAAATTTTTCACGTAGAATAAAGCAGGATAATAAATATAATAACAGAAATAAACAACCTATAATAGAGTCCAGTCCAACAGAAAGTACAATCTAAAGTAGAAAAACGTACCACACGCCAAGTGAACACTCGGCCCGGTGACTAGCAACTAAGAAACTCCACGCAACTCCCTCGAATCCCGAGGAAGAACCGCTGCACCTGAAAATCGGGGGTGAGCCTCCTGTCACTGGCTTAGTAGGGATCCCGCGGAATCCCAACTCAGAAACAACGGTGGCACAGAAAGCAGTAACTATGAAAGTAGGAAAGTAACTACGATAGTCGGTAAAATCTTGACTCTACAGCTACTCCAACTGTACCCGAAAACACTGCCCGATCTCTCATCGGGGGATAACCAAGTCACGCATCCGACATCCCGATTCCACGATCAGGGGACCACCAGACATGAACCTCCCTAGCTACGCTACTAGAAAAACGTCACGACACCTCAGTCACGGAGGCCTGCCCTCGCAGAAGGGCCCAAGCCGAAACCACATGGTCTGGAAACACAGTCACGACCTTGCTATTATGATCCAAACAATGCCTAGCGAAAAAGTCCTCGGTGATGCTCACTGGACCCCTAGACCTCGACTATGGGAACGATCCCGAAACAACACACGAAGCCCTATCTTGCAGACGAGGAACAGAAACCCGGGACACGACAACTCACGTCACGTGACGGGAGTACTGCCCACCAGAAGAACAGACCGGATGCGTCCCCTGACGTCTTACATCGCGCCCTCGTGTCTCGCTACGACGCTGACGTGGGATGAACACGGTCGAGACATTGGGACCTAAGCTAGCAAGCAACGAGCACAATCATCTAGTTGACAAGGCAAACACTCGCGTGCATTGTAGACTCCACTCAGGGCTCGTAGTGATGGATCGGTGAGCTGTGGCTCGTGAGAGGGTCGAACACGGTCTGAGTAGCGAGGAGGGTGGTGGTGAACCACCCGGGGATCAAGGTCGTTGGCACCGGATTCAACCAGGCGGACCGATACCGAGGGGATCGGTTCAAATGTACGCTCACTCACCGACAGTAAGAACTCATGAAAAGTGAAAGTTTGGATCAAGCACTCCTCACATGGGAGCTGCAGTTGGAACTAATACTAAGCAAGCAAATTGGAGTGGCAGCCGCACGTACCTAGCCCATCCGAAGGACCGGCTCCGGTAGGAGATGAGGGTGAGCCAGGGAGCGTGCGCACCTGACGGACACGCTGCATCGAGGAAGCTCGGCGATGATCCCTGCTATTACAATTACTACTCTCCACGTAGGGAGGGGATCACAGGGATGGGCAAACCATTACATGCACTACCCTCGCGCAGGAGGGGGGAACAAAGGGAGGAGAAACCAAACTGTCGATCTACGCTTGCTTGTTCCATAGCATACGCCTAGCTCTGACGTCCAATCGAGGTGCTGCCAATGCCTGGACGAAGCCTGGGGGATGCCGAAGGACGCTTGAAAGTCCAACATCGAGCTGATGTCCCTAGAAGGTGGAGGAGGTCACAGCCGATGGCCAGTGCAGTTCTTCCTTGCAGGACTGGATGGCACGGTCATGGTGCGTCGACAGGTACGCTCACTGTAGAACTCCAAAAGTGACGGGACCAACTCATGGGTGTATCAGATAGAGATCACTACGAACCCGCAAAAGTTGGTAGCCGTCCGATCACCTCGCCGGTCGTGGTCGCCGAAATGGTCGGCTTCAGGTTCCTGGGCAAATAGCAGGACAGGTCGATGATGGCCATGGTGGAATCTTTTGTGCTGGTGTCAGAACGAGACGAAACCACTTGGGTTGGCTTCTTATCATCAAAAGTCACAACTTTGTAGAAGACTGCTCAGCCTGAAACTGAGTGGAGGATGGAGTATCGGGGCCGACTAAGTGGTAGTTTATCCTGGGCTAATAGAGAGTTAAAGATCTGGCACGATCGAGGAAAAATGGACGCCCCGGGCGTAGGGATTGTCAAAATAAGGCAGGACCACCTCTGGTTCATCGGAACCTCGAAGAGCAAGAACTCTCGTGAAGGGAGTTCTGGCCGATTCACACAAGGGAAGTCAGTGTCGACGTTGCCAAGTGGCACTCAGAAACAGGTGCGGTTCGGGCGCAGTTGCACAGAAATGCCTGTCGTGGTTGATGCCGTTGACGAAAGGAGACAGGACCACTTCTGGAGTGTCGCAGACTCGAAGGAGGATGACTTTGCAGAAGACACCTCGAGCTGAATCTCACCGTGGATGCTGCTAGAAGGTCTGCTAAATGAACCTCTGATGCTGACTGGTAGCAGATTGTAGCAGATCGAAGCTTCTCACTCCACGGGGAAAGGAGCGACGACAGGGTGACTCCGGGGATTGCTGTGGGCGCACTGAGCAGAGGGGAGGAGAATGTGGGTTGCAGAGGGAGAGGGAGCTGGGGCGGTTTTCCCATTGGTTGGAGGAGATCGCGTTGGGTTAAGGTTCGTCGTCTTGCATCATGTGTCCGGATTGGTTGGCCTCTTTGTGCCATGAAGTCCGTGTGAGATGAATCCTTTGTTGGCAAGGTGGTTGCTAGTGAGAAGCGTTGCCCATTCCCTGATGTGTAAGGGTGTTGGAGCTACTCCGGAAGGATGAGTGCCAGTTGGGCGGTGTTTGTGAGATTTGGCAGCTGGTGTTGTGATTTCTGAGGCGTTGTGAATCAGAGCCTGTAGAGTTGCAGAGGATTGTCGGGATGGAGGATCTCGAGTTGTCGTTGTGAGGATTGTGCGTGTGGATCTGAGTGTGCAGCGGTGGATCGTAGCATTGGATGCTATGGGCAGATTTTCGAGGATGTGTAGAGCATCGAAGGATTAGTTCCTTGGTGTAAGATTGTCTCGGTTGCGTGAGATGTGTTGTTGCCGTGCCATTGCTTGAGGTATTGTGGTTTGTGGCACTGGTTGGATTAAGAGTTGGGAAAACGTGCTGGCCAGGTTGTCGCATGAGTACCCAGTTTCTATGTTGGAAGCTGTGTCCTTGGGTGAGATCGTGTTTTTGGAAGAAGTGATCTCTGACAAGATTATGGGTCCCGGTTAGTGGCTGTGTGCGGCAGGTGAGGTTGACCGAGTGATTGACCATGGTAAGAAGTGTATTGTCTGGGGACCCATGTGCATTGGTCGTGGCGTTAGCGATCAGCTTGCTGTGGCAGCAGGCGGCACTTGTCGGTTCTGGAGAAGTGTGTCGGAGATCGTGAGAGGTTGTGTCCCGAGACTCTGTGGTAAGAGCGGAGCCGAGGATTGGCAGGCAGCCTTTTGGATTATTTTTAGACGAAGGACGGTGCTTGTGTGCGGAGGTCTCTGATGAGACGTTGGCATTGGATATGGTGATCGGATTCCTCATAGGTTTGAGTCGAGTGATGTGAGGACCGAGGAGAGATCGTGTCCTGTGGTTTCGCCATGCTCCCCTGTGAGGGTGAAGTTGGTGCGAGGTTTTGGATCGGACGTGGTGTTGGTCTGTGGAAGAGTCAGCAGATGGCCTGTCGTGGTTTGGAGCATGCTTGTTGGGCCGGCGGAGATTTCCCGTTGACGCGTATCTTGTGACCAGTGGATGGTCTTTCACAGATAGAAGATGTTGGTTGTTGGGGCTAGAGAATGGCGTGAGCCGTATGCCAGCGGGGCCTTGGGTGGCCGATTATGATGTGTGCCTTTCCCTGGATTGGATTTGGGGTTGTGAGAACTTTATCTTCTGGCAGAGTTGGCCGCGTTGCTGAGGGCGTTTGGCTTGCCAGGTGTAAGCTGGTGGAAGCTCAGTGTTGGTCGTCCTTGGTGCAAGGCGTGGGATTGGTCAGCGAGCTGTGAAGCTGGCATCTGGTTGGTCCGCCGGGCGTGGGCATTGACCGGTGTTGGTTCTCGTGACGAGGAGCGTGTGTCCTTGGTGAGCGAGATAGTAGCAGTGGTGCTGTGGTTGGTTTTCGTGTTGGCTGAGGTGATGCCAGACTTGTACTTCTTGCATGTGCCTGCTCTGATGATCAATGTGTCTCGGGTGGTGAGCGAGGCGTGTCTGTGATCATTATCTGGCTGCATCCCTCAAGACCGTAGTTTTTACGAGTTTCGAGGTTTGATTGGGGCTCTGACGACATTGTCAGTTAGTTCCAGCATTCTCCCCTTGTCGCTTGGTACTTGTCCTGAATTTTGAGGATGAAATTCTTATAAGGGGGGAGGGCTATAACGCCCCAGATTTTTTGAATATTTTTTAGATTATTTTTGTGGGTCTCGGAGTGTGTTTTATGTTTTATGTGTATTTTTCTCTGATGAGCCTTCGAAACTCTGTGCAGGGTGAACCATTACGTTCCCCGACTCCGGGACGTGACCAGCGTGCTGTGCTCTTTTCGAGGATCTCAAAGGTAATTTTTTTGTATTTTTTTGAATTTCTAGATTTTTCTATATATAATCTCTAACCCTTTTTCTCTCTTCCCATCTCTCATTTCTCTCTTCCCTCCCTCTCTCTTCTCACGCTCTCTCCCTCTCTTCTCTGGCGACCGATGGAGGTGGACAGGGGTAAGGCGGCGAGGATCGTGGGGTGTGGAGTGGCGAGGATGGAGCGAGGATCGTGATGGTGGAGGCGGTTCATGGGATCGCGAGTCGGTGAGGGTTTTACGGCGTTTTCTTTGTAGATCGACATCCACGGTGCGTGAAATCTTCGGTGGAGGTAGGGGGATGAATCCTTAACCCACGTACTTCATTTCCCACGAGTTTCGTAGGCCGTGGTGAGCCGAGCGGGTGTATTTGGAGATTTTGGAAAAAATTTATATTTTTGGGGTTGTGAGCCGATCTACCGTTTCACTACGTTTTTAGCCGATCCGAGGTCGTAGATGCATGCTAGGGGTCATTTGGGGGGATTATCTGACATACAAAATGCATCAAAATACATATCATCATCAGATCAAGATAAAGCCAATAAAGTCAATTCTACTGTTTCCATTAAGTTGCCAATCAATCAAAACATATATAGAACATGCAGCAGTGCACAATGCTGAGTAACCCCAGAGGAGACCCAACAAGCATGATGCATCAAATAAGACAAAGGCCATCGTGTGACTGCAAGGCTCTGGGCGAATTCAAAAATCGAGGGCGACCGTTCCCTCTCTCTCTCACCCCATTTTCCCACTTGAACACCCTTCAAACCCACCTCCAGTGACCCATCTCTGACGATCACCACCACCAGCTAGTCCGACCACCAAACCCACTCTCCCAGGAGACAACGGGGAGGAATAGGGTGGCCGTTCATCACTTTCTACATTAAATCCAGGAAGAAGACACTCCCGCTACGGCGGTAAACCAACCGGAGGGAGAGGAAGCACCGTCGGTCCAAATCGAGGTGGGAGGGCCATCTACGGTCCCCACAGTGGCTGAGGAGGTTGCTGGAGTGGATGATGGCAAGCCCGCAGGCGAGGAAGCACCCATGGCGGCGGCCGAAACCCACTAGCCTGAGGTAGGCCAAGACCCTAAAAATCCCTATTTTGATCTTCCAATCACATGCATGAGGGTAGGATAGCAAGGGAATGGGCCAGGGGACCCATAGTAGTGTTGTGAAGGCCCTTAGGGCCATTTCCCAAGCTTGAGGAAACAAGGGAGACAATGCCGCTATGGCGAGGGCCTAGCGGTTGTTCCAGCGACCGCTAGGGTGCTTGACGGTCTGACCCAGACCGCAAAGTCCAGACAAATGATCAAGAGAGTACCATTAGGGTTCTGAGGGGTTTTTTTCTTTTCTTTTTTTTACGCATGCCTTATTAAACTATGTGGATGACTGACATTGATTGTTAAATGCATGCAGGGAACACGCCGGATGAGGATATTATGGCTGCAGGTCCTAGCAGTGTACTTGGCACTGTCAGGCTTTCAGAGAGAGAGACTGGCTGCAATGGGTTTGCAGAGTTCCTCAGGATGGAGGTGATGAGGCTGGTGACAACCCTCCTCTATGCGCTCTACGACCGGTGGGATCTGATTAGCAGGCCGTTTTTGTTCCCTTGGGGACACATGATCCCCACGCTGGAGGACATGGCAAGGATCATGGGACTATGAGTCCACGGAGCACCAGTGATGGGGACAATGTACGCCAACTATCGAGTGTTGGCATGGGAGTTGCTAGGGTTGGAGCTGATGAGGCTGGGACACCACTCGTCGATGCTAGCATGAGCGACCCTCCAGGAGAGTTTGGGGCTATGAGGAGCGGCCATAGCCGTAGGGGAGCTGCTAGAGGAGCACTTGGGATGGCTGATGGACTGAGCTCGACAGAGAGTGGCAGCGGGACTAGGCCCAGAGGCAGACGTAGTCCTTCGCCGCTTCCTGATGCTACTATTCGGGAAGCTGATTTTTGCGACGAGAGCAAATGGAGTGAGCTGCAAGCTCCTCCCTTCACTAAGGGATTTGGACAGAGTTGGGGACAATGCTTGGGGCACTACTACACTAGCATTCCTATTCGACTCCCTCAGCACTACCGACCGGTAGACAATGTTGGGCGGATTCTCACCTCTATGTCAGGTAACCCTTCTACCTTAGATACTTATGCAATTATGATTCTGATTTGCTATATGTTGACACTTGATAATGTAGGTATGGACCTACGTGTACCTCCCCGACCTAGGGAGAGGGAAGGAGGTACATCCGAACCGTGTTCCCATCGCGAGGCGGTGGATGGCGGTTCAGGACACTAGGTCGTTGCGACACTTGGTGCAGGCAATCCAAGCCGACATTAACATGCTGCCCTATGCATCGATAAAACCCTAAACCTTAGACTTCTAAATGTAATTAAATACTTTTGATGGACCTCCCCTTTTAGGTACGCTGGACACCGTATTGAGACGAGGGGCATGAGGGGCATCCCTGGGTGGAGGTGGCCCAGGCGTACATGGGAAGTGATGTGTGGCTGCACTGCATGAACATCATCGAGCCACTACACCACCGCCTGATCATGAGGACCAGGGGTGTCCACCAGCCAGAGGTGGAGTTCCCGACGAGGGAGGAGGAGTGCATGGGGAGATCTTCCAAAGGACTGACCGGTGAGATCGACTGGGTCACCCAGGCAGTGGACCAGGTTTATGACTGGACGAGGAGAGGGCGGGTGGTGCGTGCCTGAGCCACGAGCGATGAGGCCTAATTGAAGGACTACGCCAAGCACTACAGAGACCAGATCTTCCGTGGCTCTCGACGACGGGTATGACTCTCTTAACTTATGCTTCCTAATGGCTTCTGATGCATTGAGAACCTATCTTTCCTCTATGCAGCTCGACCCCCAAGGGCGGATAGTGGAGCTCCAAGGTCTCCTCTCCTGGAGTGAAACTACCATCCCAATTGAGAGGCCGACTTGAGCAAGTGGAGGCAATACTGGACGAGCAGGAGACTTCTAACTGTAGCTTTGTTACCAATCCCCCGTACATTCCATATAAGAGCAGATTCAATCATGGAAACGAAGAGGAGGGGAATTAGGAGCCAGAGCTTTAGCTTTGGCTCTTGTCAACCGAGCATCATTAAAAAGTACTCCGGGAAGCATTAAGGTTGCACTGTGTGTCTCATCAGGAGGATTGTGTTTGATATTATAATTGTATTGAGCTATCATCCTGGAGTTCTCTACTGCTGATATCTGTGATACGGACTCAGTGTTGCACAAAATAACTGTTGTCTGATCTGAAGTGGAACGATCTTGAGAGGTAGAAGCCATGTGAATCTTTCCCTGCCTCTTATATATATGAGGTCTTAAAGCAGACTCTTCTGTTTCTGAAACTTCGTCTATAGAAGGCAAGTGAGGGGAAACAATTTGTGTTTGGGCATTTGAGCAAACATTTGCAGGGTGTCCTTGATCCATCTTTAGACCAAATGAAGCTGAGGATGTACCTAGACAACCATCTGAATTATAGGAACTAGATTCTTCACCGTTGCATAACTTGTCTTGAGGGATGGCGCCATTCATAGTAACACTATCAGAATCCTGAAACTGGAGAGAATTGCCAAGCAAATCTGTATTATGAGAGACAGGACTTTTAACTACTATTGGTTTAAATTCCTGACGGGCGGGTCTGTGGATTCCAGAACCTGTAGTGTTACCCAGGGGTTGTTGCCGAGCCGCTGATTTATTCTGTTTCTTTTTGCAAGATGTCTCCGAATGACCAATTTTATGGCAAAAGGAGCAAAGATGTGGAACGCGGTGATAATTTATCTGCTGCCAGAAGCCACCACCATCCATACCTATCCATACTCGGTTTCTCCTTTGTAGCTCTAGATTCATGTCAACACAAACCAAGGCTTCTGCAGTGTTCATCATAGACACGGTTGTGTTATGAATTCGTATAACAGGACCAATGTTGCCTGCTATAGACCGGAGCATGTCTTCATGATAGAAATTAATAGGCAGCGACGGCAACCCTATCCAGACAGGAACTGAAGGTGGATCCGCCTCAAAATTGAAATCGGGCATCCATCTGAAAAATCTGAACAAGTATCCCTTGATGTAAAGACTTGTTTGAAGAAGAACTGTCAGGAAATCCGTGTCATTACCCAATCTGATCAGAATATGCCTAGCATTCAAGTGGCTGACCACAAAATCAGCCTTGAGCTTGAGATTTTGAGAGACGGAGGCTTTAATGTCCGGAATGGAGGGGCGGCCATATGAGCATTTAGCAATAATTGCATTTTGAAGAGCTGCGCAGGATACCTGAATTTCTTCTTTAGAAAAGAAAACCGCAGGTTCACCCTCGTCTGTGAATGCCGGAGCTTTTACCGGAATGGGGATCCGAGGACGATTGCCGGTTTCCATGAGTGACTGAGCATATGTCTTGCGAAGAACGACCCCAACATCAGCCTTGATAGTGTCGATGAAGTTGGTGTCTTCTGCTGAAGAAGGATTCCTAGCCTCCCCCTCCGCGCCTGCCATGGCCGGCGGGAAGGAGAGTAGCCAGACGAAGCAAGAGCGCCAAGAAGACTAAGCCGGAGGCGAAGATGGAGCGCTCCCTCGTCGCCGGAGACCAGAGGGATCGGCCGGCGGGAGCAGGTGTGGGGATCGGGGCGGAGAATTCGCATCGCTCTACCTCCTCAGATGTCTAAAGTGCATAATGTGTTTCACATTTCTATGTTAAAGAAATATGTGCACGATCCATCACATATTATCAATCATGAGGACTTGGTGATTCAAAGGAATCTCACTTATGAACAAAGACCAATGAGGATCCTCGATCAAGAGGTACGAACATTGGGGAATAAGACTATTCCCATGGTAAAGGTGTAGTGGAATAAATACTCAGAACATGAAGCTACATGGGAAACCAAGGACTCAATGAGAAAATGATTTGATGTGACACGGACTACGGATGCAAGGGTACCGAACGAGCAAGCCTCGGACCTAGACTTGCAAGCACACTTTCAAGTTGGTGGACTCGATGTTGGTGGACCGATATCGCAGTACAACCCTTTTTCCCGTGGTGACTAAGTGATGGTAGGGTGGGTCCGAGGGTCTAAACCCTGCTGGTTGGGGTGATGTGATGCGGGACGGACACGGGAGACGACTCTAGTTGGTGAGGGCCTCGGACTCTAAGATGGACACGACCAGCAACACATGGCTAAGGGTGGCACTAAACCTGACTCCAAGAGTCCCTAGGGGCTATACGTCGCTCACAGAAGATGCAAGTCCACTCGTCGTCCCACTAGAGGGAAGCGCGGATCGTGCGCGGTTGAGGAACCGGCCGAGTCAATGGTAGTCCGACTCAATAAAAAAAAAATCAAAAAATCATGTTTTTAACTCACGCATGCCACTCTCTCTCCTCACTCTCGACACACTCTTCTCTCTCTCCCCCTCTCTCTCTCACTCAAACTTCCTCTCTCTCCCACTCTCCCATTCTCCCTCAGTTTTGGGTGAATCGGCACCGGACCGGAGCGTGGGAGGCACCGTTGGAATGGGCTCGATGAGTAGATCGAGGTGGTTCCCTCTATTCTGCGGTTCGGGGAGTGTGGAGACGAGACGGGTTGAGAAGAGCCGTGACGTCTCGTCGCCCGATCTGCATCATTTTACGGGCCTCGTCGCGATCGAGGTGGGGGAATGTGTTCCTCATCTTGTCAGGACCATTTTGACGCCTCATGCATCGTCGATGGTGGACGTTTTCTTCATTTTTCGTGTAAATCTTTTTTGGTAGATTTTAGGCCTAATTTGGGATTTTTCTTCTCCTCTCTCGATTTTGATCGAAACGGCCGCCGATCGAGGCATGGGAGGTGCCGTTGGAAAAGTCGTGTCACGAGGATCGTGTGGACATCCTTCTTCCCTCGATCCGCGGAGCGTGAAGGCGCATGAAGCCTGAAGGTCACCATTCCCCTCGTCGTCTGTTCAGCATCGAATCAGCTTCCTCGTCGTGTCAGAGGTAGGGGGATGGACTCTCTTCCTCGCTAGAATCATTTCTACACCACTTGCACATCCATCCACGGCCGTTTGGCCCAATTAATGTCCATGTTTAGTTTTTTCCTAAAATGTGATAATTAATGTTAAATTATGTTGTTAATTGTTTATGGGCATGTTAATTACATTTTCTAACTTCTGTGGGCTTGTATGGATGTATGGCATGGTTTGTTTTACGTTTTTACAGGTTTTTGTAAATGAACCGGTCGATTTCAATCGACTGGGGAGCGGCTCGGTTTCAATCCGCACCCGTTCATCACCTAGATCGCATGGCGGTCACCCCCGTGGCCGTCATGTGTTTAACGCACCTTGCCTGGCGTGTTATGCCCACATAGCGGACCACTCCAGGCCCGTTATGCTCCTGAACATCATAGATAGGTGGTTAGTATAGCGCACCCGTCCCTGACCGTTATGGTCATGGGTTTTCTATGGATTTTTCACATTCGGGTGGCTTTAACGCACCTCTAGTGGACTGCCATTTCACCTTTAACTGATGGCTTGACCGTTGACCGTTGACCAGTAAGGCGGTTAGCATGGCAGTGTAGAGTAGAACCGTTATGGTAATATAATGCCCCTAACCGTGTGCATTATATTATGCATTAAATCGTGATTTTCTGTGGATTCTTGGTGTTCGAGTGACCTTAACGGACTCAGACCTATGCGTTATAGTCTCACAACGCACCCTCTGTGTTATGCTCTGTGGTTTCTGGTTTCAGCTCATGCGAGTATAACGGCCATGAGAGGCGCGTCATACTCAGCATAACGCCCCATGCCTGGTGCGTTATGCTCTGCATTCCTGATTTCATAACACTGTTCAGCTAAGTATAACACACCGTAGTAGATGCGTTATACTGTACATAACGCCCCATTATTGGTGCGTTATGGTCTGCATATCTGAGCCTTGTGTTCACCTGAGCATTCGAGTGAGCATAACGGATGGAGGTGGACATGTTATGTAATGTATGACGCCCCTGCCGTGATCTGTTATGCGAGGTAATGACCCTATATTAGTCCGTTATGCTTTCTGGCATTCTAAAAGAGCATGTTTAGTTCTTAATGCATTCCATAGTGCATATTCGTCATGTTTAAGCTATTTTATAAAACTATGGCATTATTTTATACCCCGATAGAGTAGCTTTCTCTCACCTTGTGATGGAGGCACTAGTCGTAGCCCTGCGACCAAGGGTGTCATCCCATCAGGGAAAGGTGGAGGGGTAATTCCCGTTGACGGTTCTTAAGCTAGTTACTGTGGGCCCCTGCGGTTGCCGTTGCGTCCTACGGGAGGGGAAAACTAGTTAGAGACTTAACTCTAGGCAGGAGTCAGTGTGTGCACACGTGGTCAGAGGCAGTAGGATTGACGCTGATGAGTGTCACTCCGACTAGTTCTTATTTTGGTACTGTTTACGTCTCTCGCTGGTAGTGTGTGTCTGGCCGACGAGTTACCTGAGACTCAGTGTAAGACGTCAGGGATGCATCTGGTCTCCCACTTCTAGTGTGTCTCTTCTCTTTCCTATAATCGGGCTGGTACAACTTTTCTCTATTGTTGGGGTTAGTTTTGACGTTATATCTATATTGTACTGGCATATAGATTAGCTGTTTCACCTGCTGCTTCACCTGTGTAGATAGATTTACAGCTTTGCTATATTTGTGTTTAATTATGCCATTTGCCTACGTATTGATTAAATGCATGCCTTAATTACTTTTATATTTGCATGCCTGCGTGTTTAGTTGCGAGGTAGGGATCCGCGATTTATTTTTATTTATTTTATTATTTTTATTTATTCATTTTATCTTATTTTATCTTATTTTATTTTATCTATTATTTATTTTATTTATTTTATTTATTTTATTTTTATTTTTATTTTTATTATTTATTTTATGTTATCTTATGTTATCTTATTTTATTTATTTATTTTATTATTATTATCATTTTTTTATTTTATTAGCAGTCTCGCGCTTAGTCCACGTGTCTCGGCAAAAATCCGGCAGCATCTCCCCTACACCCGGAATATGCCAATGGTATATAGGAAACCGTCCACGGAGTGCCGGGACGGAATCCGCAATGGACGGGCATATCAGAGCCCGAGAGCCAGAAGTACGAGAATCGATGGGACAATGTCCGCCATAAGCGATTTACTAATATCCCCTTTAAAGAACCGTGAAAGAGCATGCAGTGGCAGGACCCCACGGCTCGTTGGGGCCAGGGAAGATATCGAGAGAGTTCTCGGCCTGGGATAGGTTCTCGGCTCGAGGGGTTCTCGGCTCAAGGACAGGTTCTCGGCTCGACAGGTTCTCGGCTCAAGGACAGGTTCTCGGCTCGACAGGTTCTCGGCCCAAGGACAGGTTCTCGGCTCAAGGACAGGTTCTCGGCTCGACAGGTTCTCGGCACGGGATTGGTTGAGCCGAGAAGGTCTTCATAGATGGATGTTCTTCACGCCGGGAAGGTAGTTCTCGGCTTGCTACCCTTCGTGCCGAGAAGGTAGCGTGCCGGGAAGGTCTTCATGGATGGATATTCTTCACGCCGGGAAGGTAGTTCTCGGCTTGCTACCCTTCGTGCCGAGAAGGTAGCGTGCCGGGAAGGTTGCTGGCCGAGATGGTTTGTATTTGGCGCGCCGGTAGGATAGATTGGTTTATAGGGGTTGGGTTTTCGGCACTGGATTGGTTGGGAATAGGGCGTTCTCGGCGTGCAGGGGCTTCCCGGCGCGCTGACCCCTGCGCCGGGAAGGCTGGGCGCGCCGAGAAGGCTAGTGGGCCGAGAAGGGGCGCGCCGGGAAGGGTCTTGGTTGGTTGGGAAGGAAAGCTCTCGGTGCGAGGGAGTTCTCGGCGCGGCGAACACTTCTCGGCGTGACAACCCCCGCGCCGATGGTGGAGGGGTGCGCCGAGAGGATTTGGCGCCGAGAGGGAAGACAGGGAAACGGTGCTCTGTTTTAAGGTTTACAGGTTTGCAGGGATTTCTGGATCTGAATGGCGGGAGAGCTTGAGGGGCAGGGAGTTTGATTAGAAGTTTGAAGAGTTTTTTTTAGCAGGTTGATGCCAAGAGGATGCTCATTAGGAAATCAATTAGGGAAATTGGAATCCTTACATCTCTGAAACCTCCAGGGATTGTAGATCTGATGGCGGATCTTAATGGTTAGTTTACTGCCGATTACAATGGGAAATCACGAGATGGACTGTCTCGGATTCTCACAGCAAGCGCAGAGGCCTAAAGAAGGATTGAAGGTCACATGGTCGCTAGAAGAATTCCAGAGAAAATCATTTTGTCGCCGGCCGTCCAGGGGATCAAGAGATGGCTGTCTCTGACCCTTGTGACGACCCCTGTGGCTTTGAGAGAAGGAAATCGAGGGACGTATAGATCCCATAATGTTACGACTGCACAGATCACCGGAGGGGGGGGGGAAGGGACAGAGCCCGATAATACACAGGAATGGGATTGGGACTCTTCCCTCACCATTCCTTCCGCGAATGATAACAGCGGCACAATGAAAATCAATTAAACCACACACAATGTACAAGCATATCAGAAGGAAACAGCAAGGGCACGACTGTTTTTCATTTCACTACTTCGCAAGGAATCATTACATCAATGCAGATTGCATCGTTTACAAAATAAAGTGGCAGAGAAAATACATGGGGGACTGAGAGCTAATTCCATTCCTCAGGAACAGGAAATCAAGATACATCAATCTCGAAATGAAAGTAGCATCAGGAAGAAGAAAATGGATGGGGGGGGAGGGTGGAGCATTGACTCCTCTCCCTCCCCCTCATACCGACCTCTTTTCTCTGTTCTCTCTTCTGTCTCTTCTCTCTTCTATCTCGTCGCTCACTGGTTTCTTCTTCTCAAACCCTCTCTCAGACTTCTTTTTTCTATTCTTCTCTTCTCTTGTCTTTTCTGGCTATCTGCCCGTCTCTTCTCTTATCTCCCCTCCCCTTTCTTTGCTCTCTGTGTTTTTTTTTGTTCTCTTGGCCTCTTCTTTTCGGAAGACGGAAGACGCATATTTATATAGGGAGGAGGATGGGCTCCTCTCGGCGCGGGGGCATCTCGGCGCGCCTAGACCCTCCCGGCGTGGGGGTTAGCGCGCCGGGAAGGTTTCTTGCGCCAACTTGGTCGAGTCTGTTCCCATTCTCAACATATTTTGGCCCATTTTATTTGTTAAGGCCCACTTGTATTTATTTCTCATTTTGTGGGAGCTGACCCATCATTTGGCCTATCTGGATGTCCGAGCTTCCATCTTGTTTGCTCGGAGATGGACCTGAACACTTTCCGAGCCCTTGAATCCTGTTTCAGCGGCTGTCCATCGGAGCTGGACGTCTTTTCTTTTCTTCTTCTCTTCTCTTATTCCTGAAAATAAGATATAACAGAAATAAAATATTCTAAATTGCTATCACTGCTTCATTGTTATTATTATTATTATTATCATTATTATTTTAGGTGTCAACAACAACCAAGTCACGCACCCGAATCCCGATCCCACGGTCGGGGGATAACCAGACACGAACCGCCCTAGTCACGCTACTAGGAAAACGTCACGACGCCTCAGTCGCGGAAACCTGCCCTCACAGCAGGGCCCAAGCTGAAACTACACAGTCCAAAAACACAATCATGACCTCGTTATCGTGAACTCCACGCCGTTTAGGTAAAAGTCCTCGGTGACGCTTACCGGAAACCTTAGACCTTGGCTACGGGAATGCTCTCGAAAATAACACTCGAAACCCCATCTCGCAGATGAGAAACGGAAACCCGAGACACGACAACTCACGTCACGTGACGGGAGTACCACCCACCAGAAGAACAGACCGGATGCATCTTCTGACGTCTTACACCGTGCGCCCGTGTCTCGCTACGATGCCCCAGGCGGAGACAAAGACACTAAAGTGACCAATACCACTAACAAGCACTAGCTGAGGTCACACCGCGGGCCCGAAGTCCTCAGCCCCGTGTGCACACTCAGACCATACGCCCTAGGGTTGTCCTCTAGCTGGTTCTTCCCCCTAAGCCCAGACTCGACTGTGCGTGGGAGCCCTACGGTAACCAGCCTAACAACCGTCTCTCTCGGGTAAGTCGCAGCACCACTCCCAAGTGGGCCAGCACACGCGTGCCGTGGGAAAGCTGCGACTAGTGGGGGCTCACAGAACGTGAACACAAAAAACCACACACACACCCATCGAGAGTAACACGAAGGAAGAAGTGGCTCGCGGTCACTAGACTCTGGACAGCCCACTGACCTATTAAATTTAATGGTCCTTGAGTCACAAGACTTGGGTCAAGACCGTCGCACATGATGGCTCTGCATCGTCGATCAGGCCCAATCCCTAGGTCTGAAACCACTGTAACACGGAACCTACAAACACCTCAAAAACACGGACACGAAACCTCCGGGGTGTCCGGGATACTCACGAGACCGAAAGTCGACAATTGGGTCACAACTGGGTCAACCAGAGGCCAACACAATGCTCAAACGGTCACGACAAAAGAAACGCCCATAGACGGTCCACCTTGAGCCGTCCAAGAGCTAGGCGGTCTTGGTAGGACCACATAGCCAAGCACGGCGGTCCATCTAGGACCGCGCAGACCCAGACGCCTCCAAAAACCAGACGGTCCATCCTAGACCATCCCAGAGGTATGGCGGTCCAGTGCCTGACTGCTTAGGCTCACCCAGCGGTTAGTCACGCGGTCGCTACACCTCCCGAGCTCACACGACACAAAATAGGTACACGGTCGGTCGATAGACCGCCTCAGAACTCAAACGGTTCTTCACAGACCATTTGACAATTTTGGCACGGTCACCCCCAAACCGCCCCACGATAGACATACACGGTCTGCTCTAGATCGTGTAAAACATAAGCGGTCCCTCTTGGCACCGCCCCAGACATTGAACGGCCCACCACGGGACCGTCTAACCCCTGGATAGAACGGGAACTCAAACGGTCACACGCAGAATGTTCATCGCATAAATGGTCCAATGATAGGCCGCTTGGGGAACTAAGCGGTCCACCTTGGGCCGCTAAGGCACCCAACGGCACGGAAAGCAGAACGGTCATCCTCAGACTGTTGGAGAATCAAACGTTCTCACCTGGGACCGTTCAAGGGACTAAACGGCCATATCATGACCGCGAACCCCAAAATTGTGCAACGTTAAAAAACTCAATGGTCAGAAATGCCCCGGGAGTCATGCTGACTCCACGAGGTAAACGGTCAGCCACTGGGCCGCCTAGCGGTAAAACGGTCATACGATAGACTACGAAACCTACCGACACTATAGTAACCAATCAGTGGTCTCCAGATGGCCATTCACCTCATAGGCGGTCTGCCCACGGCCGCCTAGCCATCTGGGACGGTCTGACTAAAACCACTTCACGATGGTAGCGGTCTATCGTGAGACCACTTAATCAAAACACGGTGATGCGAATGAAACACGATCCCCCTGAGGGCCACCTAAGACAGAAGCGGCTCCTGTTAGGACCGTTTCTATCCCAGAAACCCCAAAACGGCGAGTTTGGAGGAAAACTCCGTTCCATACCCCGTTCGCGCCCACGCGAAGGTTAAAACAAGGGGAATCTCACCCCCATGACCCAAGGCATCGATTGACGCCATCAAACCTCAAGACCGCGCGTTAAAACGCTAGATCCGACTCACTCCCCAAAAGTATGATTTTTTTCCAAAATGTGAAAATAAACCCGCTCGGCTCACCACGGCCCACAAAACTCACAGGAAAGGAAGTACGCGGGCTAAGGATCTGTTCCCCTACCTCCACCGAAGATTTCACGCTCCGAGGACACCGATCCATGAAGAAAATGTCGTTAAACTATCATCGGCGCCCCAAACTCGCGGCTGAGCTTCGCCGCGCCACCATCCCTGGATCCTTGACCCATCCTCGCCCCCACGCCATCGCCGCCTCGCCCCAGCCTGCCGTAGTCAATCACCCACGGAGAAGAGAGGGAGAGGAAGAGAGGTGAGAGAGTGAGAAAGAGAGAATGGGGAGAGAGAGTGGGTTAAGGGAAAGTGTGAAGGTGGAGGAGTACAAATCTCTCTCTAGCTCTCGCCTCCACCCTCCTCTCTCCTACTCTCTGCCTCACTCTCCTCCTGAGGGTGCGTCTGTAGAGGGGGCATGGACCCCCGGGAAGCTAATGGGGCTCGGGCCTGCTGCTCTGCATCGTCCCTCGGGCGAATCGAGGAACCAGTCATATAAGAAGCACTCGCAAAAGTGCTCGAGTGCCCGGCAGCCCATGCCCGCTCCCTACCTCGCTGGAGCCGCTCCTCTATGATCCGAAGACGCTCCTGCGCCACGCCGAGCTGCACTCTCAGATCTGCAAGCTCCCCTCTCTCTCTGGTGCGCTCCCTCTGCTCCATCTCGAGGAGCATCCTCAGCTTAGCCACCTCTGTGGGCAGCTCCTCTTGCTGACCCCGCGCCTGCTCAAGCTCGGCAACCCGCTAATCGCAGGAGATAACCTCGAAACGCACCAATGTTGTCTGCTTCCTTGCCTCAGTCAATTCTATTGCCCACATCACATCATATCATATCATTAATTTTTGAAAAGGAATGAATGCATGAATATTGTTCACAAAGTAAAACTCACCAGCGCACTATGGTCACGACGTTCCCTCACCACACAGGCGAACGCTGCTCGTAGCTCCTCAATCTGAATAGGGTAAAAAGAAAGAAAGACATAAGATTTTATGAACACATAATGGCATAGTTGAATTTGAGTTTAAAAGCTTATTCGAGCGGCAAGATCATGATCTGCCTCCTCTGCTCGAGCAACTGTCCCTGCAAGTTGCTCCTCTAATGCGCCAGTACCGGTGCTTGGCCCCCTCGAGTTGGAAGCACCGCCAGTCCCGCTCCCTGCTGCTCCCTGCTGGGCACGCTGCATCAAAGAAACGATCATCAGTGGCTAATCATCAATAATTCAAGGAATCATTTGCATATGCATAATAACCACTCACTAGGGTCTTCATGTCAGCCCGTGTGGCTGCTAACTGGGCCTCTAGGCTGTGAAGATGGACCTGCATGTCCATCGCCACCAAGTCCCGCGCATCCTGCATTCATCACATGATTAGTTGCATAATAAGCATAAGCATATAGGAAAAGAGATGCATTTCATTTACTCACCCCTCTGACCCTCATCTGGGGCCGGCCGACGTAAACCTCCCAATAGCATCGAAGGTACTCAGAGCTATCCGCCGCCTAGGAGGTGACTCTAGTCCCGCCTTGCTACCAGTTTGCGTACTGGTCTGCGAACCTGATCCTCCAGTCAGTCGCCTTCATCCTCCCATGGGTCTTCCGCCCAATCCCGCGTGGCTCTGTAACCTCGACCCACGCCTGGTGGAGGCCGAGGGTCCTCATCGCGAGGCGTAGGCCTAGTGGCTCGATCTCGTTTAGGTAGTGAACCCAAAGCTCATGCCTAAAGCGAGGTCGGCCTACTGTCACCCAGGGCTGACCCTCCTCAGTCATGCCCTGGTAGGGTCTCCACACCACCTACATTTGCATTCATGTCGTCAATAGTCATTAGTCAACCACCACATCATATACACATGCATATCATTCACACGTAAGGAAGGATTATGTACCAGTGAGGTGAAATAGTCTTGAAACTCCCGCCGAAGTACACGCAGCTCGTAAGAGTGCGGCGCTCCACTCACGAACGGTAGCCACCGCCGTGCTAAAGGGAAAACAACATCATTTCTCGGTTGGGGATCAACTCATCCCATCGAAATATGTAGATGGCTCCAAACCTGCATTTATTAGTTTGCATTAGTTATATACATCATTTCAAGTAACTTGCATTTGTGATCATTTAAAAAGGTCTTGCATACCTGAAGAAAAGGTGAGAAGCCGCTAACGGTCGTCTCTCGACCTGTCCCAGTGGATAGATCGGCCATCAAATGAGCCAGCAGGGTGGCTCCCGAGGCGTATTGCCTGACTCCCTCTAGATCCTCGAGTACGCTCAGGAATTGACAGTTGATGATGTCGCCTTTCGTCACCAGCATCAATCTCCCTAGCATCAGGAATAGAAATCTCCTCAAGTCAATATCTACCCGCTCTCTCTGGGTCAGGTCCTAGTTGTAAGTGGCGCTCGCTCTCTCGATCAATCTCTGCAACATCTGAAATAGAGTCTCCCTCGACCTCTGCCTACAGTCGCCTTAGCCCATGGCTATGGTCAGGTCAGTACGGTAGATGGTCCTGCACTCCCCCTCCGCCATGGTCTCCAATCCTAGTAAGCGTTGTGCTAGCTCACCATAATCGGGTAGGGTGACTCCGCTCACTGCCTCACCATCCACCCTCAACCCCGTAGTCCTAGCAACATCCTCTAAACTCGAAACCATGTGCCCCCATGGCATCAGAAATGCCCGGCTAGTCCTATCCCATCTCTCTCTCAGCACCTGGATGAGGGGCAGGTCGGGGCGGACAGGCTCTATACTAAGGAAGGGACAAGAAGTCAAGCACCAATATTGGTTAAATCATTGCAATTAGGTATATGCCAATGCAAGAAAAGCACTTAAGCCAGTCTTAGACAGAAGGTCTAAGCCATTAGCTTTTAGCAGTTGGTCCCAATAAGAAGTTAGGCGCCAACCCTGATGAAATCATTGGCATTGGGTATATGCTAATGCAAGAAAAGTGTTTAAGTCGATCTTAGACGGAAGGTCTAAGTTGTTGGGGTTATAGCAACTGGTCCCGACAAGAAGTCAAGCACCAACCTCGGTGAAATCATTGGCATAGGGTACATGCCAATGCATGGAAGTTGTTTGAGCTGGTCTTAGATGGAAGGTCTAAGCTGTTAGGTTTTACCAGCTGGTCCTAACAAGAAGTCAAGCACCGACCGTGATAAAATCATTGGCATTGCGTATATGCCAATGCAAAAGATAGCATTTAACCCGATCTTAGACAGAAGGTCTAAGCCGTTAGGTTTTAACGGCTAGTCTTGACAAGAAGTCAAACACCGACCTCGATAAAATCATTGACATTGGGTATATGCCAATGTAAAAGATAGCATTTAACCCGATCTTAGACAGAAGGTCTAAGCTGTTAGGTTTTAACGGCTGGTCCCGATAAAAAGTCAAGCACCAACCATGGTGAAATCATTGTAATTGGGTATATGCCAACACAAGGATAGTATTTAAGCTAGTCTTAGACGGAAGGTCCAAGTCGTTAGGTTTAAGCCATTGGTACCGACAAGAAGTCAAGCACCAACCTTGGTGAAATCATTGGCATAGGGTATATGCCAACATAAGGAAGTTGTTTGAGCTGGTCTTAGACTGAAGGTATAAGCCATTGGTTTTAGCAGCTAGTCCCAATAAATAGTCAAGCACCAATCTTGGTGAAATCATTGCCATAGGGTATATGCCAACGCAAGGAAGTTGTTTGAGCTGGTCATAGATGGAAGATCTAAGCTGTTGGGTTTTAGCGGCTAGTCCTGATAAGAAGTCAAGCACCAACATTGTTGAAATCATTGGCAAAGGGTATATGCCAATGCAAGGATAGCGTTTAAGCTGACCTTAGATGGAAGGTCGAAGCCATAGGGTTTTAGCGACTGGTCCCGAAAAGAAATCAAGCACCAACCTTGGTGAAGTCATTGGCAGTGGGTATATGCCAACGCAAGAATAGCATTTAAGCCGGTCTTAGACAGAAGGTCTAAGCCGTTGGGTTTTAGTGGGTAGACTCGACAGAAAGTCAAGCACCAACCTTGGTGTAAATCATTGGTATTAGGTATATACTAATGCAAGGATAGTATTTTAGTCGGTCTTAGACGGAAGGTCTAAGCCGTTGAGTTGTATTGATTCTCATAGCGAAAATCACAGTGAGACTTGATGGTGATATCATCAACATCAGGTTTTACGATGATGAAAGGATTCAGGTCTCATCTGGCCATAGACTAAAGGTGAAAGCCATATTCCTTGATTAAGACCAAAAGGCCATAGGCACCGAGTTAACGAAATCATCAGTGCTAGGATTGTACCGACACATGGAAATTAGGTGTTGCTGACTTAGACGTAAGGCTGAAGTCATAACCCCTCGGCTAATACTAGAAGAGGCCATGGGCGCCGAGTAAAGTGGCATCATCAACATTGGTATAATACCGAGCAAGAAATCACCTATTTCGATGGGATAGAAAATTGGCGTGAGGTCGCCACTCATTACAAGAGTCTTGAAGAGGTTTGTTCATTGTGGAATGTGGGTTTTAGCTGACCACGAAACTGAGGCAGTGACGCATGGTATAGCATTAGGTGCTTCCCATTGAGGGGTGAAAATTGAACTTTCCCTCGATGGTTGACAAGGACGTAGGCTCTTCCTTCGTACACTTTCCAGACCACATAGGGTCCTATCCAATTTTAGTTTAATTTGCCTTTTGGATTGTCTGCCATTACTTCTTTTCTTTTGACCATGACGAGGTCTCCTTTCTTGAATTTGCATTCTTTGACAAGCTTGTCAAACGCATGCGCCATACGGGCTTGGTAGACCTATATGTTCTGCTGGACTTTGAGCCATTGTTCTTCTAAATCGGGAACACGCCTTGCCATAAGGCGTTTGATGATGAGGAAACGCCCTGAGTTGGGACGTGACTAGAACGAGTCACGCCCCTGCCCTAGGCGTGAATTAAGCAAACCGACTCTTAGCGTATTCACCAAATTTTTTAGGATGTATATTCAATTAAACCACGATTGCTCATGCATGCAGGGATTGATGAGGACCCGCATCAACTGGGACATGGTTTGGGCAGCATACCACGGCCTCCCCGACTTTCAGCGAGCTAGGGTAGACGCGATGGGGTTTGGGGCCTTCTTGAGCATAGAGCCTGTTAGACCTGACCTTCCCCTTATCCAGGTGCTGAGGGAGAGATGGGATAGGACCAGCCGAGCCAACTACTACTGGTGCACTAGACACAACTGTCCAAAAGCTCGGGACACGCGGTCCGAAAGTCGAGGCTACCCACCTGTAAGTAGAAAGGGTGAGTCACAGCCAGACTCAGCAGGGGTCACACGGATCCCTGCCTCGCAACTAAGCACGCAGGCACGTAAGTATAAAAGTAATTAAGGCATGCATTTAATTAATACGCAAGCAGAGGGCATAATTTAACGCAGTTATAGCAAAGCTGTAAACCTAACTAAACAGAGCATACAGCTAATCTAAATGCCAATTACTCTATATGCTAAGTAATTTATATGCCAATACCATATAGGTACAACGTTAAAACTAACGCCAAGACCAACGGTAAAAGCTGACGTCAAAACCAACGTCAAAACTAACGTCAAAGCTGACATCAAACTAACCCTGCCAATAGGAGTATCCTCTACCAACCCGGTGATAGGAAAAAGAAGAGACACACTAGAAGTGAGAGACCAGATGCGTCCCCTGATGGCTTACACTGCAACTCAGGCAACTCGTGGTCAGCTAAACACAACCAACGAGAGGCATAAATAGTAACAGTACCGAACAAGGACTAGTCGGAGTGGCACTCATCAGTGTCAGTCCTACAGCCTCCGACCACGTGTGCACACACAGACTCTTGCCAGAAGTCAGGCCTCTACCTAGTTTTCCCATCCCGTAGGATGCAATGGTACAGCAGGGGCCCACGGTAACTAGCTCAAAAATCGTCAACGGGATCGCCCGTCCACCTTCCCTAGGTGGGACGACACTCTCAGTCGTCGGGCTACGACTAGTGGCTCCATCATAAGGTGAGAGAAAGCTATGCTATCGGGGTATAAAATAATGCCATAATTTTACAAAATAGTTTAAACCTGGTGAATATGCACTGTGGAAGGCATTAAGAGCTAAACATGCCCTTTTAGAATGCCAGAAAGCATAACGGACCAACACAGGGCTGTTACCATGCATAACAGATCAGGGAAGGGGCGTCATACATTACATAACGCGTCCCCCTACGTCCGTTATGCTCACCCGAACACTCAGGTGAACACAAGGCACAGATATGCAGACCATAACGCACTTGTGATAGCGCGTTATGTATAGTATAACGCATCTGCCCCAGTGCGTTATACCCTAATGTATGATGCCGTATAATCAGGAATGCAGAGCATAACGCACCAGGCATGGGACGTTATGCTGAGTATGACGCGCCTCTCGTGGCCGTTATACTCGCATGAGCTAAAACCGAAAACCCAGGGACCATAACGCACCGGGACTCATGCGTTAAGAGACATATAACGCATGGGTCTAGGTCCGTTAAAATCTCCCGAACACCAGGAATTCACAGGAAACCACGATTCGATGCATGATATAATGCATCGGGCAAGGAGCATTATACAATGCACGACGGATCTACCCTACACCGCCACACTAACCGCCTTACTAGTCAATGGTCAACGGTCAAACCGGTCGGTCAAGGGGATATGGCGGTCCACCAAAGGTGCGTTAAAGCCACCCAAACGTGGAAAATCCACAGAAAATCCCTGACCATAATGGTCAGGGACAGGTGCGCTATACTAACCACCTATCTACCGTTCCCAGGGGCATAACGGACTTGGAGTGGTCCACTATGAGGGCATGACGCGCCTTATAAGGTGCGTTATAGTCATGACGGTCACTAGGGTGACCGCCATGCGGTCTGGGCGACGAGCGGGTTTGGTTTGCGACAGCGCCGCTCCCCGATCGATAGAAATCGATGGGTTCGAGTACAAAAACCTGTAAAAACCATAAACCTGCTATGCCTTGCATCCACACAAGCCCACAGAAGCTAAAAATGTAATAAACATGCCCATGAACAATTAATAAATAATAATTAACATTAATTGTTCTATTTTTATCACATTTTAGGGCGGAACTAAACATGGATATTAATTGGGGCAAACGACTGTGGATGGATGTGCAAGTGGTGTGGAAATGATCCTAGCGAAGTAAGGAGTCCATCCCCCTATCTCTGACGTGACGAGGAAGCCGATTCGATGCCGAACGGGCGATGAAGGCAACGATGACCTCCCGACACCATGCGCCTCCACGTTCCACGGATCTTGGGAAGAAGGACGTCCACGCGATCCTCGCGACGAGACCTTCCCAACGGTACCTCCCGTGCCTCGATCAGCGGCTGTTTCGATCAAAACCGGGAGAAGAGAAGAAAAACCCCAAATTAAACTTAAATTTAACCAAAAGGGGATTTACCTGGAAAACGAGGTAAACGTCCACCATTCGCGACGCATGAGGCGTCAAAATGTTCCTGGCAAGATGAGGATCACATTCCCCTACCTCGATCGCGATGAAACCCGCCAGACGGTGCAGATCGGGCGACGGGGCACCGCGGTCCTTCTCGTCCCGTCTCGTCTCCACGCTCCCCGGCCTTAGTTAAAACGTTCCGTCAGTTGTTGCTCCATTTATTCGTTACTTCCCTTCTTTTTACCCTTGTTATATTGTCAGTATTATTCCTTTTCTGACAAAAATTCGACAGCACCTCCCCTTGACCCAGGCGTAAGGGAGAAGCGGGGGACGCGCCCACATGGAGTGGCGGAACCCAACGATTAGAGGTGAGCGTCCGAAGATGACAACACCTTGGATGGATCTCGAGAAACTCGAAGGAAGCAGTGCAGGGAGGGCTGCAAGGCTAGCCGTGGGCACTGGGGTTAAAGGGCAAGGGCTGGTGTGCCGGTCAGGAGGCCCAAGGGGTGTACCGCTGAAGGACTAACTGGGAGGTTGGGTTGCACCGGCGAAGGACTGTGCCGGTGAAGGGGATCCAGGCGTGAGGGGTGTGCCGGCCAAGGGTAGAAGGGAGTGTACCGGCCAGGGAGGCTGTGCCGGTGGAGGGGCTAAGAAGCTAAGGGGGGGCATCGGCCAGGGGCTGTGCCGGTGAGGAGGGGCCAAGGTGTGCCGCTGAGGGGAAAAGAACCAAGGGTGTACCGCTGGAGGGGTGCACCGGCAAGGGTTGGCTCAGGGGCAAGAGGGCCAGACGCTGGCTGGAAGGAATGAGTTGAAACGAGTGAGGGGTAAGCCCATGGGGCTTTCGAGTTTAGCCTAGCTGGAGGGAGAGCTCCGGTGAGGGAGAAGAGAGGTGGGGACTGGGTACCCAGGAGATAGGGGAGGCACGACAAGGTGAAGATAGAAAAGCCCTCGCCCAAGGTGACGGGACCCTTGACAGAAGAAGAAGAACACACCGCCGGGGGTAACGGGGAGAAGCCATTAAACACACACAATGCCCAAACAGGCAGGGACAACGGAGAAACTCAAGGGAACAAACTTTCATTCACGTAGAATACGGAGTAATTATTATAGCAGAGGAGAGGAAAGTAGGAAGGAGGAGCGAAAGAAAGAAGGGGAGAAGTTGGGGTCAAGAAGGGGTGACGACACCCTGCTCTTCCCCGCTCTCCCTGCTACACCTCTCTCTCTCTCTCTCTCTCTCTCTCTCTCTCCCTTCCTTACTCTTTCCTCTGGTGGTGGCGGAAGGGGGAAAGCTAGGAGCCCTCCTTCTTCTTCCTCTTCTTCTCCTCCTGGCGCTGGTATCCTCGGTTCTTTCCAGGGGAGCACTCTGTGTGGCGTGGCCTCTTGTGTGTTCCTCTGGAGTGTAATCCCTATGTCCCCCCTTTTCCGCAGACAAGAAAGGCCCTTTTATACCCCCTTCACCGCAGCGGCCTTGAGTGGTGGGAAATGTCTCATTAAGTGGGGATTTGACCTCCCGTAGGGTGATTGATAGCCAGCGTGGCTGTTCCCTGGGGTGACAGCTCAGCTGTGCCCACTACGCGCCAAGAATCCCATCGGGTGGCGTGAGATCTTCCATGTCAGATGGGCATGGGGAGGCCGTGTCGCTGGAGGATAAGGCTGTGCCGCTGAGGGGGCCCGAGCAGCTGTGCCGTTGAACGGGCTTCGTGCTGTGCTGCTGAAGAAGCCTTCACAGCGTGCCGTTGAAGATGCCGTTGCAGGGCTTGACGTGTGCCGTTGAGAGGCTTGTGGGTGTGCCGTTGAAGGCACTTGAGTGTGCCGCTGAGGGCCACTTGGGGCGTGCCGTTGAAGGCTACGCCAAGTTGTCCTTGAAGAGGACTGAGTGTGCCGCTGAAGGGCACGGGAGAGTGCCGTTGAAGGCCATTTAGGGTGTGCCATTGAAGGCACTTTGGGTGTGCCGTTGAAGGGGCACTTGGGGCGTGCCGTTGAAGGCCACGCCAGGCTTTCTTGAAGGGGCCAGGGTGTCCCGTTGAAGGGCAATTAGAGGTGTGCCGCTGAAGGGCATTGCATGTGTGTTGTTGAAGGGCACTGATGTCGCACCGTTGAAGGGCACGTGGTGTGCCGCTGAAGGAGCGATAGGAGCGTGCCGCTGAAGGGGCAACGAGTGCGATAAAAGGCATACTTTGGGCCCGTTTTAGACCCGATTGACGATCCGTTTGATTTTCTTCGGGGGCCTTCGAGCAGTGAGCTTCCCCAGGGGTTGACTTCTCTTCGCTGTCGTGATTCCGGGGACGGCTTCACGGCAGCCTTTTGTTTGTTCGGAGAGTTCGGACGGGACGTGCTCTCCAGGGTCTCTTTGGTTGAAGCTATTATTGCTGCTGGACAGGCATGGACATATGGATGTTCGATTTCGCACGTCCACAGCCTCCTACTGTGGCGGCTCCAGTCCGGGCCAGGAGGAAGAACCAACTAGAGGGTCTGACGTAGCGCAGCCAGTCAGTGTGTGCACACGTGGTCGGGGACTTCAGACGCGTGCTGACGAGCACGACCCCGACTAGACCCTTGTTAGTGTTACTTGTGTGTGTCTCAGTTTCCGCCTGGGGCGAGTAGGGAGACAGTTCCCCTTTCCAACCACGAATCCCAAAAAAATATCCAGCCCAAAAATTCTTTATTTTCGATTTTTAGCATTTTCTTCATTCCACCTGTGTCAATCTGCCCCCTGTGCCGATCTAATTCCAAAAAGTCACCATACGACCCATCACCTCACCTTAACCTCCACCAAATTGCATGAGAATTTAACTGGAGATTCTGTCCACCACATAAAACGTCCCATATTTTTTGTGAATTTAGGAATTTTCTATCCCCTCTTAAAAATTATTGCAACTCCCAATTTTCTGTCTGATCACAGTGTTCCAGACCCGACCCCCGTCTACTCTAAATTCCACAAAAATTCCATACCTCCATAAAAGCCCACATAAAAATTATCCCCGTTCTCCTGACTTCCAGAGATAAAACTTTCATGAAGGACACTCCACCCAGATCCCTCCTTAACCACCCGGTCAACCCATGTTCTCAGGAAACCCCACTTTATGTCCTGTCAACCCCCATCCAGTGGAATAGCAGCTTATAAAATCTGTCACGGCCGGCACTGAAGCTTCAGAATTATTTCTTCCAACTGGGGTTGAAGTATTTTGAAAGGGCTTTCCAACGCCACCAGTCTCACGTCGATCCGACGTCGGCACTGCTCGCAGTAACGATTCTCGTCGGGTCGCGCGCTGCCAAACAGCAGCTCTGGTTCGTGGACGACACCCGGCGATCATCCCCGGAGCAACTGCCTCACCTCCCGTGGAGTCGAGCAGCCCACCATCATCCCCAGGAACACCCAATCAGGAACCACCGGTGTAGCAGTGACCTCTCGGTGTTCCCGACCCGCCAACCAGGACGTGGGCCCCACAAGCGCTAGCACTTGCCACAGCCAAAGCGGCCCCGAGTGCTGCCCGTCAACCCGAACATGATACTCCCGGACCCGTGTGTAGCCCTTTACCTCCCTACGTGGAGTGGGTAAAGTTTTCACTTCTGTAATTATTATTGATTGTTATACCGGGAGTACGAGTTTCGGCTGGGGTCATCTTCCCCACGCCCGGAGCGTGGAGGTAACTCCGCCACCCCCTTGTAGTCGTAGTTATTTGCTTGCTTAGTATATGCTTATATTACCGCTGCTAGAGAGCATGTCTTAGGGTCCATAGCTCGATCTATTTACTTCACTACTGTGAGAGAGAGCGAGCCATCTCGTGACCCGACCCGAGCACGAGGTTGAGAGTTAACCACCCTAGCTCATTGCCGATTTCTCAACCGTGCACGTCCGAATGCTTCCCTCGCATGGAATGAACGCGAGCTTGCTAGAGTCTTAGGTGTGCATCTCACCTTGGTGTCGCATCGGCGTCCATCGTCCCGCATCAATGCCGGAGGTGAGACTAGTGCTGGATCGTCCGAGGCTGACTAGGGAATGGACCTTAGAAGGCTGTCACCACTCGGTGGTCAACGGAGGTCACAGTAGCTCAGAGTTCAGGCCTGGCCCAGACTGCCCCTGTCTGGAACAGAGTCTTAGATGGCTGTTGCAGAAGCTGCTCTGGGTGCTCCCAGACTTCGATCGAGGTGGGGTTGGCATTGACGCGACCGTGGTCAAGGCAGCTTCGATGTAGAATAAGCGGTACCACAAACAGAGGTCAGAGGAGAAATCTCTTATCAGAAGAGTGAGGGCCTATCCAACCTAGGCCTGACTAGACCAGTTTGCGCGCTTCGACGTCGTTGGCTGGAACCGGGTGCTCTGGAGGGCTATTGACCTCCTTCTTCCTGGAGGCGATGGGGTACTTGTAGAAGTATGTCTCAGCCAAGTGTCGCTCCAGGAATCACAAGGGGGAGGCCGGGGGAGCTTTTGCACTGAGTCTCTGGTTGTCTGTGTGGGAGAAACTACGTAGGTCACCGAGAATTGCTTTTGCGGATAGCCCTGAGATAAGAAGAAAGCAAGACTACTCTCATTGCGAAGTTGATAGGAAGATGAATCCGTCGGTATATGGTACACCCCCTGAAGACTCACGATGACAATGCTGTAGCCTCTGCAATCCGCTGGTACATTACTGCCTGCGAACTGGGATCAGCTTGTGGATGAAGATGGCTGTGGTGGTGGGGATCGGCAGCAAGGAGGATGTGTAGGAGGTGGGGTGTGTGACTAGGGGAGGGTGTGGAGGCTGGGAGGGGTGTGAGAGAGGTCTCCATGGGGTGGAGGAGGGAGAGAGATTCAAATCCAGCCTAGGGTGGAGTCCCTTCAGCCTAGGGGAGGTAGAGAGATGCTTGGGGAAGGGGAATGGGTAGTTGGGGGTTAGATGGTGGGGCAAGGATTGGTGGAGGTTCTCTTGGGACTGGGGTGGAGTAAAGAGGGGCTGTTGGGGACTTAGAATGAGTTAATGGAGGGGGAAGAGAGAGAAAGTAGGTGGGAGGTGGAGGAGAGAGAGAGGGGGGCGCCCCCTTCCCTTGAAGAGAGAGAGATATGCATCGTCCATCCTCGTTTGCTTGCCATGCTCTCGGGATAGTGCACCGGGCTCCACATCTTCAATGTTGATCGACTGTGTCCTTTTTCTTTGTGAACCCCAGTCACCAGTCAAGAAACTCCTTATGTCCCGTGGTTGTCGAGTCGTAGATGAACCACCACTCCCTGATGCTTCGGTTCTTGTCGCCTCACGACTTCACATTCTCGCCTCCTGGGGATGTCTCGCCTCTTCCCTACTCTGACGTTGTGATGACCCAGATCCGGGATACCGAATATACCCGATAGGACTACCGAGTAGACCCGATGCCACTTGAAACCCGTGAAGCCTCCCAAGAGATGTAAAGCTCCAAAGGGATAAAAGAATTGTTATGTAGTACATTGAAGCCACAAAGATATAACATTAAGCAATTAAATTTTGTTAGATTGGTCTGCTAAAATAGCAGAAATAAAATTACTTTTTAATTAGCAGTTTACATTTAACAATTACACCAGAGTCCAGTCCAAAGGAAAGATGAGCAGTGCAGTCCAAGTACAGTCGACAGAAAGGAAAGACGTATACTGAGGTCGATGGAAGCCCGACGCAGGTACAGCTGGCAGCTATGGACACGCCATACTTGGAACCGCGAAAGCAGAACGACGCTACCCACTTGAAAAGTAGGGGTGAGCCTCGTGTCACTAGCTCAGTAGGGGTCACGCGGATCCCCACTGAAAAACACGCAGTAACACGAAACAGTAAACAACAGGTACTAAAGCAGAACAACTAAACTACAAAGCTGCAAAGAAGAGGTAGTGGGAGTAGGGAACAGGCAAGGAAGAGGGAAGCTGAAAGAAAAGGGAAAAGTCGTACCGAACGAGTGCGGCTGCTGAACTAACCTCAGCTCCCAAGCTACTCCTAACAGCAACAGAAGGGCGAACTCTGAACTGGCGAAGTCAGAAGTTGCCGATCTGTTGACAAGACACCAAGCAAGTGAAGGCCTGCAAGGAAAAAGGGAAAAGATAAAAGCCCTAGAAAAAGTATAGGCAGACTAGATAGAAAGCACACACGACTCGATTGTCATGCACGCTCATCTAGACATGACCACATGCACAACTAAAATGTCGTGCACATGACACAACACTACACTAAACTCGGGCAAAGGCACAAGGAGGCTGACTCAGAAAGGTCACGATGCTCGAAAAACACGAGAGTCACGCAGAAGTCACGTGTCACGTGTCTGAAGTACTCCCCTCACTTGAAGAATAGCTAGCTATGTCTACTGACATCTTATGCTGCGCCTACAAGTGTCTCGTCTGCGCTGCTACCTGAAGAAGCACGACAGAGACTAAGACACGCTGAGAGCCAGAACAGGAACTACAGTCGCGAGTGACTAGACAGGGTAATGCACGTTGGCGTCAGTCCAAGCCCCTAACCACGTGTACACACACTGGCTCATTGCCCTAAGCCAGGCCTCTAGCTAGTTTTGTCCCCCAGCGGATGCTACTGCAAAGCAAAGGAGCCCATGGAAACTAGCTTAAAAATCGAAAACCAGGAAGTGCCCCACCGTAAAGGCCATCACATCGAAACGTGCTGTAAGGATATGACTAGTGGAGGATCATGAGACACAGACTCTAAAACGCGAGTGCTGGAGTATAGATAGGTAAAGAAACACTATCGCATGTACTACGAAGCACCAATGGCAGCACAAGAAACTGTCGACAGACTCAGGACAAGCCAACTAGATCTGAAACTACAACGATCCTTGAGTCTCATGACTCGGAGTCAAGATCATGGTACAAAGCGGAACAAGCCGCCAATCGGTCTAATCCTAAGCCAGAGAAAATGACTCACCGTAAGAAATGACTCATGGAGACCTGAGGGAACACCGAGAATCCTCAGCACACCTGGATACACAGAATGAGGTAAGACGATACCTCATGGCATCCAGAACCATGTCTCGAACTGGATAGAACCATCGAGACACACACGAGGTCACCTGTCAACCACTGGGTCACACAGGGTTGACCAGAACTAGACAATGACATTAAAAGTAGTACAGATGACTGCCCATGGTAAGAACACTCCTGGCCACCTTATATCATGGTCATAGCCCTCATAGGACATCAAGCGACATCCACGGGACAATGGGCAAACCATAAGGTCAAGCCAAGATATATAGAAATCAGAACGTCAGGAAACGACACTCAGACACCACTCTAGGACACGTTCCTAAGATAGACAGACACGAGACAAGCCATCACGGCCAACGAATGAGACAACAAACAAGACTCACTGGGTGGTCAGAAGAAGGCCGCTCGGTGAACTGAACGGTCCAGATGGAGGCCGTTCAAAGAGGGATGAACGGTCTAGAATGGACCATTCAAGGGGGATGAACAGTTGGGGGCCAACCGCTCAAAAGAACTAACCCCTAGACACTAAAAGGGATGGACGGCATACTAACGTGGGAGGAGTTCCAAGGGTCACATGATATCATTTGGGAGCCTTTTCTTAGTGTGATAATGGGGTGACTTTTGAGATGATGTGTTGTCGTTAAGAGGCTATTTTTTATACTCCTATAACCCCCTTGAGGGTTATCAATTTAGCAATGAGAATTTGAGTTTATTCCCGTGTTATCAGTTTAGTTAAGAGAATTATCTCTTCTATTTGGTGTGAGAGAATGATCTACTATTGTCACCTTTTGAACTCCGATTAAGCCGACTCTTGATAGTCTCAATAGCAGTTGGTATCAAAGCTTAGGTTCTGCTGTGTACCTTGGCGAACTCACTGACTTTATGACCGACCAATGATGCCATGGGCGAAGGATATCACCGATGCATGAGCGTGACATCCGTGACATAGAGATGGACAATTTAAGGAGTCAATGTCCAACAACTCCAAGAACATCTTGCTCGCTATGAATCTTCGTTTCATGAGAGTTCATCTCATGAATCGAAGGAGCATGCGGATGACATTAATCCTTTCCACTCGAATGTTTATAGGGAGTCAGATGAGGGTGTGTCATCAAGGCGCAAGCCTAGAAGGATTTCTCTCAGTCCAACTGAGATTTCGATCTTAAAGTAAACATGCCCAACTTCAAAGTTCAAATGCGACTAAATGAGTTCATTGATTGGTTTAACACCGTTGAGTGAGTCTTTGAATACAATGAGATTTCAAAACATTGAAAGGTGGAGATTGCAGCCATCATGTCAAAGGAACATGCTTGAATGTGGTGGGAACAACTCAAGGTTCGATGAGCACGAGATGAGTCTTGGGAGAAGATGAAAAGAGAGATGAAATGTAAGTTTCTTCCTAAAAATTAGCTCCAAGATTATTTTCTTAAGTTATATTATTGCAAGTAAGGTGCTCGCTCCGTGGAGGAGTATACGGAAGAGTTTGATCAACTTATGATTCGTTGCGAAGTGGCGGAATTGGAGGAACAAACTATTGCTTGATTCTTTGTTGGCCTTTGTAAAAAGATTAGTGATGTTGTCCAACTCTAGGCCTATTGGACATATCACGATGTCTTTAAACTAGCTGTCCGTGTAGAGTGCCAACTTCAACAATGGAAGGAGTTATAGTCAACAAGTTGGACATCCAAACATGGGCAATCTTCTAATCGGGGGAGCGGAGCTCAAGATAAACTTTTTATTCCTCTCTCCAAGGGCCCTCTTATTGTAGGAAGGCCAAATCCTCAATCTGACAACCACGTTGGCTCTTCGGGGGCTACTTGCTATTAAGTGCTCGGGAATCGGCCATATGGCCTCTGAGTGCCCGGACCGCAAGATTATATCCCTTGCAGAAGAAGCACCTTTAGAGCATCATGAACTTGAGCCTTCGCCACAAGGAGATGAATACGAAGGAGGAATTGTCTATAGCGATCATGGAGAGGCTCATATGATCCGTCGAGTCATGAATGTTGTTCGACAACTCGACGGCAACAATCGACTACCAAAATCAGATCGTGGTTTAGTAAGTAGCCATGGGACGGGGGATGACAACAGCAACAAAAAGTTGACCCCTTCATCCAAGCTGAAAGCCGATTCCATCAAATGATCATGATGCTGCTACACATGGGGAGAATTCTTGCAAGTTTTGCCTTCAGTAGGCAATGGAAACTCGTGAAGTTGTGCTCCTGACGGAGCAAGAGATGGCATGTGCTCAAGCAATTGTGGTTGGCTATGCCTTGCCCAACGTTGATGCCCTTGTTGCATAATTGTTCTTGGGCATTATAGGATCTCTTACTCATGCTGATGCGACTGCTTATATTTGCTTTCTTGTTCCCACTGGTAACAACATCTCCAGATCCAGCAAGATAACAGGAACGAACATGGATCAGTCTCCTTTCACCTCTCTTTGAACGTTGGCAGGGTGGTCGAAAAATTGAAACTCTGGGCTGTTGGAACCCAGAATAGGAAACAGACAGACCTGAAGCTGGAGTTGGACGAAAATGTTAAAAATAGCAGATAGCGGATTTTTGGGCAGGGTTTTTTTGTGGAGTTCAAGGAGGACGTGGGGAACCTACCAAAAAATATTCAGCTCCAGAGGATCACGGGGTGGAGAGCAAAAATTCTGGGACCAAGGTGCTATCTTGAGTGGACAGAACACCGGCGGCGACGATGGCGGTGCGATGGCGGTGAGAAGAACGGCGGCGGCGGCACCGGAGATAGGTTGAGAAGATTCAGAAGATGGGATTTGGGGGTTCACAAACCCTGGAGATCAGAGGAGGGGGAGGAGAGAGGGGCGCCCTTGGGCTATGCTCTTGGCAATTTCTTCTTCAAATGCTTCATTAATTACAATAAATGGAAAATACAAGCTTTTATAGTCCCATGTCCAAATACAATATCAACCATTGGATCTAGGGCTATAGATTGAAGGGTCTACAAGGCCGCGCTGCACAATCTCACCAGAGGGCTTGCCGTTGACCTGGCATCCCGCGGAATTCTGGTTAACGCTCTTGCTCCCGGGTTCGTCGACACGGCAATGTCCCGCCTGCCCGATGGTTCAAGTGAATACGACACGGACTGGTTCAGATCGGTGTACGTGGAGCATGGCCGCATTCCGTTGCGCCGTCCCGCGCGCGCCAGCGAGATCGCCCTCGCGGCCGAGTTTTTTGTTTCCGAGGCGAACACGTACACCACCGGCGTCGTCCTGCCGGTTGACGGCGGATTGCTCGCCACTTTCTGATTCGAGTCCACCGTGGCGCACGCGGTGAACAGTTCAGTGATCACGTTTCACCCTTTTAATTCTTGACTGTTTGCGCTATTCGGGTTTATAAAAAGGATAACGTTTCATTAGCCATGTGGAGTCGGCCCTGCCGATTCGACGAAACAGTGCATGTAACCCGAACTGCTTCACCTTCCCTTCATTGGATTCGAGCAAGAGGACGCAAAGATGCGATCATCTCGGAAGTTCACGCGTTTCACGATTCTGTTTCTGGCGGTGGCGGGCCTTTTGGGTACCAGCCTCGCCGTCGCTCCGCTTTCGGCCCAGGCCGCCGGGACGACGTACTACGTCGACAACTCGTCCGGTTCTGGCTGCTCTGACAGCAACGCCGGAACGAGTTCGACTGCACCATGGTGCACGTTCACGCCGGCGAACAGCCTGACTCTCGGTGCTGGCGACAGCCTCTTGCTCGCCCGCGGTGACTCATGGGCACAAGAGCTCACCTTGACAATGACCGGCACCGCGGCCGCCGTTGCAACTCTTGGCGCGTACGGCACGGGTGCGGCACCGGAGATCCTCGCGAACAGCTCAAACACCGGTATCGCGCTCACGAACCCGAACAACGCTGTGGTCACCGGCCTCGACATCGGCCAGCACACATCGCAAATCACCGGGGGACTCGCGTACGGCGTAGTCGCGACTTACACGACTCTCGGCAACTCAAACCTGACCTTCACGAACCTCAATGTTCACGACAACTGGCAGATCGGCGTGTTCGTTCGCTCGACCGCGACGCAGAGCATCACGCAGACCGCTCTGACAGGACTGACCTTCTCGAACATCACGACCAGCCACAACGCCCAGGGCATCGCGATTGCGGGCCAGGGCACCATCACGGATGAACCGGCGACACCGACCCCGACCGCCGACGAGAACAAGATCTTCGAGAACGTGCTCGTTGACAACATCTACCAGAGCCACGATGACGCCGACCAGGCGCCAAACCGGGTATCCGCATTCGGTGTCCCATGCGTCGGGCTGACCCTGCAGGACGCGTCGAACATCATCGTTCGCAACTCGATCCTCGACTCCGAAGCGGGCTGCCGCACTGGAGTCGGCACAACGTCACTGTTCCTTGGTGTGGTCAACGGCGTGATCCTCGCCAACAACGAGATCATCAACACCCCGAACACCGAGAACTCCGACATGACGGCCATTGACTACGAGGCCCGCACCTACGCAGTGACGGTTGCCGGTAACTATTTCGCCAACAACTACGGTGGGGCGCTCGAGTACCTGGCGATTCATGGCACGGCCGACTACGACTCCGGCCACCTGACAACCGCCAACGTCTTCGAGAACAACGGCGTCGCGCACACCATCCCGTACACCGGCTACGGCGCGATCACGCAGCTCGGTGGCAGCATCGTGCCGTCGGCGACCATCTCCGACAACCTGTACTCCGAGCCGTTCGGGTTCACCACGGCCGACGATGGTGGGACGATCAGCGGATTCACCTCGACGAACAACATCTCGATCGACTCGACAGCGAACATCTACGCTGCCGAGCCACAGTTCAACTCGTCGCCGTGGGGCTACCAGTCGGGCTCCGGCTCGAGCTGGACGGCACTGACGTACAACTCGACCACCAACAACTACACAGGATCGGGCGTCACGATCGACAAGTCGACGCTGACCCCGTCGGCTTCGACGGGAGCTGGTGTCACCTGGACGGCCCCCAAGAGCGGCGTCATTAGCATTCGTGGTGCGGCTATTACGAACAGCGGCACCGCATCGGCGCTGGTCACCCAGAACGGCACCTCGCTCACATCGGCTACCGTGCCGACCACCGGTGCGATTCTCAAGGTCGATGACCTTGCGGTCACCGCGGGCGACGTGATCCGGTTCTCGGTCGCTGCTGGCGCGAGCACAGTCAGCTGGGCTCCGTCGGTCGCGTATACGTCCGCCTCGTCCGGATCCGACGGCCCCGGCCAGTGGACGTTCTCCGTCGCTGGTAACACCGAGGGTTGGACGAGCAACGCCGCGGCGACCATCCAGCGCGGGTATGCCACGGTCACCACTCCGACCGGAACGACGGACCTCGATTCGGCCGATGGACTCGGTTTGTCGGCAACGACCTACACTGCACAAAAAAAAAAAAACTTTTTTAAGGTTTACCCGGACCAAGTTGGGCCCTCAACTTGGTCCCGCCTAAACCCTTCCTGACCCTTCATCTCCCCCTATAAAACCCCTTGGAAGCTCAAGGGGAGATGATAACCGACAGCATCACCGAATGCACTCAGACGCAGGCATACTCCTGCAAGTAAGGACGGACACAAGGAGCTTAGTATGCGCGGTTGGCTTGTAAAACGGCTTACACACGCCGAGGGTATGTCACTCGTACTCCCCTCATACGGCGTTCAGTCATGATACGCAAGTCCATCCTCGCCACACGCAAGGCGTTATGACGACGACAAATACACCCTCACCCCGGGTCTGCCCGCGTACGACGACCCACAACGGCCACGTATACGCCATGACGTCGCACCTACCTCCGTCACGGAACCGTGTGCCCCTCGCTCGCTTCGAGCCGGCCACCGACCGCTCTGACCTCTGATTCGAGTGACCCGGACCTTGGCCTGGAGATGCCATCCCCGGGACCGGCCTCGATTTTCCAGTGTAAAGATGCTCGCTTCTTTTAGGGATCCGTACCCGACTGCTCACCCCGAGCCGCGTCCAATCCCCGCCCAGTTATCAGCCAGTATCTCCTCCGGCCACCGGTCTAGTTTTTTTTTTTTAAGGAAATACACTGAATTGCTCTACTTTACAATCACATACAATATCTACCAGGGGCAAATGATCCAGGCAAGAACCGAAGCGCCCACAAGAAATCAATATAAAAGCTGCCATGTTCAGTGCAAACAAAATGTAATTCAAAAACCAACTCATCTCATTTTTAAAGCTCTGATTTTTTATTTCTGCATCTACTCGTAGTGGAAAAAGGAACCAAACTTTTATTGATATATAACACATTGACAGGTTGTTCTGGATACCAGGTCGCATCATCAGCAACTCTCAATGCTGCTTAGCCTTCATTAATTAAGGGCATCTGCGAGTGAATGTAAACTCGCAACTGGCATCTATCGCTAGCAACAGCAAATGCACCAGATTCTGCATCAGCTGCAATGCATGAAATGCTTTCACCTGAAAATGAAAATAAAATAACATGATAAATTGCTTTTCATAGTTGAAGTAGTTTTGAAAAACTACCAGTTTAAACTGTTAGAAGGCATGTTTATGGATATGTAGGTATAGGGGCAGTAGATTTAGGAGTGTGCAAGTCTCCATGTTTGTCTTTGTGGTGATCTCACTTGTCGGAAACTCAACTAGGAAACAGTAAAAACTAATTATTGCAACATGAAAAAGACAACAATTTAAAAAGTGATCAGCTAAGGTTGGGAAAGGACATAGTAGATATCCAAGACACGTTTATGCTAACCAGAATTTGTCAAAAGAAAATGAAACAACATATTCGGTGAAAGGACCAAGCCATTCAACCCTTTCAATTATGAACCCTTGAAGAACAGTTTTCGAAAATGGGACCACACATCTCAGGAATATGCAAAAGCCTACTGTACTAAGCCAAACGGTACATTCAACTGGTTCTAAATCATATTCCATACACAGATTAATGCATCTTTTTAGGGAAACAGATAGATGACTTACCATTAAAACAGTTCAGATCGACTAGTTTATTTCCAGTGGTCAGTTCCCAGATGTACACACAACCATCTGTTGTCCCAGTAATCCCATGACCAGGTAAGGCTGATATAGAGAAGGCCCTGAAAATTGCAATGTAAATGGCAAATAAAATCAAACTCAGCTTTTGATGAACAATTAATATCGAATATCTAGAAGCAAGGAAAAAATTGAGCAACAGGCCACCATACCAAACAGTCCAACTAAATCTTAACGAATTATTATGAAGTTGATCTCCAGGATCCTTTGGATATCTATCTTTAATGTCTGCTAATAAATGCTAGAGAAGCTCTCACCATACCCTGTCCAATGACCACAAACTCAAGGAACACAAGTGCTGAAAGATCCCCGAATACAGCAACTCTCACCATTGTCAACATACATTTTTTCACCACCGAAAGTTTTGGATATCTCGTTAGCCATAAACCTAAAAACGTAGTGAGTAGCTATTAAATAGGATCCTGTTTAGAGCTCCTTTTCTCATCACCTTCTCATTGTCATCATAAGACTTGTCATCTATGATTGGCTGGATCAAATGAAGCTTCTAAAAATATTATCAGGCCTTTCTGAAATATTGACATCTGATGTCCACCCATTACAGGGTGTTGCCACATATTTGGCCAATGTAATTTTGAACATGTAAAGGCTCCACCAAGTATACCATGAGAACATTTGGCAGGTAAGAAAACTATGTAATCAGTTGTGCAATTTAAGGTTGTACAACAAGCGAGAAGCTATCTCATGTCCATCTGGATCTTGTTTTTTCCCTTTTCTCCTTTTTCTTTGTTGGAAGGGAAGGGTGAGGGTGGTGGAGGTCCTCCTAAACAAAAATTAACGCTAATATTGTCATACACACAAATACACTAAAAACAAGTGCAATATTATAACAAAACTAAAACAAGTAATTAAACAACCAAACAAGTCAATTACGTAATTCTATAACAAAAAAGTGTTTCAAATAGTCAGTCTACCATCATAGTCATAAATCTCTGTGTGTGCGTGTGTGAGACAGTGAGAGAGAGAGTAAGAGAGGGAGATAGAGTGAGGGAGAGAGAGATAGAGAGGGGCTCGACCCCTCCCTCTCACCGTGAGAGAGATAAAGAGGGGGCGAGAGTGTGTGTGTGTGTGACAAAGTGGAAGAGAGGCCAACCCCTCTCTGTGAGTGCGTGTGTTACAGAGAAAGAGTAAGAGAGAGAGAGGGTGAGGGAGACGGCGAGAGAGAAATAGGGAGAGGGAGACAGAGTGAGGAAAAGGGAGACAGAGAGGGGCTCGGCCCCTCCCTCTCACTGTGAGGGAGATAGAGGGGGGGAGAGAGAGAGAGTGATAGATGGAAAGAGAGTATGACATGGTGGGAGAGGGGCCGAGCCCCTCCCTTTGTGTGCGTGTGTTAGAGAGAGAGTAAGAGAGGGAAACGGAGAGAGGGAGACGAAGAGAGACGGAGACAGCGAGAGAGGGAGAGGGAGACAAAGAGAGAGGGCTAATAGAGGTCCGTCGTCGCCACTTGCCCGCCGGAGGCAGCCGTGGCCGCTCGCCGCTCGTCGGAGGCCACCGTTGCCGCTCGCTCGCCTGCCTAAGCCGCTAGAGGTTAAGGTTTGTGGGTGGGAGGGGGCGAACGCTCGACGGGGTGGGAGGGCTTGAGGGATAGTTTAGCAGCCGGATCCGTTTAAAATGGGTCTGGTGACCCGATACACGAGTGGCAAGAACGGCAAGAAAAAAAAACACTTCGCGAGGCGGGGTGAGGTGGGCGAGGCGGGGTGAGGCGAACGCAAGGCGACAACAGCCGTGGCAAGGCGCATTGCCACCGCCTCGCCCCGCCTCAGCGCCTAGGCGCGATTTCGACTACATAGCTTAGGAGGCAATGATCTTTTGTTAGTTTTGACAGGGATAAAAGAGTCAAGTCGAATGTACTGCTCTCTATAAAAGGGGAACCATTTCTTGTATTTAGAGATGGAATGGAATCAATGAACTAGAATAGAAAATGAGTTTCTTATTGGGTGAGAAACACTAACTTTGTGAGGGAGTCCCCAAGGGGGAAGTCTGTTAGGGGAGAGGTGAGAGACCCCAGCTGCAGCCACCATCATCTTCATGTTTGCCTCGGCATCTGTGCAACCCATCTCATCTCCATGTCGTCTTCTTCTCCACTTCCCCCTCCTCTCTTTCCACTCTCTTCCTCTTCCTCCATTCTCTCTGATGTGCATGAACTGGAGAAGCCCATCCCCTCGGGGACCACATTGCCTCTTCTCCCAATGCATCACATAGTATGCATCAGTTGCCGGCGGGACACCATCGCACTGACCAGCTCCCTCTCGCCTTCCCATTCTCACAGATTCAGCCCTCTCATCCCCTTTGTTTTATTCACCTTAGAGTACAGCATTGAATGCTTTCTTTTCTTTTGATTTTAATAATACCCGATAAAAGTTTCCGACTCGAAGCCCACCTTTTCTTCATTTCTTTATTCTTCCATAGAAACCTGTGACCATCACGGTTCCATTCTCATCTTCCCTCTCACCATTTTAAACCATTTCTTTATCCCACCCACGAGGAGAAGCATCAATGCCCTCCTGCCTTTCTTATCTATTCTTTTTTATTCACCTTTCCTTTGAATCTGTTATTTTTAAACACCATGCAACATTAAATGCTCAGCTCCTTGCTTTTGCTCCAAGTTGTCCAACCCAAGGGGCAGCAACAGCTGCAGCCCCTCCAGGCCAGGGCCGTCCCCACACCAGCAGCGATGAGCTGCAATATCACCGTGACCTACAGCAAGAAGCAGGCGACTCTGAGCTTGGGACTGTGCGCCACAGGCTGGACTCACCATGCCATTCACGTCATTCACGGGTGTGTCTCGCGGGAATCACAGCCAATGCCGTCATCCCGCATCACAGTGGGAATGGGTTTCAGACCACCCTTTTTGCTAAGACATGCCTTGGCAAGTGAAGGTCCTATGCAATCTATTTGTCTGGAAACAAAGAATTTTCAAAACTCTTCTTCAAGATGATGATTCAACAAAAATGGCATGCCCGAATTCTAGACCTCTTTAGTGGTAAAAATTCCATCAGTATCTATTTAGAAGACAGAACATTGTCTTATTTATTACAATTATCTGATTTCAACACAAATTAACACCTTACCCACAGTACATTGATTCAGTTTTTCTTAACACATTGATTTTGTTCAAAAGCAGATGAAGAGGAAAAAAGTATAAATGGCCCTCTCCCAACAAAAACCATCTAGGTACACCAAAAGGCTATGAAAATTCAAATTATGTTTATTTGCCAAAATTGGAGTTTATTGGGTTAACTCGGAGTTAGGAAGAACCAACCCATAATTGGCATAATTGGACCCTAATTCGTGACCTAATGGGCTTAGATCGAACCCTAAACCCTTGGCCCATCTAGGATGATCATTTTCCCTTGAAAACCCTAACCATAGAGCCCCTAATTTTAGATGGCTGCATTTAAATCGGCCAACTGCAAATATCTCATGAATTTTCCTCCCCGAGTTTCCAAGATCGAAGCTAGGACCCTAAGGGTTCCCACAGCTCTATAAATTGGGGGCCATGCCCCCAGCAAACCCTATTTTGCTTGAGCGGTCAGTGGCATGCAAGATCGAGGGAGGATTCATCAAGTCGAGGCAAGGTCATCAAGGGTCCCACCATCTTCCTTGTCCTCGTTTTAAATCCAGTAAGTTAGGTTTTCATTAAGGCCAAATCTTCAATAAATTATATCATCATGTGTGTCTTTGAGTGCTCTTTCAATTGATACCATGTTACTTAATTTTTGCTCAATAGATCAATCGAAACCTAGTTTTGAGTCAGGGTGTGTCAAAGTTTGCCGAAAGGCAAGGCTCAATTTCAAATCGCAGTACTTCTAGTGACTACAACCTGGAACGTGGCCCTGCGATAGATCGCGATCATTCCATTATGTTTTTTTTTTAAAAATAGTTCAAAGGTTCCCTGATCGCGGCCCTTGATACATCGCTACCATTTGGTCATGGCCCTCCCTAAACCGAATTCTGCGCTCAGGTTCTAACAAACCTAGCCTTTTCGTGTTCTAGTTTCTAAAAGAAATGGATAGACAACATGTTTTTATGGTAGCGAATAATATAGAATGCAGTTAAATATGTAGGATTTCATGAAAGAATGGCATAAATCTCGAATAAGATCTATGTTCTTTGTTCCTTGATGCTTACTTCCCTTCCATGCTATTTCATGAAAAGAGTAGAATTTGATGTAAACCCATTAACATTTGAAATTTATGTTGGCTTGCTAGAAGGATTGTTTGAAGGTCATGCCAATCTAGTGGTATCAACTCACCATTACCACTATTTTTCATGGTTTTCAAAGCCTAATTCTTGGGATAGTTGGGACCCTCTGTCGAATATTCCTTTTGTCGGACTGGAACAACAATCACAAGGCCTTCATAATTCTCTGCGATCTTGAGATTCCCACTAGGATGCCAAGTAGGTTGTACCCTAAAACCCTAAAACTCCTAGAATCCATGTCCTACTGGATGGGTTCGGATTCAACTGACTTTTGAGTGGGTGGTGCGAGGTTGTAACTGACTTCTGCCAACTCTGTCCTGATCGCAGCCTTTAAGAGCCTATGTTCAACAGAACGTTGCTGGCCAAACGACCACATCTAGCCAATATGCTTGCCTTTTGCAGTCGGCTGATATCCTATTCTGGTCGACTGATTTCTTGTTTCAGTCGACTAAACCCCTATTTTAGTCGATTGATATTGCCCCTGCCAACTGATTTCCTGACCCTGAATGCATGCCTCTACCTTATCGCGTATTGATGACTATGGTGGGTCGCCTGACCACGTTTTCAATTTCTCGTATTGTGAGTCAACACGCCTACATGGTGTGTCAACGTAGACCACTTTTTGACCCTCTTTTGAACACGGCCATGCCCAGGCTACTTCTATGAGACCGCAGTTCCATGTCGACCACATCCTTGCCCAATTTCTCAAACATCATGTTCTTGCGTTGCCTTGCGAGATCTGAGTTTTGGTTATGTTTTAGCATCTCCAGGCTACTACCCTGATGTTTTCACGACCCCCTTAATGTTTTACTCTAGAACTTGCTACTAGAACCACCTTGAAATTCTTAGAACTTAAGTCATATTCCTATGACTTTTCTCTTGATCTAACCAACTTAGATTCCTCCTAAAGAATTGCATCCACTCTTAGTGCTTGGTTACTTGAGCTTATCTTTGGAATTCATGGCCAGTAATAATGAATGTCTAGATTTTATTGGGATCTTGGATCCACCACTCAATGCCAATGCATCATCAAAGGCCCTGGTCTTGGGAGGAGTGCCTGAAGGTAGTAGTGCCCATGGGAGTTTGTAATAATAAGGTGCGGCATTGCACTGAAGTACTTTCTAGCATGTTAATCTATGCCGTTTACTTTTACATGAAAATTCCTGACTCCACATTACATGATTGTACTTGCATGCATGTTATGGCCAAATACATGAAAGTTCTTGTTATACATTTGCACTATCTCTTTGATTATCTCATCTCATCATTTTGATCGACTATAGTTAAATGCCTCTTCACGTTGTTTACTTTTGCTCATTCCCTCGATAGCATGCAAGATCTTATTAATTGATTAATCACCTTAAGATTGCCTAGCATAGAGATATAATTCCTACTGAGCTCTCACTCACCAAATTTTCAATGACTCTAAAGTTAAGCACATCAGATGAAAGTAATTAGATGGCAGATCAAAACTAGATGTTGACAAATAGTGTATAACATCATCAAAATAGCAGGGATGCAACATCGTCGAATGTATGTCGACGACCTCGTCGTCAAGACTAAAAGGTAGGAAGACCATCTGCGTGGCTTACGCCAGGTCTTCGAGCGTCTTCGATAATATGGGCTCAAGATGAACACTATGAAATGCACCTTTGACATATCCAATGGCAAGTTTCTCGATTTCATCATCCGATATCGAGGAATTGAAGACCCCAGTAAGATCAAAGTGATCTAGGAACTTCCACCGCCCAGCAATCTCACTGAGCTTAGGTCATTCCAGGGAAGATTGACCTACATTCAGAGGTTCATCTCCAACCTCTTCGGTCGATGTGCCCCTTTCAGCAAACTGATGAAGAAAGATGCCTCGTTCATCTGGGACTCGAAATGCTAGGCAGCTTTTGAGCAAATCAAGGAGTACCTCCTCACTCCTCCGGTCTTGGGGGCACCAGTCAAGGGTAAACCCCTCATACTCTATATTACTACCATGGATGCTTCGTTAGGGGCCCTGTTGGCACAAATCAATGAGGAAGGTATGGAGCAGCCGCTCTACTACCTCAGCCAAAAATTTATTGGTGCCGAGTACCGCTACTCCCCCATGGAAAAGGTCTACTTAGCATTTATATTCGCCGTCAAGAAGTTGTGACATTACCTCCTGTCCCATCGGGTCGAGCTTATATTTAAGCATTACCCCCTGAAGTTCCTTCTCCGGCAGCCCGTTCTCTCAGGCCGACTGGGGAAATGGGCCCTCCTATTGATGGTGTATGATATTACCTATGTCCCCAGGAAAGTGATCAAGGGACAAGGCATGTCTGAATTTCTGGCCGCCCATCCAATACCAGACGCTTCACCTCTCAACACGGAGCTCCCCGACGAGGGGTCCCTGGCTTCCCAGTCACCAGCTCCAGTTGAAAAGGCCGAAGATGTCTTGCATTACCAGCAGCAAGACGCCCATACAGCCGACATGCCCTGCTGGGAGCTCTATTTCGACGGCGCTTCCCAGGGGACCACTCAGAGCAACTAAGATTCATCCACTATGGCGGGTGCTGGCATCATCTTCTTGACTCCTTAGGGCGGAGTTTTGTACAACTCCTGAGCCCTCATGCAATCCCTGACCAACAATGAAGCTGAGTACGAGGCTCTAATCATTAGGCTTCAGATGGCTCTCGACATGGGCATCAAATGCCTTAAAGCCTACGGGGACTCTCAGCTAATAGCCTGGCAAGTCCTCGGCATCTATGACATGTGGAAGTCAGAGTTGGCTCCGTACCACGTCGTTGTCACCAAACTAATCCAGAAGTTCTATTTCTTCAAAATAGATCATGTTCCTAGAAGCAGTAATGCCTAGGAATATGCCCCGACAAAATTGGCTGCAGCCATTAAGCTCTCGCCTAAGGGCAAGGTCAACATCACCGTCAAGCACAGGAGACTAATGCCTGACTCACTCAAAGGCAACTCTGGTCTCACTATCTATGAGGTCCATGACCTCGACCAGAACACTCCTCCAGAAGATGAAGATTGGCGGGATCCCATCATCAAATTCAAGAAAGGGTGGCTCCTTCCTGACCGTGCTCAAAGAGTCCAGCTACTCCACCGAGCAACATCGTATGAGTTGATTGGCGACTCCCTGTACCGACTTATCTATGAGAAGGACAAGTCGATTCTCCTGAGATGCGTCTCCCCAGCCGAGGCTCAAGCCATCATGCGTGAAGTTCACTACGGGCTGTGCGACGCGCACCAGGCCAGAGATCGAATGAAGCACAACATCAAGCTCAAAGGATTCTATTAGCCAACCATGTACATAGACTGCATCTAGTATGCTCGTACATGCCATCAATGCCAAGCTTTTGGCCCAGTACCCAGAAGACCTCCCAACCCGTTGCGTCCTATAGCCCCCACCTGGCCATTCACCGAGTGGGGCATGGACATCGCAGGGCCTTTCCCGCCATCCTCCAAGGGCCATAAATACATCTTGGCCACCACCGACTACTTCTCCCGCTGGGCAGAGGCCCTTCCCTTGTGGGAGATCAGCGGTAAAGTGGTAGCCAGATTTGTCTTGCACAACATCATTTACTGATTTGGTACTCCCAGTCACATAGTGTCCGACAACGGAACTCCATTCTAGAATAGGGCCATATATCAACTAGCGGCCAAGTTCAACATTGACTGGAGAACCTCTTCGGTCTACAATCCCCAGGCTAACGGCTTGGCTGAAGCCTTCAAGAAGACCCTCTGCAAGCTACTGCTAAAACTGTTAGCCACCAGAAGCGTGAATGGGGTGAGAAGGTCTTCGAGGTGTTATGGGCCTACCGGACGATCTACAAAACCCCCATGGGATACTCGCCGTTCTCTGGCAGAAATAAATGAAGAGAGCAAAGAGCAGTCACTATACTACCTTAGCAAGAAGCTGATCAGCCCTGAACACTATTATGCCCTGATGGAGAAAGTATGTTTAGCGTTGGTGTTCGTCGTAAAAAAATTAAGGCATTACTTCCTGTCCCACCGGGTGGAGTTAATCTTAAAGTATGACCCACTCAAATTTCTTCTCAAATAGCACGTATTGTCAGGAAGACTAGGAAAATGGATGTTACTCATAGAGTTCAACATAACCTTTGTCCCACAAAAAGCAATCCAAGGATAGCGGAGTTTTTGGCAGCACACCCAGTCTCGGTGGACTCTCCACTTAACACTAAACTTCCTGATGAAGAAACACTTTTGCCCCAACATGGAGCGGAAGACCAAGTTGAGGATGTCTCACTATAAAAGGAGGATGCCCTCACAATTGACATGCCATACTGGGAGCTCTAGTTTGATGGAGCTTCCCAAATGATCAAGAACGTAGACGGCACTACAAGCCTCACATCAGGGACGAGCATTGTCTTTGTGACTTCTCAAGGAGGAATCTTGCATAATGTTTGGGTGCTCATGAAGTCACTGACAAACAACGAAGAGAAATACAAAACATTAATTCTCGGACTCTAGTTAGCTCTGGAAATGGACATCAAATGCATGAAAGTCTACGAAGATTCATAGCTCATTATATGGCAAGTTATAGGTGACTATGATGTCCGGTAGTAGGAACTAATTCCTTATCCTGGCACTGTGATAGGGCTCAAGGAGAGATTCTACCTATTTGAAATAGGTCATGTCTCCAGAAGTAAAAAACTCTCAAGCAGATGCCTTGGCTAAGTTGGCCTCCACTATGAAGCTTTCACCTGCAGGAGAATTAGACACAACTGTTAGACACAGAAAGCTTATGCCAAGTGTCTTAGACGAAGAATTCAGCCCCACTTCTTTTGAGGTTAACACAATTGAAGAAGGTGATGCCACTGAGGAAGAGGATCAAGATTGGCGGGAGCCAATTATCAAAATAAAGAATGGTTGCCTCCTGCTAGACCGGGCTTAAAGAGTTCAGCTGCTATGAAGGGTAACATCATATCAGTTGATAGGTGATCAATTGTATAGGCTGGTACACGAAAAAGACAAGTATGTTCTTCCATGTTGTCTCTCGCCAAAAGAAACCAGAGCGATCATACGTAAAATCAACTTAGGATTGTGCAACGCTTATCAAGCAGGGGATAAAATGAAAAACAACATAAAACTTAAGGGCTTCTATTGGCCTACCATATATGTGGATTGCAACCAATACGTACGCCCGCACATACCATCGGTACCAAGCCTTTGGCCCGGTGTTGAGAAGATCTTCTATCTCACTACAGCCCACAACTTCCACATATGGCCCTTTGCAGACTAGGGGATGGGCATCGTGGGACCCTTCTTGCCATCCACTAAAGGTTACAAGTTCATCATAGTTCACAATAAATTACTTCTTTAGATGGGTCAAAGTCATCCTCCTTTGAGAGGTTACCAGAGAGGTCATTACTCCATTTGTAAAGCACAATATTATATATAGATTTAACACTCGTAGCTGGATCATGTTAGACAATGGCACTTTGTTCAAGAATAGAACTATCTACCAGTTGGTGGCAAAATTTCACATTGACGGGAGGATATCAATGGTCTACAATCTCTAAGCCAACGGGTTGGTTGAAGCAATTAAGAAAACCCTTTCCAAACTCCTAGCCAAAATAGTGGGTAGTCGTAAAAGAGATTGGGGCGAGAAAATATACGAAGCTCTCTACGCATACCGAATGGTCTATAAGACTTCCACTGGGTGCTCACCATTCTCTCTGATTTATGGGACAAAAGCAATGCTCCCGATTGAAATTGAGATGTCATCCTATCGGGTTGCTGTGCATATTGGCTTACAAACCCAAGAACAATATGAAATAAAAAAAGGTTGGAAGAATTGTCTAACATAAAAGATAAAAAGTTAAAAATCTACAAACATCTTCAGACAGACTAAGTCTGAATGACACGAGCTTATGATAAGCTTATAAGACAAAGGGTGTTTAAGAAAGGTGACCTTGTTATGGTCAAGAAAAGAGAAATCGTGGCGAGAAAGTCTAGTAGCAAATTATAACCTAATTGTTATGGGCCCTACGTCATCACGAGGATCTATGAAGGAGGCGCATATATGATCGTCGACCACAAAGGAGAAAATCATTTCTCTCCATTAAATAGAAAATATTTATAGTTGTATCATGTTTCGAAGCATGGGTTCGCGTAGCGATCACCGCTAGACGTCTCCTTTCCCAGCGAGGATTAAAATAAAAAATAGACTTTAAAATAGACATGTCCCGACAATCTTAGCTATTCCTATCGAAGGAGTGGCTAAGGACAAAAAGACCTAAAACCCAGTTGAGGTGACAACCTAAAAAGTCACTTTAGGGACCCAGCAGTGATTCCTAGTGAGTCTTCGAGTCGGCACCTCCCCTTTGAGAGTGCCCCACTCGGAGTGTCCACCTCTAACCCATGGCAGCTTGTGCATATCGCCTAAATGTGTGGAAATATTTTCGACGGATTCAAATTTAGTTAGAAAAATGTCGAAAACCTATTTGTCACCCTTAACAACTTGTTTGTCACCCTAGGGGACCTATTTGTCACCCTTAGCAAGCTATTTGTCACCTTTGATGTAAATGTGTTAAATTATTTACGACAAATGATTTGTTTGTCAGACATACGTCAGAAATTTTCGACGAAAAATGATTTAAGTCAGAACTACGATGAAAAATAATTAAGCAAACAAAATGTCATCCTGGCAATAATGATGATGATGATGATAATAATAATAATAATAATAATAATAATAAAGTCGTATGGGGTCGACTCCAAAATCATATGGAGTCGACTCCACTTCTTTGTTCCTCACGTCTATTTTTCAGCCCCACAAGCTATTTGTCACCTTTACTCACTCAATTTTCACCGCTATAAAGTTATTTGTCACCCTTAGCCACCCCGTTGTCACCACTATAAAGTTATTTATCACCCTTACCCACCCATTTGTCACCCTTATAGGTTGCTTACCACCCTTATCATATGTTTGTCACCATTATCACCCAATGACAATAAAAAGACCAAAAATAATAATAAGAAGAAAAAATCCTGAAAATGATAATTAATAAATATAACAATATGATAACGATAAAAAAGGGGCTGTGTGGAGTCGACTGCAAAACCAAGCGGAGTCAACTCCATGCCTTCATCGTGCACGTTCTTAACGTTGGCTTCCTGTTGTCTTCCTTAGCCGTCGACCTTCACCTATTTTTCACCCATAAGGCCGCATTAGTCACCGTTATGCTTCATTTTTCAACGCTATGAGCTATTTTCCACTACTCTCAGAGGTTTGTGTCTCACCTCGTCAAGCTGCAACTGAGTTGACTCCAAATGACTTTGGTGTCGACTCCATTCTTCCACCCTTCATGATTTCAACTGCGCCTGCCATTTGTCACTCCAACTGTCGCCCTTCACCTATTTTTCACCCTTAAGGTTCCATTTGACGTCGTTATGCACCATTTGTCACCCTTGAGCTTTATTTTTCACTGCTATCAAAGGCCCCTGTCTTGCCTTGCCAAGCTCACACCGAGTCGACTCCAAAACCATGTGGAGTCGACTCCATGCCTTCAGCTTGCTCATTTTAATAATGGCTTCCATTGGTCAACCTCCAGCCGTCACCCTTTCACTTATTTTTCACCCTTAAGGTATCATTTGTTGCCGCTATGTGCCATTTGTTACCCTTAAGCTCTTTCTTTCAGTGCTATCAGAGGCTTCCATCTTGCCTTGCCAAGCTACCACCGAGCTAACTCCAGATCAGTTCGGAGTCGACACCCGTTATGGCCTTTGCACGACCTCGCGTCGGGCCAAGAACTTGTGGAATTTGACCCGTTGGGATGGAATTCAATTGATTTCCGCCACTCCCTCATCTATTGAGCTTGTCATGTCCCAGCATATATATGCTCCGATCTTACCAAAATGTTTACGATGATTTTCAACCCGGACACTTGTCCAAATATAAAATGGTCAATACATGACCGATATGACTTTGAATAATTGTTCAATGCTTCAATCTTATCGAAACGTTTATGATGATTTTCAACCCGGACACTCGTTCGAATATAAAACGGTCAATACATGACCGATATGACTTCGAATAACTACTCAGACCCTAATGAAGGGGATCTCAATGCTCTTCACCTAATTTCCATTTGTTTCATGAATCTTGATTTCCAGGCCATGAGGCCCCATTTCTTGGAGATTAATTAAAGATTTCTCTCTCTCCAAGGAGATGTAATTAATGTCATGACCTTTATGCCCCGGTGGGTCTCCAGTCCCGACCCGATACCCATAATCATCTAGCTAGTCAGACGGAGCACACCCCAAGTTTCGAACCACGCTAGTCTCAAAGCCCGAACACATTGTCCCACATGTGACTAGCATGCCCTCGCATGATAAAACCAATAAAAAGACACCATGATATTTTATTATTATTCTTAGTGCATCCAACACCTTTATGGCACAGCGGCTCTCCAGTTTCGACCCGATACTCACCATCATCTGGTTAATCAGACAAAGCACACCTTGGGTTCCAGACAATCCCAGTCTTGGAACCCGAACACATTGTCACACACATGACTGGCATGCCCTTGCATAATAAAACTGATAAAAGATATAATGATATTTTATTATTATTCTGAGCGCATCCAGCATGCCCCCGCGAGGAGCCCTAGCTCCCCTTCGCCGGTGCCGCTGCTCTCTCCCACTCGAACATTCACGGGTTTCGGAGCGTTTTCGTGGGTCCCGTGCTATGTTTCTGCCGTCGCGGTCGGCGACCAGGGTCAGGACGCCGGTGTCGGGGACCACGAAGAACTGGCCGAGCTTCGATCTGGCGATGATCGCCTTGCGGCTGGAGCCGACGCCGGGGTCGACCACGACGATGAACACCGCGTCCTTCGGGAAGTACGGCGCCGCGCCGGCCAGGAAGCGGGCGGCCTCGGCGATGTCGTAGGGCTCCACGGTGTGGGTGATGTCGATGATCCGCACCCCCGGCGCGATGCCGTCCATCACGGCCTTGCAGATCGCCACCGCGTCGTCCCTGGTGTCGAAGTCGGTCAGGAAGCCGATCAGCTTGGTCGGGGTCGCCTGCGTGTGGGCCAGAGCGGGCAGGCCGGCGGCCACGGCGGCGGTGATCAGCAGGAACTGGCGCTTGTCCATCGGCGGGCCTCGTCAACCTTTGCTGCGCCGATCCTTGTCGATTTCCGGGCGTCGCGCCAGCGGCGCCGCGATTGCAGCCCAAGGGTGTGCGTGTTCCACGTTGGGACGAGTGTGGAGTAGGGTATGTCTTTAGGGGCGAGTGACGAGACGGGTTCCGTGCGACCGGTCGAGCGGCGCGGCGAACCGCGCCTGAAAGTGTTTCTCGGCGGCAAGGTCGCCTTCGTCGAGGGCGGGTTTTCCACCGACTGTCTGGTGCGCAATCTCTCGCGATCGGGCGCGGCCGTGGAATTGGCCGACGAGGGCGCCGTCTCGCGTGGGCCGCTGCTGGTCATCACCAAGCAGGCCCGCGCCCACATCACCGAATCGGCCTGGGTGTCCGGCCGCCGCGCGGGGCTGAAGTTCACCCGCACCTGGGACCTGAGCCAGCCGGGCGATGCGCCGGCCTGGGTGCGGGCGCTCTGGCTCGAGATCGCGCCGCGTTAGAGCAGCCGAAGCGGCCGCCGGTTCGGCGTCGTCCCGAGGCCGCGGGGCCAGGGCCTCAGGCGGCCCCCCAGCGCCCCTGTCCGGCGGCGATGTGGTAGTCGCCGCTGACCGACAGCACGATCCAGTCGCCCGGCATCGCCTGTTGCCGGCCGGAGGGGGTGTCCACCTCCACCGCGCCGGGCTGGTCCATGCGCCGGCCCTGAGGACCCAGCCAGGTCATCAGGATCCGCCAGCTGTTGGCGTCATGGGCGGGGGGCACTCGAAGCGCCGCGCCATGATCGAATCGGGGTGAAGCCGCCGTCCTCATTGCCCCTGAGTTGGGCTGTGTCGGTGACCAGGACCTTAACCGCCGGTGCGGCGCGGCGTGTCCCGGGTGACGAGGAGGGCGGGGGCGATCGGCCCGCTCCCCCACCGCTCAGCGGTAGAACAGGTGCGCGCCGATCTGGGTCACCAGCTGGTGATGCGACCAGGCCGGGCGGGAATAGTCGGCGTGGAAGAACAGCGCGCCCGGCGCCACCTGCGGCGTCGACTGCTGCATGGCCAGGCGGGCGACGGCCAGGGCGGTCTGCCAGCGCCGGGAATCGGCCACCGTGTACTTGGCGGTGGAGAAGAACTGGCCCGGTTGGTTGACCACGGCGCAGAACGATTTCGGGAAGCGACCCGAGCGGGTGCGGTTGCGGATCACCTGGCCCACGGCCAACTGGCCCTTCAGCGGCTGGTTGGCGGCCTCGTGATGGATCGCCTTGGCCATGCACTCCAGCTCGGAATCCACCGGCGCGTCGCGGTGGGTCATGGCCGCGCGGACCAGCATGTCGATGGAGGTCGGGGTATCCTGGGACGCTTCCGGAGAGGCCGCATCAGCGGCGGCGCCGGCGTGCAAGGGCGTGGTGGCCGTCAGCGTCGCGTCGGTCTTCAGGTCGGTTGCCGAGGCGTCGGGCGCCTTGAACACTGCGGCGGTGACGGAGGCTCCCGTGACCATTTCGCTCGTGGCGGAGGTCGGAACCAGCCCATCGGCCAGCAGTTGGGTTGATGCGGCGATCGCGGCGAGGGCGATCAGGCCCGCGGCGGCGGCCCGTACGGAAAGAAACAACAACGACCCCAAAGGGTGCGCCCCACCAGCCTGTACGCGGCGGCCCACACGGCACGCCAGCTGGCACTCACGACTAGTCGCCTTCTCGTTTTCCGGACGTCCACACCGCGACCTGGCGCGACGTCGGGAGGAGATGATGCCGGGCGTTAACTCTCGCCCACCCCTCGGTTCGAGTCCGCTCCTAGCTGCCGGAAAGCATCAGGGCAAGTGAAAATCTGTCGCAACCGAAATCCAAAGCCGCGCTTAGCCCAACCGTGAGAATCATTCTGCACACCGATGGTCTATATCGCCGAGCGGCCGGTCCTGTACCCTCAGAACTTGTCAAACAAGTCTTCACAAGGGACAGAGCCCTGTTGGGCGACCCGTTTCGTCCCCTTCCTGTCCGTAACTCGTCTTCCCCCCTTCATAAGAAATCTTCCCCTCCCTGTCCTCGAACCAGCCCCGTTGGCCTTGCCCTAAAGAGAGAAGAAAACAAGAAGAGAAGGGAAAGGAAAGAAAAAAGGGGTCACTTGACCCCGCGGGGTCACTGGGTCAAGCGGGCCAGCCGCCCCTCTCTGGGGTCCATGTTCAAAAGAAGAAGAAGAAGAAGAAAGCAAGAAGAGAAGGGAAAGGAAAGAAAAAATGGGTCACTTGACCACGCAGGTCACTAGGTCAAGCGGGCCAGCTACCTCTCTCTGGGGTCCATGTTAAAAAAAAGAGAGAAGAAAACAAGAAGAGAAGGGAAAGGAAAGAAAAAAGGGTTGGGCGCACCTTGTCAGAATTGGGGCCAAAATCCACTTTTTTGTCAGAAGTGATGCAAATTCTCACGATTTTGTCAAGGTGGGTTCCCTACCTTCTATAAATAGACCCCCAAAGGTCCAAACCAAAAAAAAGAGAGGAGAGGCATTACGGAGCACTCGGTAATGAGGATTCTGTTCGTTTGTTTTGGCCTGTGAGGGGTAAGTCCTCAGACCTTCTATTTATGTCCCCAATGGGGTATTTTTGTAATTATGTCCCTCTGGAGTTCGTATGTGTAAGTTTCTACATCTCGGGACGACTAAATTATGTAGTTCTGCCCTATAATGAGGGAATTTTGAAAATGTCCTCCCTGGGTTTGTGAGAAATAAAAAGTCCTATTATTTACAATTCTATCCTCTAATTTCTTGTAATTGGGGTTACGCCCCTATTTCCTGCGTTAGTGTGGATCTTTGTGATGTACATTCGACAACTCGCCGACAACCATTGTACTCACTTGGGCCATGTGCTTGGTGTACTTTACAAATTTTCTTTGTACATCAATCGGGGAAAATTATGGGAAAATCTCCCGACTTGCGAGAATTGCACATGTACCCCTCTGGCAAAATTGACGGATGTGTGTCTTCTATGAAGTCTTCGTCACTCCTTCATTTCGAGGATGTTGTTAGCCTTGTTCGACACTCGGGTGCCGTCTCAAACTTAGGTTCGAACAGGGTTTGGTAAAATTACTAAAATGCCCTTATGATTTAAAAATGGCTTAGTCGCCCCTACAACCCTCCATAAATCCTTAACGCTTTTACAAAGGTGATCATCTTTTACAAAGGTGATTTAGTCCCACCGGGCCCTCCTGAAGATGATTTCGGTTGGAATACTCCCGCCAACATTGCACCAGAGTTAGTCCAAGAAATGGACGATTTGCCATAGCATCTTAGGGAAATGTGCAAAAAGCAGTATATCCCTCAGGTTCAAGACCCCGCACGAGCGACATATTTCCACCAGCTGTTGAATCTTCCGCAAGTCCGTGGATAACCTCCCTTCTCCAGCAAAGATACAAGGGGACTCGGCTATGATCAGGAGAGGGACTTTGAGGTCCACTATGCAGTCAATACCATAGGACTGCTACCTCCTCCTCACGGGCAAACTCAAGTTGAGCCCGAGATCGGTGACTCTGTAAGGGAGTCCAGTGAGACGTCAATGACATTATCGCCAGAAGCCAACATTGTTCTCCTCCCTAAGGGAGGGACAACTCAGCCTACTAATCATCAGCAAGACGGTGCAAGTCCCTCGACTTCAAGCCACGAGCAAGAGGGCCTCGAAGAGTTTGTAGTCTATTAGACAAATGCTGATGACGAGGGAGATTTTGTCGACCACTAACCAGCTCCAGCAAAACTTGAAGATTGGTGGCCAAGTAACTGTGGACGAGTTGATTGAGATCAATCTCAGAAGCAAAGGAGACCATGGGCCAACCTTCGTAAGTGCTCTCCTCAGTGAGAAGGAGAGATAGGCGTATCGGTAGCTTCTAGAAGAGTTCAGGGATTGTTTCGCTTGGGCTTATAAAGAAATGTCCGGGCTCGACCCTTCTATGGTAGAACATGAGCTGGCTACTTCTAACAGTCAAGCCCGTCAAGCAAGCCCAAAGGCATTTGCGACACGAGGTGGAATTGAAAGTTAATGCGGAGGTTGACAAGATGCTCGGCGTGGACTTCATAGAGTCTTGCATGTACCCTATATCATGGTTTGACAAACCGAGATGGGACTGCTCGAACCGGCCGTCCCGTTCCAGCCACAGATCGGGACGACCGGTCTGTGGGACGCAACTGGGACACTTCATATATTTAATATTTTATTTTAAATATAAAATAGTTTGTAGGTAAGATGGCTAAGTGTTTTCATCGGTTTGGGACAATTTGGGTTCGAAACTTAGCGGTTGCAGGTGATTTTTTTTTTAATTTTTCAATTAAAAAACCCATGAGCTGGCTACTTCTAACAATCAAGCCCGCCAAGCAAGCCCAAAGGCATATGCGAGACGAGGTGGAATTGAAAGTTAATGCTGAGATTGACAAGATGCTTGGCGTGGACTTCATAGAGTCTTGCATGTACCCTATATCATGGTTTGACAAACCGAGATGCACCTTGTCAGAATTGGGGCCAAATTTGTGCTGAGAGCTTCCTGTTCCTTGAACGATCTAGTGTCTGGAGTCTGTGCATTCTCCTGGGCTATCTATCTATAGCATCTTTAGTCTTTCTGAGTGACAGAGTCTTTAGTTTTCATCAATCGTCTTTGAGTGTAGTAAAAAGCTTTATTCTACTTTTTGAAGGGGATTCATTCACCCCCCCCTCTAAATCCTGGTCTATCAATCCTATCTGGTCCTTCACTTAGGGACAAGATGAAAAAGGCCTATTCCTTCCCTAAGGATAAAACCAGGGTCCTCTTTGAGTGGGCCACCTAGTACAATAAGATTACCCTGCCTGAGCTGAAGAGGCTGGAAGATTTGTAGGGAAAAGAGAGTCCAAGATTCTGCTCTTATCGCTAGATGCTTGGGCATCCAATCGAGGACTATTATGTATTTAAGGATATGATTGAAGGCTTGATAAAGAAAGGTGAACTTCAGATGGGGGAGTACAAAGTTGACCCTCTGCAGCCCCATGAAGCCCCGATGAATAGGGCAGCTGTCAATATGACATCCTTATACCAAGCATTGCCTGAACAAATTGCAAAAGCTAGCACCCAATACACTTATGAGGCGTGCTTTCTGATGCCCTTAAAAGAGTAATAGGGATGGCAACAGATCCCTGCAAAGAGCAAAAAGAAGTCTTCACTTCTTTCAGCAGTGGAGGCAAGCATCCGTGGTGCAACAGCACGGCCAGATCCACCACCTTCGGCACCAGTCTAGGTAAATCAACCCACTGTGATTAGAATACCCACCGACAACCGGAGGTGATAGACTTTGCTACTGGTGAACAAAGAAATAAGCCCGAAAATCTGAAGACTACAGGCTTACATAAATGGGCTAGATGAAAATGAATAACCCAAATTGCAACCACTACTAATAAAATATCATGTGCCATAGGAATAGCTTGAGTAGCTCACCATGGAGCATGAAGAAGAAACATCATAATTAAAAGAAGATAGCAACTTATTCTGGGGATAGGCACCACCCAAAAAGGAGTGGAAGAAGAGAAGAAAGGCTCCAAGCTCCAAGAAAGCCACAACACTCTCTTGCAATACCCTGTCAGCTCTCTTCAACCTATCCAGAGAGGAAGATGAAGAATACATATGCTTTGCACCTTCTGCTGAAGCAAATCAGGCCAAAAATGGGGGCGTCTACCACCAGCCAATCACAACATCATTTTTTGGGGAGAGCAACCCTACCAGATACCACCTCCGAAGGTCAGAGGAATGCAAATCCCTCCTCCGCCAGGGCTATACACCCAAAGCAAAGATGATGGTGGCATCCCTTCCCTTGCCGAATTTCTATGGATGACCAAGGGCATGCACCCTTGTTAGGGAATCGGCTCTACAACTGGGGGCAACCTCCCGCAACCACCCCAGCTGTTTGGTCTCCGAGGTGAAGATGAAACTAGCCCAGCACTATGCACCAAAGGGCAACAAAATAATGATGCAATAAAATAAAATAGTTTGGACCCAAAATCTACAGAGGTAGGTCTGTCAGAAGCTGCGGCCCAAGATTCTCCCAAGCCCAGATGGGCAGATTGAAGCTGCCAAATGTCCAAGCCAGAATCTGGATATTGAAATTACTGAAGAAGCTCCTCACGAGATTCACCATGTGGGTGATCCTCTCCTTGAGTGAAGAAACCCAGCAGGCTATCATTATGGCCCTTTAGACGCTCCCGTGATATGAAAGCTGCTTGACCGAAACACTATTAGAGGTAAATGTGACATTAACTATAGAGATATGCTACTCCCTTTTGTCAGCCACAATAGGCCGTTGTACATGAGAGGGCAGTTGAACGGCTAGTCAGTAAACATAATTTTGGTAGATTCAGGTGCAGCAGTCAATATACTCCCCTACCGTATCTACTAGAAATATTACTTTGATGTGCAACTCACTAAAGTTGGGGATATGCAGATTGTCGGCTTCAATCAAATATTTTAGGTCCCACTGGGAGTGGCTGACTTCACCCCCACAATGGCTAATTTCACCACAAGGGTGTAATTTTATGTTATTAATTCTAGCACCTCATACAAGGCACTGCTTGGTCGGCCATGGCTGCATGAGAATTTGGTGGTGCCATCGACATTACACCAATGTATCTAGTACAGTTGAGATAGGAATGGGGAGAAGATATTTGTTGACCTCCACCCATTTGATGTATTTGAATGTCATCTCTTGGATGTTTCCCTCTACATGGAGCAGCCTCAAAAGCCCACCAAGCCGAAAGCTCCTACTAAGATGACAAAAGAAGCCTCAGGTGATAGTTGGTTTCCACCACCGTCGCCTGGTTATGTAAGCCCTCGGGCTATATCACACATCACTAGCATAGGTGATATTTACAGAACTACACCTCTTGCTGTTTATCCCAAGGGAATTGAAGCCGAGGTTGAAGCACTTTATGGGCATACCAAGGTCCCTAATAGGCTTATCAAACCAATAGTGGGCCTCGACAATTCAACAGTTGAGCCCCGTAAAATATTGGAGGTGGCTCATCCAGTAGGTGCCACCAGTGTATTTTATGACGCAGGAGAGCATCCCATGCAACAAGATGGTGACTGCTATATTCCCGAGGACCTTGATAGTCCAATGTTCCCAATTCAAGGCTTTATGTTCACAACCGACAGGTTAGTTGGGCTATTCAAGAAGATGCATATTCATTCTTTTCAAACTTGAGAAGAAAAGAGCCCTTTAAGAAGCTTTGGTATCTTGCGAATCGGGATAAGGAGCTGGAGCGCATCTCTCAAAACTCTGGGCTAGGGTTCACCCTTGAAGAATACTACTATAGGGAGTGCTATGAGATGGATGTAATCTCTACATTCATCCCACTAGCTGAAGGCCTACTAGGGGTAACGTATGATGATTACCTGGTAGAATATGAGTGTGCTGAGTCACCTCGACAACCATCAGAACTATTACTTCTATATCAACCAGAACCTTATGAGTTAGAAGCCTCAACCATGTGCATATGCTAGGAAGAGGTCATCCATGAAGAAATGGCATTACAAGCCAAATTTGATATAGCCAGCAATAGTGAGGCAGAAGATTCTGAGCAAGGAGGGAGCTGCCCCAGTCATTGCTCATCCCCAATTATACCCCCACTACAACCGAAATTGATCACAAAAATGCCCGATAAATGCAATCAGATCTCATATGTTATTGAAGCTGTGCAAGGGAATGAATAGGCCACTCCTGCCAAAGATTTAGAGTTGAGTCCTCTTACCCTTGGGCCCACCCAGAACACACTAGTTGAAGTCAGAAGCTCAGATTGATCATCAACTAAGCAACCTGCACTCCTACAGCAAGCTGAGTCAAAGACTCCCACGAAAGGCCGGGGGCAATGCAAGGAAGAGTTGGAAGTCCTAGAAGTTGAGGATGATGATGAAGACTTCATTGACCTGCAGCCAACACCTCCGAAAATCGAAGACGCTGGCCAAGCCACCGTTGATGAATTATTAGAAATAAACTTGGGAAATGAGGATGATCCTAGGCCGACATTCCTCTGCACCCATCTCTCCCCTGAAGAGCAAAAGTTATATATACAACTACCACAAGAGTTCTAGGACTACTTCACATAGAACTACAAAGAGATGCCAGGGCTTAGCCTAGAAGTTTCTCAACATGCCCTGTCTATAGACCAGAAGGTTGAACCCATAAAGCAGCCACCCCGGCGTATGAGGCCAAAGCTGATTACACAAATTTCCAAAGAGGTTGACAAGCTCATTGATGTGGGCTTTGTCGAAAAAAACTAGTATACTGCCAGGTTAGCCAACATCGTGCCCGTCAAGAAGAAAAATAGGCAGATCTAGATATATGTGGATTTCTGAGACCCGAATAAGACATGCCCGAAGGATGACTTTTCAATGCTAATAACGGAGGTCATGATTAACGCTACCACCAGTCATGAGGCTCTGTCATTCACAGACTGGTGTTCTGGCTACAATCAGATATAGATCACGAAGCAGGATCGGATCCACACTGCCTTCCAAACCGCTAAGGGCATCTTCCACTACAAGCAGATGTCGTTTGGACTGAAAAATGTTGGTGCAACTTATCAGAGAGCAATGACCAAGATATTTGATGAGCTCCTCTATAATAAAGTTGAATGCTACATAGACGACCTGGTGGTCAACTCCAGGATGAAACAAGACCATCTGCAAGACCTCCAAGTGATATTCTAGAGGCTAAGGCAGTATTAATTAAAGATGAACTCTATGAAGTATGCCTTTGGGCGTCCAGCGGTAAATTCTTAGGCTTCGTGATTAGATACTTCACTCGTTGCAAGGTCAACTGGCTTATATTCGGTGATTCATCTCAAATTTATTGGGTCGCTGTCACCTGTTTCATAAAGTAATGACAAAGAATGCACCATTCTACTGGAATGAAGAATGTCAGCAGGCATTTGAAAAGTTAAAGGAATACCTAAAGACACCGCCATTCTTGGTAGCACCGGTGAAAGGATGACCCCTCATCCTATATGTGGCGGCTACTGAGTACTCATTGGGGGTAGTGCTAGGCTAAAATAATGATGAAGGAAAGGAACATGCCCTCTACTATCTCAGTAGAAGACTAGTGAGGATTGAAGAGAAATATTCTCTTATTGAAAAGACATGCTTGGCATTGGTGTTTGCTGTAAAGAAATTAAGACACTACATGCTGTCGCATGAAGTCAAGTTGATCTCCAGGGCAGATCCAATAAAATACATCCTCCCTCAGCGAGTCCTCAAGGGTCGTCTAGGCAAATAGGCTATGCTATGGATGGAATTCGATATCGCCTATGTTCTGCAGAAAGCTATCAAGGGTCAAGCCATTGCAGACTTCTTCGCTGCACACCCTGTGGCTGAAGACTCACCTCTGGCAGTTGAGCTCCCAGAAGATGAGACACTCGAAGTGAACCAGATTCAACCCATTGTCTAGCAGCTATGTTTTGATGGGGCATCCCAAACTGAAGTTTTAGTGACTGGGCCAATCAGTGTCCGAGCTGGAGCAGGCATTGTCCTGAAGTCTCCTGAAGGGGAAGTCATATATACTTCCTACTGAATAAATAAACCCTACACAAACAATAAGGCTGAATATGAAGCCCTAATTATTGGTCTACAAATTACTTTATCCATGGAGATCTAGATGCTCAAGGTGTTCGGGGCTTCCATGCTAGTGGTGAAGCAGGTCGAAGGGCAGTTTGATGTTCGAAAACCAGACCTTCTTCCTTAATATCAAATGGTCTTGTGGCAGTCTTCCCAAGACCGCTATCTAAAGCATTTCTTTTTTTTGAAAAAATGGCAGGTGGTAGTCAAAGGTTGACCGCCACCCTCAAGGTAGCGATAAACCCTTGACCGCTACCTCAGGTAGCGGTCAAGTGTTGACCGCTATCTAGAGGCTACGCGGGTTTGTTTCGGTCGACCGTTTAAGCTCCGAACTCGCCCGAAACGGGCCCAAAAGCGGGAGAATGAAAGATAAAAGCTTCCAAAGCTCAATGGGCTTGAAAAATTACTAAGAAATGGGCTTGAAATAGGCTCAAAGAAGACTCCAAAATAATAGTTAATTAGAGCATTATAAAGGAGAATAAGAGAATTAACTCAACTTGCAGGCTGAAAACGGGTGTCAACATGTGCGAATGAGGAGGGCCGCTCACCAGCTTGAGAATTCAACACTTGCATGGGGGAGAAGATGGGGGAACAGTTAAGAAACGGGAGGAGAGGGTGTGACATGGGGCACTGTTCCATGAACAATGCCTACTAATTTCCTTCTATTTTCTTTTTTCTTTTTGAAAATGCCCTTTCTTCTCTTAGCCCCTCTTCGGCTTGCATTTGTGCATGTAACCCCCTGCGCCCTTCCTCTTCTTGTATTAGGCTGGGCCCAATCAAAATTGGCCCATTCATCTGGGTCCCTTTTCTTCCTTCTTTTTTTATTTTGTATTTGGTTCAACCTAATCTTATTTCCTTTTTTTTTGAGTGTCGATAGCATATCAGAGGCAGGCGGAGGCCTTTCACCCTCGTCCTCAGCAGTGATCACATTTGCAGCCATGGTGACTGTGTCTGTGCTTGCTTCCCTGACAAGGGCTTGCACTACATCAGCTGTAGCCTTCTTCCTTCTAGTGATCGGACCGGGCCTCTCGGCAAGCCTAGTCATCTCGTCAAGTTCATCAGGTAAAGACCCATAGCGGACAACCACTCTGGCCATGTTGCAGCTGAATATTTAGAGGTGTCTGTCCTTCTGCATCACCCTCCTAGCTGGCTGTCCAGGAAAGATTAGCCTGTCAAACACTGAAATCCTCGACGTAGTTTCTTCATAGAAGGATGGTCCATAATAGCCGGACTCTTCATCAGTAGCTTCTCCCGAGTTGACTTGCTCTACCCAGTCTTCATCTTCTACAGTGCTCATGGCCTGCAAGAGCCTCTGTGTCCCTTGATGGGTGTTCCCAAGGCCCTGAAAATATCCTCGAATGGCCTGGGTAATATCATCATGCTCGCCTGCGGGGCAAAGTGCAGATGGTGACATCTTGCGTTGAGTCGACATCTGGTAAGCAGATCGCTGCCATCTAGCCATCTTGTTGCATCTTCGGTCAGAGGCAAAGCCATTTGCCTGCCAGCCGTAGCCCTGGAAGGTTGGCCTGTGAGGTGTTAAAGTTGGCACCTCTATTCTCTTTTCTTCTTTTTCATCGAACCTGTCAACCTAGACAGGTTCCAGTTGGACAGCAGTCGGGGCCTATCTTTGCTTGGGCACCCATACTTGTTGAAATTTGGTCGGCTTCGGGGCTAGAACTCCCCTTGCTCCAGACTTGACGCGGTCTGGCTTGTCTTGAGCCAGTGGTTGGAATGAGTTCCGCATCGGTACAGCTGTAATCACCCGGTCGGGCAAAATCCTGGCCGATCGGTCGCTCAGAAACACTTGGACTTCTCTGATTAGGACGGACTTGCTTGACATTGACAACCGGCCTTGCAACCTATCGGTATTTCTTCTGGCAGCCCTCTTGGCAGCCGATGAGCGCTTCCTACTGCGGGAAGCATGGAAGTGGATGTGGTGGACGTAGTAGCCCACCGTAGCAGCATCAATTGTGGTTGCCTTTATAGCAGCGATCGACTCCACTCCTGGATGTCCAGGAGCTCGACGAAGGCTACCCACAAAAAGTTGGGGAAGCCTACCACTAGTGGAAAATCTCAGAACCTTGTCGGCACGGCCAGGTAACCATACCTGGCATGATCAGCAACAACCAACGGTCCGAATGAAACAACCATCATATTGATCAGGATACAACCTGTAATTTTAGAATTAAAACGAGTTAGCATTTTAGGAGGAGGTCATTGGGCCTCGAATCTTGGCGAGAAGATGAAAGGAGGTCTAGTCCCATAGGGCATGCCAAACTTGTTGGACGCACTCTCGATTTTATGCCTCTTCTTAGTTCTCATAGCAGCATTTTTATCTTTTATTGGTTGATTAAAGTGCGTGGGTAGGCCAGTCATTGAGGTGACATTTATTCGGTCATCAAGACTATGAGGGTCTGAAATCACGGGTGCGCTCCATCTGACTAACCAGGCGATTGTGGGTATTGAGTCGGGACTAAGAACCCGTCGTACCATAAAGGCCACGATGTTAATTACATCCCATCGGAGAGGGGAAAACCTTTGATTAAATGCCAGGAGAAGTGGCCCTCAGGCCTTGGTTATGGCTTTATCTAGTTACCGAGGAATTACCCTAGGAGTTGGTGTGCATTAGTAATGTGTTACTGGGGTCATAATTGGGATCAGGGGATAGGTAAATCTTAGAGTTGTAACTAGGATCATGGTGGTTTAATAGTGATGGGTTGGTAACTAGGGATTTTGGGTTGAAGGATCTTTGAGACACATGAATCCAGAGTAAAGGCGATTTAGAGGTCAACTGTGATTGAGGTTTGCTGGAATGGGTAGCTAGGATGGTGTAGGGGTCACTAGTGTGTGCAGGCCAACTATGATGGTGTGATGGCCAGAGGCAGTGTGAGCCAACCCTGGTGATATATGACTACCGAGAAAGTGTAAAATTAATGAATCGGAGAGGTGCATTGGTTGGGGATTGGTATAGGCCAACCGTGGTGATATATAGCTGGCAGGGAGATGTAGGGTTTAAACTGGAGTAGCACATTGATCAGGGACTGGTATGGGCCAACTGGAAAGGTATATAGCTGCTGGGAGGTGGTTGACTGGTTGCCCCAAATGAGGGGAGAGAGATTTTTTTCATCTCGTTACCAGCTCTACCGCCCTTTCAGATTTTCACCAGAGCCGGCCCCCTTTAGCTTTTTTTGACGCACCTTTGCGAGTTTTCACACCAAGGGGTTTCCTAATTTTGCCTGAGGCGCCCTTGCGGATTTTCACCTCAATCGGGTTACTGGCCTTTTTGCCCTCAGTCACCTCCTGGAGAAGAGAATGACCAAGTTTGGCACGGTATCTCTATTTTTAACCCCCCCTTTTTTGCGCTTACCATAGAGCCTGGTGGCTATATTGTGACTGGTGCTGGATGTCCATAGCCCATAGTTATGAGGATGGTGCTGGGAGACTGATCACTATGAATCTATTGCACTTATGTTGGAGAAGGCTAACTGGCTATGGTAGCGTGTTAGTTTGAAAGACTGGGAGTTGCATTTAAGGAAGCATGGTCAGAACAAGTGGTTGGCCCTCCCCTTGGGGGAGGTGGTTATTGGATTGCTAGTGATGGCAGGAGAATGCGCCTTAGTTTGGGTGTCACACGAACTCGTGCTCTGGAGTGTTGTACAACTTCATATGTTTAGCATTGAGAGGTGGGAACGGCTTGTTACCCTTGTGGTCCATGGCCGTGTAGGCCCCACCTTCGTAAACATCATGAATAATGTATGGACCAAGCCTGTTAGATTATAATTTTCCATTGGGATGCCTTGCCATGACTTCTTTTTCCTTAATCATGATGAGATCGCCTTTCTTAAAAGTTCAGTGTTTAACGAACTTGTAGTAGGCTCGAGTCATACGAGCCTAGTATACTTGTATATGTTTGTAGGCCTCAAGCTATTTGCCTTCTAGAACTTTAAGCTCTTCTAGTCTTTTTTGGTATTCATCTTCTTTTGGACCGGGGAGGCCGGTGTGGACCGCTACGCGGTAAGATGCTCACTGGATCTCATCACTACTTGTTGGGAATGATTATTCAGTATCACCAACAATTTGATTAAGCAATGGTAGAGATGGTACTTTGATTATTCAATGCAAGCTTCAAATTTCCTTGATTTCTTTACTTTTCTTTCTTATTTTCTGTTGTTGACACACATGCATGCACTTGTTCTTATGTGGCGTCTGGGAAAACCTCAACATCTACAAACTTCTTCAGAATGATTTAGGTGAACTGGCGTTCGTGGCATCGCTATACCTTTAATTTGTGTTGCTGCCAACTTCTCAAATGTGGTTTTGGCAAATGGATGAATGGAGAAAGTTGAAGCATTATGGCATCACATGATTGGCCTGCCATTTTGGATAAACAAGAGGAAGAAGTGGGTTTTCATTAAGTAACTAAGTGACTTCCTTAAGGGTAATTAGTAAACTAACATGGCATTAAATGCCCAGAGCAGCAGATTCCAATGTTGTCATCCTTTTTTGGTATGGCATGGGAATTGAGTGAACATCACTTCTTATGGAACATAATTTAAAGGGTCCCACTAAAAATTTATCTTTCAGCACCATCAATGATCTATGTGTCAACAGTAGGTGGTGCACCCTCGAGGAAACTTGGCCCAGAAACTGTCTTTTTATTTGTTTGGTGTTTATTTTGTTATTTGTTTTGCTTACATTCAATCGATGGGTATAACATGGGTCACATGAGAAGTTAAAATCACCCTCAGGTGAACTTCTCCAACAACAGTATACGGGCATTTATAAAATGTTTGCACAATGACAAATCTTTTCCGGGAAAGAAAGTAGGGAAAACATGAATAGGTTACCTCGGCACTGCTCTCCGCAAAAAGATGCTGGGCATGCTCATTGGAAGGAAAAAGATAGTATGTGTCTGATTATTGACATTTTCTCAGCATCAACAGATAAAGAAATAAATGTGAGATGGAAAAAAAGTGACAATCACCAAACAGATGAGTGCATCACTACAAATTGACAGCAATCTTCAAACATGGTAGGCCAGTAATAGCCCAATTTCTTGATTTCAATTTTCATCTTTGGTCTATCTTGGTGTGCCCTAGCTGTTCCTGCATGTATTTCCTTCATCACTTGCCAAGCCTCCTTTGTGGATAAGTAGTGGAGCAGAATCTTTTTGCGGGCATCCGCCATGATTCGGAATAACGTTCCACTTCTGAACTCATAGGTATCTTTAATTCTAAGAAGCTTCATTCTTTCTTCTTTGCTTTTAGGTAGTTGTTGGTGGAGGAGCCATTGCATCATATACTGTCTCCAGTCAGGCTCCTACGCCTCTTCGGCTACATTAGCCTCACATTCTTCCAGGCATGATTCTAGTACACTGGGAACTTGTCGTCGATTTATCACGATAATGTTGAGTGTTCCATCTGGCAGGACTGCTAGTGAACTGGCCAATTTTGCCAAGGCATCAGCTTGAGCAATGTGCCCCCGGCCCACATGACTAAGCTTAATATGGTGAAAGTTCGCCATGAGGTGCAGTGCTTTTTGATAGTAAGGGTTTAGCTCTAGCTTCCGCACCTCAAACTCCCCTTGCATTTATTTTATGATCAGCATTGAGTCATCGAACACTTGGAGCATTCGAATTCCCATGCTGAGAGCGATCTGCAGGCTGATTATCAGAGCTTCATACTCAGCTTCATTATTAGTGCATGGCTTGTTTATTGAGCATGAAGTATACTCCACTTCACCTTCAAGTGACTTAAGAACAATACCGGCCCCTGCTCAGACTTTGACTTGTCCATTTAAAGTAGTTTCTGTTCTTGATGCCCCATCAAAGTAGAGTTGCCATGTAACCAGCTGAGCCTGACATGCCTCTAGCGTTTCATCATCAGAAAGTTCAGTTCCTAATGTGGTATCTTCTGGTACAGGATGAGCTGCAAAGAAGTCAGCTACGACCTGACCTTTTATGGCTCTTCGTGGTACATACGAAATATCAAACTCCATCAGAACCATGGCCCATTTACCGAGTCGACCTTTGAGTGCTGGCTGGGACAATATGTACTTGAGTGGGTCCTCTCCAGATATTAATTTGATTTCATGGGATAGCATATAGTGTCGGAGCTTCTTGACAGCAAAGACTAGCACCAGACAAGTCTTTTCTATTAAGGTGTACTTCTCTTCAACCCTTACCAACCTCCTGCTGAGGTAATAAAGAGCTTGTTCTTTCCCTTCTTAATTTACTTGAGCTAGCATTGCCCCCATGGAACAATGAGTGGCTACTATACAGAGAATCAGGGGTCTTCCCTTAATCGGTGCTCCCAATACCGAAGGGATTTTCAGATATTCTTTCAACCTCTTGAAAGCTGCTTGGCATTCATCATCCCAGAAGAACGACACATCTTTTATCATGAGCTTGTGAAAGGGGTGACATCGACCCTACAAATTTGAAATAAATCGACGAATATACATCAGCCGGCCTTGCAAGGACCTCAACTCAGACAAATTTTTCGTTGGAGGAAGATCTTGAATAGCTTTGATCTTGGATGGATCAATCTCAATGCCATTGTATCGGACAATAAATCCAAGGAATCACGTCGAAGGCGCATTTCATGGGGTTCATCTTTAGCTCATATTGGTGCAACCTCTGGAACACCACCCTCAAATCTTGCAGATGGTCCTCCTTTCTCTTGCTCTTCACCACTAGGTCATCAATATAGCACTCCACCTTTTTGTAGAGTAGATCATCAAATATCTTCGTCTTGGCTGTTTGATATGTAGCGCCTACATTTTTAAGGCCAAACGGCATCCTTTTGTAGTGAAATATTCCATTTGGGGTGCGAAATACAGTATGGATCCTATCTTGCTCGGCAATCCATATTTGGTTATATCTAAACGACTTGTCCATAAATGAGAGAGCTTCATGGCCTGTAATGGCGTCAATCATCACCTCGGTGATCGAAACAGAAAAATCATCTTTCGGGCATGCTTTGTTGAGGTCCTGAAAGTCAACACATATCCTTATTTGCCTATTTTTCTTCTTCACAAACACTATGTTTGCCAACCATGTTGTATATTGGTTTTCTTCAACAAACCCCACGTCAATAAGCTTGTCAACTTCTTTGTTAATTTGATTAATCAGCTCAGGACGCATCCGTCTGGGGGGCTACTTCACTAGTTCCGCTTTTGGGTCAATTGCCAATAGATGCTGTGCCACAGCTGGGCTTAACCCTGGCATTTCATCATATGTCTAGGCAAAGTAATCCCTGAACTCCTTTAAGAATTGTACATACTACTCTTGTACTTCAAGTGTCAGCAAGACGCTGAGAAAGGTCGGTCTTAGTTCCTCTTTGGTTCCCAGATTCACCTCTATTAATTCATCAACAGTAGCCTGACCGCCATCTTCTACTTCAGGTGGAGCTTCCTACAGGTCGATGAAGCCCTTAGGGCTTTTGAGATACAAAAGAAAAGATGAAAGAGGCAGCCAGGGTCTCCCCCACTAAGCCTGTTGAACAAACACCTTCACTAAGGGATAAAATGAAGAAGCCTTATTCTTCCCCAAGAGATAAGACTCGGATCCTCTTCGAGCGGGCCCGAGTACTTTGCAAGATTGTGCTCCCAGAGTCGAAAAGACCAAGCGATGTCAAAAGGAGGGACGACCCTCGATTCTGCCAATATCATCGAATGATGAGGCATTCTCTGGAAGATTGCTACACATTTAAAGATGTCATCGAATGCCTGATCAGGAGAGGTGAATTACAAATGGGTGAGTACAAGGTGGACCCATCGCGCTCTCACCAGATGCCTGACTTGAAGAAGGTGGCTACCCAGCCAAAGAACGATATGCCTTGATGAGCATTACAAGCATCTCGAGCTACGGCAGGAGACCAGAAAAGAGACTGCAAGAAGTAAATGGTACCCCATTCAGTGGGTAGATGTGTGAAATACCAGGAAGCCTATTTACGGCTACTCTTAGATGTGCTCCCCCCGTTTGGGGGGGATGATCACTCGTAATAGTGATGAATGAAATGATAATATCGGCCTTTCGGGGGGCCGTTCTATCGTGAATTTCTTCACTGGATATTGGCTGACGATCACAGGAGGCTATCCAAATGATGAAGGCCCAAATGGCAATAAAAGAAAAGAAAAGGATGAAGAGGCGATGGAAATAATGATGAAAATCATGATGAATGGTGGCGATAAAATGATCACGTGGATCGTGGTGAATAAAAAAAATGATGATGAAAGATATAGATGGCACCCTATTATGAGGGGTGATGCGTGTCAAAAAAAATAAAATAATAAAATAAAACAAAAAATAACACAAAAAAGCAAAATGGGGACGAAGAAATGATGAAGGATATAAATGATACCCCATGTTTGAGCGGGGCATGCGTATCAAAAAAAAGAAGAAGAAAAGAACGAATGAATGGTGATGATGGTGATGAAATCATGAAAGATATAGATGACACCCCACTCCGAGGGCAGGCGTATATCTAGTAATGAAAGATACAGATGATGCCCCATTCTAGGGGTGGATGCACGAAATGTCAATGATGGTGTACATGACTACAGCTAGATGTGCCCCCCCCTCTTAGGGACAATGATCACTTGTAATAGTGATGAATGAAGTGATAATATAGGCCTTTTGGGGGCCGTTCTATGGCAGATCCCTACACTGCACGCTTGTTGCGGATGTCGAGGGCGGCTATCCAAATGGTGGGGTCCCAGATGGCAATGAATGATGAACGACAAATGATGAATGCCTCAGTATTTAAGCCGATAGATGATTAGCAATTTTCCAAGATGAGGATGATGAATGCATTAGCGCCCAAGCTGATAGATGTCCAACATTGCTCAAAAGATGCTCAACGATGTTAAAACAAATGAATGATGATACTCAAGATGGCCAACAACATTCAAAGATATTCAAGATATTCAAAGATGTCCAAGATGTTCAACCACCGGCGTTTAGCCTGGTAAATGTTTAAAGATATTCAAAGATGTTAAAGACATCTAGCCATCGACACTCAGCCTGGCCGATGTTCGAAAATATTCAAAGATGTTCAAGATGTTCAAACACTGGTTTTTAGCTGGACAGATGTCTAAAGATGTTCAAGGATACCCAGGATGTCCAACCATCGGTGGCCATACCGATAGATATCCCAGGCTATTCAAATATTCAACTATTGGCATTTAGTCCGACAGGTGTTCAAAGAGACCCAAAAGATATTAAAGATGGTCGACTATCGGCACTCAGTCGGACAGATGTTCCGGGATGATCGGGGATGTTCAGTGACGCTGAAGATGTTAAACCATCGACCCTCACACTGACAGATATTCTGATGATGATGAAGATGTTAAAGATGTTTAACCATTGGCACTCGCGCTGATAGATGTTCTAATGATAATGAAGATGTTAAAGATGTTGAACCATCAGCCCTCGCGCCGACAGATGTTTTGATGATGATGATGATGTTGAAGATGTTACCCCATTGGCGCTCACGCCGACAGATGTTCAAAGTTGATTCGATGATGTTCGAAGATGTTTGATGATGATAAAGATATTCAAAGTTGATTCGATGATGATAAAGATGTTCGAAGTTGGTTCAATGATGTTCGATGCTATTCGATGACGATAAAGATGTTCGATGACGCTCAGAGTTGATTCGATGATGTTTAATGATGGTCAATAATGATCGAGATGTCAACCCATTGGCGTCTGTGCCAACAGATGTTGAGGATGATTCAAATATTCAGCTATCAGTGTTCAAGCCGACAGATGTTCAATATTCAACCTTTGGCGATCAAGCAAAAAAAAAGAGAGAGCAAAAAAGAAAGAAAAAAAAAAGAAGATGGTGACGGAGCCAGGATTAACCTTCTAGATGGCCACCTAGGATGGTTGACCAGCCCCACATGATTTAGGTAGACCAATGGAAAAGGACTAGGGGGCCCCTTGCTGGACCTACTGACAATTTGCATAAAAACCCAAAGAATCTAAGGGAGTGACAGATTGGCTTACAAAGCCTTACAATTGCACATATACTTTCCCAAGGATATAAAAATAAACTAAAAGGACTCAAATATAATAATAAAAGTCAGTGCTCGGTCTCGATTCCCATCAAACTCATTGTTTTGCTTCTTCAAGAACTCATTTTCTTCAGAAAGCACCTTGATTTCAGTCAGGCCTTAACTACATGACAAGGACTTAGTCTCAACTTGAAGTTGTCTTATAGTTTCTTCCAATCTAGTGATTTCATCTAACAAGATTCTATTTTCATCTTTCAGGCATGCAATGTGTTCTTTATGTATATCTATGTCAGTCATGAGTGTTTCATTCACTTGCTCAAGATCAGAACATTTTTTACAAGGAGAGGCATTAACAGGATTGCTCTCAAACTTCTTCTTTAATTTTCTATTTTTAGATTTTAGTCTCTTGTATTGCTTAGCCAAAACATCATATGCATCCACTAATTCTTCAAAGATAAAGTCCTCTGAGTCAGAGCTTACCTGAGATGTAGACGGATCGCTTGGATGATCTGGGCTGTCGGCCATGAGATAGTGATTCCTATTTTTTTCTTCATGGATCCTGGCCAATCCATCTAGGATCTCCTTAGTAGTGCTGCCGCTGTGGACGAAAGGAAGTTTAGACGCATCAACTGCAGCTTTCATCAATTTGAGAAAAATAAGGTTGTCAACTTTGTTGGCCCTTTATTCAGCAGACCAATAAGATGAATCTAATGGCAACATGTGCGGACCATGGTATATAAGATTCCATAACCTTGTATCAATGGAGTTGACAAAGGCACACATCTTCCCTAGCCACATGGTAAAATCAGAACCATCAAATATAGGCGGGGAAATCATTGAAACTTGTTTAGCGGAGAAGGCCATTGGATCAAATGCACCGGGATCTTCCTCTGCAGATCGATGGATCTGAATATGACAGAGCTTAACTCTGATACCAATTGTTAGGTCCCAAGGGTGCAATCGGATCTAGAAGGGGGGGTTGAATAGGTCCAGTACAAAACTTTGCCCAATTTAAAACTAAACCCAGATCAAACTTAATCCTCAACTTGGTGTGCAAATAACACACTAATCAACATGGACTATGATTTCAATAAAAGGGTTCACATAGCATACCTCGATACCATGCATAAGATGTTGGAACGGATGGACGTCGATCTAGAGGGGGGGTGAATAGATCTACCAAAATAAAATCTATAGCAATTAATGACAATGCGGAATAAAAGGAACCACTGTAAATCTATCACTAAATGCCACCTTCAGGACAAAATATCATGCCAACCAGTACGCACATAAAGCCACTCACAATAACAATTAGCATATTACTGTAAAATAGCAGATCGTAAGAAGGGGATCTCCTACTACAATAAGATATGAATGAATTTTAGTAATTTCAAGACACAGCAGGCAATTACAGTTAACAATTAGCCCATCATCCAGGTGCGGTACGATGGCAGAGGCTTACCTCACGCAAGAGAGGTAGAATTTCAGATAGGCGTAACCTATCCTTCTAACCATGCCTTTTAATATATCTACTGGATGAAGAACTTGAGCATGTATTACAGATAGAGGAGTTAAACAATTGAAATCATGATAACTCTTAAAAGCTCCTAAGCATTCATCTAAACTATGAGTAGACGAGAACTGTAATCCCACTGGAGCACAAATCAATCATGCAGTGGAAGAGAATTTTTAGGTGATTCGATCTCTATCCAGAGATCTACATCTACCCCTTACTCAAATGAGTAAGGCTTACTGCTGATTTACAGCTTCAATCTGCTGATCCACAACTTTGGGGACTAATCCCTATAGATCGCTAATCCACAGCTTTGGAGAATTGATCCCAGACCGCTGAGCCTCACAGCTTGCTCTGCTGAGCCTTACAGCTTTGCTGTCCGAGGATTCAACCTCGCCCGCTGATACACAGCTTATAAAGAATTTCAAAAGAAAAGGAATGAAAGAAATAGAAGTAGGAGATAGAAATGTAGCTCTTCGATTACAGTAGTCTGACTCTGGATCTGATCCAGATGTCAAGATGATGCCACCTCGCTCAGCAAGCTCTCCTTCTCACACTTCTTACGGTACTTTATTTTCTTCTCAGAGGACACTCACTCTCAAGCTCTCTCCTTCTCTTTCTGAACACTCTTCTTCTCTTCTTATGCTTGAACTCTTCTTTCTCTGGCTCTCTGCTGCTCTTCTTCTATATGCTTCTTTTGTAATTTTTCAATCTCTATTAAGTTGAGCATTCTGGCGTCTATTTATAAGCTCGTGGGAGACTCTCGCCAGATCAGAGCTTGAATATAACTGTCATCAATAGATGACAAGTCCCCAACATGATAGAAATCCCAGAAAAGGGAGAATAAGATGAAGTCATGGCTGTAGAAGAAGTCCAACAGCCTGATTGGCGGGAGCACCTCCTGCACTAGTTCCAGCACCGGTAACTCCCAAAGGAAAAGGAACAAAGAATGAAATTAATCAGAGTCAAGGAATCTTATGAAATGAGGAATAGAATGTTGATCCGAATAATGGCGGATGACCGAAAGAAAGTCTTGCCCCGTTGCTTGTCTACGAAGGAGGCTTGGTAGGTGATGCAAGAAATTCATGCCGGGTCAGCCAAGGCACATCAGGTCGGTCCGAAGATGAAAATTGAAATAAAGAAACTGGGCTATTATTGACCCACGATGTTCGATGATTGCTGCAAGTTCACTAAAGCTTGTCAGAAATGTCAAGAACACGCCACCGTGTCAAGAAGGCCACCAGTGCTGCTACACCCCACCATCCTGAGTTGGCCGTTTGCTTAATGGGGCACAGATGTGGTGGGTCCTCTACCGGCATCTTCATCAGGATGCAAATATATCTTAGCCGCCACAGACTACTTCTCCAGATGGGCAGAAGTGGTAGCGCTAAGAGAAGTTACGGGGGAGCTGGTCGCCAGATTCTTCCGACAAAATATAATATTTCGATTTGGGGCCCCCAGCCGAATTATCTCAGACAATGGCACCCATTTCAAAAACCAGAAGGTATATCGACTGGCTAATAAATATAAAATAGATATGGAGGACATCATCACCCTACAATCCCCAAGCCAATGGGCTCACAGAAGCCTTCAACAAGACACTTTGCACTTTGCTAGCAAAGATTGTTAATTCCAGTAAGAAGGATTGGGAAGAAAGGATGTATGAAGCACTGTGGGCTTATTGTACAATCTATAAAACCCCAACTGGCTGCTCACCGTTTTCCCTCATATATGGGTCAAAGGCGGGGTGCCAATTGAACTGGAGATTCCATCACTGTGGGTCGCCATTCAACATGGTCTGGCTAGTAGCGAACAAACCAACATAGAAAGAAGGCTAGAGGAGCTTGCTGAGATGGAAGGTAGGTGACTCCGGGCACAGTAGAACATCTAATTATACTAGGCTCGCATGGCCCGTGCTTTTTATAAGCTGGTCAAAGAGCAAGAATTCAAGAAAGGCGACCTAGTTATGGTCAAAAGAAGACAAGTAATGGTAGCTAACCCCAAAGAGAAGTTGATTGAAAATTGGGTAGGTCCGTATGTGGTACATCGGGTCTACGAAGGAGGTGCTTACGTCTTGGTGGATCATAAGGGCGCAGCTCAATTTTCCCCTCTCAATGGGAAGCACATGAAGTTATATCGGGTGGCTGCACTGGCACCTGAAGAGTGAATAAGCTCAAAAGGACCGCATAACCAAACATAGTCCCACTAGGTCACGATGCCCCCGACAGACCTTATGTCCGCACGGGTGAAGAAAGTATGTTCCTTGCACTGGCATTAACCCCATACCCGTGAATACATCCATATGGTGATGGGCTTTATGCCTTAGCCGAATACCATTCAACAATGTCCCAGGGCGGACCTTACATCCGCACGGGTGAAGAAGACCTTTTCCCTTGCATAGACATTAGCCCTATGCCTGTGAATACAACCCTACGATGCCCCAATGGACTGTACGTTCGGAGGCATGAAGAAAAGCTTTCCCTTGCACAGGCATTAACCCCATGCCCGTGAATACATTCTCGACACAAGGCTTTGTGCGTTAGCCAGAATTTACACAATATCGTCATTGGGGACCCTACGTCCGAATCGACGTAGAAACTCTTCCTTTGCATTAGCATTACCCCTTGTCAATGAATAAACCCTTCTTTCGACGCAAGGCTTCGTGCCCTAGCCAGAATTTATACAATATCTCCGTTACGGACCCTACGTCTGAATCGACGTAGAAACTCTTCCTTTGCATTGGCATTATCCCTTGTTAATGAATAAACCCTTCTTTCGGTGCAGGACTTCGTGCCCTAGCCAAAATTTACACAATATCACCATTGCGGACCCTACATCCGAATCGGTGCAGAAACTCTTCCTTTGCGTTGGCATTATCCTCTCGCCAACGAATAAACCCTTTTCTCTGTGCAAGGCTTAGTGCCCTAGCTGACATCTATACAATATCGCCATTACAGGCCCTACGTCTGAATCGGTGCAAAAACTCTTCCTTTGCATTGGCATTATTCCCTTGCCAACGAACAAACCCCTTTTCTCGGCGCAAGGTTTTGTGCCCTAGCCGACATCTATACAATATTGCATGACGGGCCCTACGTCCGAATCGATGAAGAAATTCTTCCTTTGTGTTTGTATTACCTTCTTGCTAATGAATAAACCATTTTCTCGGTCCAAGGCTTCATGCCCTAGCTGACGCCACCACTCAAGAAGCCGCTGTCCCCCACCCACATACAGAGGGCGAGACGCAAGCGCGAAAAGAGAGAGGAGGGGGGCAGCTAGGGTTGGAATTGGGGGGCAACCTCCTTTCATGGGGCCAAACTGGGCTGCTATCGGGCTCACAGGCCCAGGCTGGGGCGCACAAGGCGGGCCCAAAAGTGATCCGTATGATTGCCTAGGCGCATTTGGCTGGAGCGAGACAGCGATAAGACAGCCCCAACATTCAGAGCATTGTGGGGCAGAAGTAAATAAAAAGCTCTGAAATCCTTAAGCATAATGCCTACTAATGCTTTCCTTTACAAGCTGCTATCCATTGAACTGCATGATACACTTTCCATGATTCCACTCTTCTATGCCACATAAATCTACTTTGGATCACATTCAACCTGTACTCCAACACCTATGGGACATGGAAGAAGAGGATGAGATATGAGGGGGGGCTTGTAAATACCATAGTGGGATAAGAGGATAAGATATGACGGGAGACTTGTGAATACCAACTAGCCTTCCATACAGGCAACATCTTCTCAAACCTCTGGGCGATGATGTCCCAATCCCTGCACCTGATTGGCACCGTCCAAGAGAGGTCCCAAATAGTTTTCACTTCATACTAACACAGGTCATGAAAATTCACAGATAAGCCCTCTCCACCTCCACACGTCATAATTTTTGTCCCTTTTAATTCTCGTGTCCGATTTCCTGCATGGAGAGGATATGCAAATAGCTTTATCCATATCCTCTTCATAAGCTTCAGAAAGATCGGTTATGGTTTTGGAGGATGACGGTCTCCCCTCCAACCACTTGTCGGCACTTTATTGGCATTTGACATAAAATTGATCTTACAGTACTCAACAGTTTTCCGCCAAAAAAGGGGCAACTAAATGCATAAAGATATCATCTAGATAATTAGTTACCATGATTATTTCCAACATGGGACCTAATTATTTTAAGCTAACTTATCTATCATATCATGAATACATCAACTCCAGCATTCTTTTCCCTCTTTGTTTAAAAGTAAAAGATGGGATAAAATGCAATAATTAAACGTAGGTTGTTTGGTATATAACCCCCAAAGACATGCATATATATACAAGTCCATCCGGTGGAGCGCATATACATAAGAACCTCAATGTCAAAGCTATGTATCGGGCACATCAAAACCTTGCAAAATTGCAGATCCACTTCCGGGTCATCTTCCTTCACCCACCTTCTATTAGGACTAATGAATGTGTTAGAAGACAAGAAAGACCTCTATATCATTGCCACCTTCGCCTCTTTCTGGTCCGGCCAGCTCAAAGTCAACTACCCAAAAAACGTGCTAATGCATGGCACGGTTTCAAAGGAAAGCATTGAATCCCGGTTCTAATTCCTTAAGAAACAGAATGGAATCTAGCATTTCATATCAGTTTCTGGAAGAACATATACGAAAATTCTTTGTGATGTACACAGTCAAAGCAGCCCCATAAACCCTTCAAAGAAAAGATAGCTGTGCCAAAAAGCATCAATGCCTAACGGTCCCCAAGTCTAAAACCTGATCGGGAAAGAAAGAGCGAGCGAGCGAGCGATCCAGAGAGAAAGCTAAAGGAAAGAAAGAACGAACTCTACAAACACATACATGTCGAGGTTGCCGGACGTTTTAGAGGTCGTCGAGGGAGAACGAACAAGCTCGAAACCGGCCTTGAACGGAAAGTTGTCCAGGTCTCCGGCCGGGAAGAAAGAAGCCGCAGCACCGGTTCTCCTTGTCTCCGAGCTCGCCGACGCTACCGAGGTCGTTCTGGGCCGCACTCGCCGTACGCTCCAGAGGGCGCAGGAGGTGGAGCAGGTGTCCTCGATCGGCGGTCGGCAAGAGGGCGTGGGCGAGGTCGCCGGAGGCGGAAAGGATTAGGGTTTGGAGCAGCTACAGTCAAACAACCGAGGAAAGGAAAACCCTCTTTTTTTGTTGGGGTTGGGGATGGAGGAGAGGCGGTGGAGCCTCTATTTATGGTTGGTATTATCGGGCCACAAGGGTAAGCAACGTGGGCCGGTCGGGCCAAAGTGGGATGTATAAAACCCGAGGTCGAGTTGGACAAAAAGGTGACAGCCTCGATGATGGACAAAGGCGAGAGGCCCACTGCGGGGGAGCTGAGGTCCACAGGACTGGTCCGCATCGGCCGCCCAACCCAAGTGGCCTAGCGCTTATCGCTTAGGCAAAGTGGGTCGGAGCAAGGCGGATTGACTTGTCCAGCCGGGGAAAGGAAAGAGGAGAGTCCATGCCCTTTTATTTTCTTCTCTTTTTTTATTCAGTGCACATTCACGGTTATTACATAACCCGAGCATATATTAAATTTAATTTATTAATTTATTTAAATTTTGATGACGTGAAATCTAAGACACATTAATTTGTGATATAAGTCACACCCTCGTTTGACGATGAATCAAGGGTTGTCTTTCTCTCAGAAAGACATACTTAACACCATGGCCTTTTATAGTATGGCGGACTTTTGGTCTCAACACGATCACCCACTATTGTCTGATAAGTCAGACGAGAGCATAATAAATTTTGTCACGAAAGTGAGTGGCACGTCTCGTGTCAATAAAATGACCAAATAAACAAAATAAATCAGTAAAGAATTCTCATCCCCACCAAGCTGGCACATCCGGTGGGACCAAATCTCCCTTCATCTTTTTGCCAAGGGACCTTCCCCAAAAATATTGATTATTTGTTCATTCTATTTTGCAAAAATTACAATGGCTTGTGGATTTGCTGGATTGGCCTTCGACCCTCAAGTGGTCGCATCGCATGCGGAGCACGGGTACCTAGCGGTGCCCACCATCTTGGGGACTTTGCCACCTGTGGTGGGGTTCCCAAATTTTCTCGGCATCACTTTCGTCAGCCTACTGCGGGTCGAGAAAGAAGATGAAGAAGCTGTCGCGGCCAAGGCCGTGACCCCCTTGAAGACTAGCGCTCCCCAAAGGGCTACCTTGCCCCGTCGCACCACTACCTGCTTCGTCCACATGTGGACTACCGAGCTATGCCTGCTGGCAATAGGCCAGCTGGAGGAAAGAAGAAGAACCACAGAGGGGGAAGAGTGGTTGTTCCTCGGGGCTGGCTTTCATTTTCTGGGAAGTCTGTGCTGATTGGCGGTGTTCAGGTGTATCTAAATGTCCGCAATGCTTAAGCTATACTGAACCGCATTATTTTGGCGATACCCAACCGTAATACTTTTCAAGTGCTGGCAAGCCGAAGGGCAAATCCAGAGCAAGACAACCAAGGGAGGCTGGCCCCTAAGCTGATAAAGTTCAAGTAGATTTGGGTTCCTAAGAAGACCCGGGGTCCAGTTTTGACCCTTCAAGATGCAAAATTGATTGTTCACGGCTCTAGGAGAGGGGGGCAAGAGAGTCGTACCAGAGAAAGAGGAGGTTATGCTAGTGGCTTCTCCACCGGCCCATAGAGCTTGTGCCAGATAGGCATCTTTTGGTGTCTGAGAAAATCAAATGAAGCTGTCAAGATGTCACGGTTGGCTTACATGCCATTGACGCAAGATCGACTATTGCCCTCTACTTTGTCCCCAGGGCTCAGTCAGGAGGATATGACTAAAGTCGTCAGGGATTACTTCCATGGCTTGGGGAGTTCCTCCTTAGGCAAACAAAGATTATTCCGCATCATCGGCGCTAAAGAAGAAGAAAAAGAAGAAGCGAGAGGGAGGGTGTCATCTATAGACCCCAATGAATATGGAGATGGCCTAGGAGCTGAATGCCTTGAAATTTCCCTGCAACAGAAAGAAAAGAATAGAATATCCGTGTTCGACCAGCTAACCTTCTCTGGCCGAGTTAAGAGGAAAGTCTAGAGAAGAAGAGGAGAAATACAAGTCTTCACTTGCAATATGATGGGGGTGGCCTGCAAGTATGGAGTCTCGGCCGAAGAACCAGAGGAGTTGGTTAAGCTAGCCCGCAGGACCGGGGCGATGACAATAAGAAGCCAGGCTACGAGAGACATGCTCAGAGTAGCAGAAGACAGGCCGATGATCACCACATTAACTGCCAGCGTGGTGATGTCTAAAGAAAAAGAAAATCCTCCTCTAGCCCAAGCTGAAGGAACCTCGAGCGAAGTACTGGAAGACATGCCCACAATGGTGGCATTGGACCTAGCTGTCCTAGTGATTCTGTAGAGATATCGATAGGAGATCGAGTCCCTGAAGAGACAGTTGAACGAAAAGGTTGAACAAGCTCCTATCTCCAAGAATCAGGATAAGCTTGCTGAGTCATCCCGGGGGGCTTCCAACCCGGTTGAGGCTGCACCCTCCGCTGTTCCTCAATTGATGGGTCATGGCAAGGCCCTTACTCAGCATTTCCCATAGTAGTCATTGGCCCAATTGGCAAATCCTCAAGTACAACAAGTCCCACCAATGGTGCAGCCCGTGCCACATGCTACGGCTATTACAACTCCTTTTACGCAGCAATCTACACAGTTTCATCCGGAATCTGTAGATTCGACTATGGTGAATAAACTAATGGTAGAGAGAATGATCAAAATGAAGCCAGCAGAAGGGAGATGGTGACTTTGACACCTTTGATGCATACAAAGTGCCATACCCTCCCCACTATGCTGCAAGGAGACTGCCACCAGGCATTAATAAACCACCCAAGTTTGAGTACATGACAATGATGGGTGATCTAACAACAGATGAAGCCTATCTACTGAAATTCTTTGGGTCCTCCATTACAGTACTCACTTTTGAATGGTACTCAGAATTGCCACTGGGTCAATTCTAGACTGGCCCGACTTGCAGGGCCATTTCCGTGAAAGGTTTCACGTCAGTGAGAGGGAGGTCACAGTGGCATAATTATACTCCACTAGTATATTTCTTTGCATCCACAAGTGTACCTTTTTCATCTTTAACGAGAGATGTAGCTATCCCCATAGGTGATGGGGACATCACCAGTCGTCCCTGTACCCACGGCTCATCACATCGCCCGGATGTATTTGGGTTGGTCTAGCTATCTATTTATAGGGTAATATGATTTATTTTATATTTTATTTGAGTCATATCATTATATTTTCCCTCTTATTTGAGTCATGTCCCTAGGTCCATAAGTTATTTCCCTATGTTAGAGTCATTTGTACCATGCTTTGCTCCCTTGGACATGCTTGCTCTTTAGTGTAAATGTCAAGGGTATTATGGTCTTGTAAAATGTTGGGCTCCTATAAATAGGACCCCACTCTCCCCATTTGAGACTTATGAATATTTGAGCATTTTCAAAAATCCAATTTTAGTGTTCTTTGGTGAGAAATCAAGAGAGAGGGTGAGAAGCCCATACCCCCTCCCCTCTCCTCTCTCTCTCCTGTGCCACTTTCTCTCTCTTCCCCTCACTCTCTAGACCACCCCTCCCCTCTCTCCTCCACCTCAGCTCCACATCAGCCCTACTTGTCCACCACAACAGCCACCTCATCACACCTCTTCACCTACCTAGAGAATATTAACTACTCCCATTACTCCAACCAAGCCCCTTGACAACCCTTCACATCTCGAAGGCATCTCTCCATCCCCCAACATAACATTCCCTCTCCCCAAGCCACCCTTTCACCTTCCCAATACCACCCTTAACACTCCCTCGGCCAGCCATCAAGGAGAGGATTCCCAGCCTCAAGGCTAGGTGCGCCCCCATCATCTCCCCCATTCCCCCTTGCTGCTTGCGGCCCTCTCTCCCCCATCACCATGTCCTGTCTCCATCGCACCAACCCCCACCTTGCTAGCTCCACCCCCCTACAGCCACCATCTCTGCCTACAATCCCTGGTACATAGTCCCTCCCACCTTCCCTTACACCCAGAGAACCCTCCCATCCCTCTTCTCCACGTCCCCCTCTCCATCTTTCCCCCCACTTGGTCAACCATCTCCATCTGCTCCCCTTCTGGAACTTACAGTAGCAGAGGCACGAGTTGTAGAGCTGACCACATCAAGTCCGCGAGGCTTCAGGTGACATATCATATACCGATGGATTCCTCGTCTAAGCAGCTTCGCAGCTGAGGTGGTCCTGCCATCATCCATGCTTGGAGCTGCCCAGAGGAGCACATCTCGCCAGACTGTGCATCCAGCCTCTGGGTGCTGACCTGAGCCCGAGTGCAGAAGCAACCACGGCCATTCCTGTGAAGATTCCAGAGGTGATTTTTGGAGGAGGTCATCTTCTACAAGTCCTCAATCAGCCCCAAGAATAAGGAAGCTATTTGCATATCGGAGCACCACATTCCAATAGTTTTTCCCAACTTGCGTACAATGACTCCATCAGTGCCCGGTCAGACCCTCCTATACTTTTCTATTTCCTGCATTCTACTTCGACCTTGTCTGGGAGTCCTGTCATTTCCAGAGCAAAGAAGACTCTCCCACGATCGCGTCAATACCAGACCCGCCCTCATTAGAGACCAGAGGAGCCTGGGGCTCCCTTTTCTTCAAGCGACATCATTTCTGGGACAGACAGTGCCGCACAGGACCGGTCGGGTTCCCAGAACTGCCACGACTTGCCACCACCTCCGATCGACCCACAAATCCTACGATGTCTTCCAGGACCAGTCTGGAGCATTTTGGTGCTAGCCCTGTCGTCGTCAACAATCGGAGGAGGCCATGACTGCATCCACTTCGATCCCCTGTCCGATTGAATCAGGACTGGCTGAACTGGAGCGGACACAGAAGCCGGCCTTGCAGTGCCCCCTCCTGAAATCCAGATGACCCCCAACTCCTACTATCGGCTGCTGCCTCTTCCCCGGACAATTTGGGTCCAGCCTCTCCTTCTGCAGTAGTTGGAGGTGATTGTGAAGACTCGACATTCGGCTTGCTGTCCCTATAGAACCGACTATAGGGTAGAACCGAGTCCCGCTTAATTCCCCACCCCACCTGGCCAGCTTACAGCCCCTTCCTGTGTGGAGGTAGTGTTTGATGTAATTGATCACTCCCAACCCCTAGTCCACCCCTCCTACGAGAGGAGTAGTTATGTAATTAGGACATTTCAAGTCAAAGTGACCGTGGTGCAGCATGCGGGGAGCAGACCCATGCTTCCCTGCTCGCCCTTGTCTCCGATCGGGGGCCGATTTCTTCAAACTGGCCAGGTATAGCACTCAACCCTTGATCCCCTTTTGGTGCTTGTTCTTTCAATATTCATTATTGCCCAGTCCCGAGACTCCACTATCGTCGAGTGACCGCCGTGGGTGTGCGTGAGTGACCCCGTGCCCTTCGGCACTCAGCCCGCCCATTGAATCGGGCACCCATACACAAGGGGAGGCTAACCGTAGCCTTGCTGGCCCTCCACCAGCATTGGTCCCATCCCACAGCCTCGACTCGATATCCCTGAGTCACCCTCAGGGTTGAGTGTGCATGCCGTGTGAGCGTCTGCCGACGGTATTCTCGTATTCTTATGGTTGTGCTTGCATAGTCAAGTGCAAGGAGCATCGGTCTAGTGGCTATCACCCCCAAGGTGGTGTCAGATCAAATTTGGTATCAAAGTAAGTTTTAGACTTGTCTCTACTAAGTCTAGTCCTAGGGCCATTGTATTGGAGTCATCCATGCATCCATTGGCCCGTGTCTTCCCCTTCCCCGCCCAAAGCCATGTACCTCACCTGGCACCCTGATGACAACCTCTTTGTCGAGCCATTGCTACCCCGTTTTGATGGGTCCCACAACCCTCACACATATAGAGGCTAGGAGACCTCCATGGACCAATATTTTCACCACAATTACATGTCTGAGGAAAGGAAGGTGTGAGTCACCAAGGAGACCCTCGGTCCCCTCGGCAAGGAAGAATGGTGAAACCTTGAGGGACTAAGGTGTGTTAGATGGCAAGAGCCCGTCGACACTTGGGAAGAAATGAAGACCGAGCTTAGGAAGGTCTATGCACCCCGACCCTCCCCCCGGGTATACCAAATAGCCCGAGATCTTGAGAGGATTGCCAAACTTGCTTCCCCGCGGCCATCCGACCCGAAATTCATGGCCCCACAAGCCAACCTAGCCCCTCCCATGAAGGGATCCTCACTGAGACCAAGTATGGCCCACGCCCCACCCCCTTCCACTCCAGTAACTACCATCCCTAGCCTTACCCTTACTCGGAAAGGATAGAGCCCCATAGGGATAGAAATGAGTGGACCCACCTCAGGTGATGCTAGCAAGATAGAATGTTATAGGTGCCACAAGATGGGACACATCGCCATTCAATGTCCCACTAAGAAGCAACCTACGATGCCTATAGTGAGTGAAACCTCCCCACCCCAATAGGTTGAGAGTGTGATTGAAGTGCATGAAGCCTCCCCCGACTGGGAAGAAGAATACGAGTCACAATGTCATAAGTCGTGCTAGGAAATCCCCTTCCCACCCATTGACCTATAGTTAGGAGCAACTAGGTGTCTCCACATCCAAGCTCGAGAAAATCATTGGTCTGGAATCTCGACTTTCCCCACCTTTGCCAAAGTAAGTGAAATAACCATAGGGGAGTCTCTAGCCCATTCGTTAAAGAAATGTCCAAACATGGGAAGCCCAAGCCCACTCTGCATGCTTCAAGAGCGACACCTCCCCATAGTGCCCTTCTCTCCTATCACATCTCATTCCAATCCTACTATGAGGTAGAGACTTTGGATGATCTTATCAAGGGCCTAGAATGGCAACTTGAGCTGACTAGCGTGTTGGCCCTGGCAATCGACCGACCTAAGAGGCTTAACCTCATTCACCTATGTGTCGGGTCCATCACTCAGTCTACACTGTGGGTTGCTACACTAGTGACCTCCTTTTACTCCTCCCCAAACCTGGGAGCCGGACTCCATCCACAAATTAGAGCTTCTATTCTCGGGTAAAAAGCCAAGCCATCCCTTCAAGGCCGACACCCTGTCATCCCCTACACTTAGGAAAACCCCTCACGATAAGGAACTTATGATGTAGGAACCTATTGGGGAAGAACATACCAACCCAGACCATACCTTCTGTGATCCCTTTGACCCTACCGAGTGGGAATCATGGCCCCATCCAATTTCTTTCCCTTCCCATCACAATGTTAACCAACCCATCACCTTTTGAGGGCCTAGAAGACCTGGAGTGCTTCTCTTTGGAATATACACTTCGTAAACCCTATGAACCCTTCTCATGGGAACTCAAATACCCAAGTGGTCCACCCGTCATACGGACTGCCCACTACCCAGAGGAGAGGGTCTAGTGTGCCTCCACCAAAAATCTCTATCGATCTTGCTCAATCAAGTCGGTGGTAGCCTCTAGATGCCAGTTGGGTCGAACACAGTGCTGGAGCATAAAATTGGGACTACCTCACCCAGGCTGTATATTACTGGGATGATGCCGGATCGGGTTAGGGCTAGTGTCGACGTAAAGAGGGACTCTCCAGGAACGTTCCAGAACTGGAACAACCGTGATCTGAGCTCGGGAGGGCCGGTACCGTCCATTTTCTTGAGGGCGCGCAGGCAAGGCCTGCAGACAGATAGGGAAGCCTTGCCAGGGGTGTATCTCCTAGCTGGGAGTTCAGATCGGGGCAAGACCAGTCCCAGTGGAAAGCTAGGAGACCCGTGCTGAGCTCCTCCAAAGGGCTGAAGCAGAAGAGGTGGGAGCTAGGCGTGGTACCTCCAGTGGTTGACTACTTGTCCAGGGTGTAGGAAAGTTGAACTACAGATTAGACTCGACTTGTTAGGGGCTATACTCTTGGATGGGGGCTCCGAATGGTGTGGGGCTAGACTTGGCTAAAAGCTAAACATCACTAGTTTAATCCTAGAAGACTAGAGCCATAAGACGAGGGAAGTAGCTGTAGCACCTTTTGCAACTCTCTCTGGTCGCTGGCCAGAGTCTGCTTGCGCAGTCGGACGAGAATGGCTCGTTTGGGCCGCTCTAATGGCGAAACTGAGTTCACGAACCAGCGTGACAAAGCTAACTTGGTGAAGAATCTCCTGAAGCTGGGTTGAATGCCAGAAGTCCTTCAGAGGTGGCAGGGGCGATGCTGTAAGTCAATGGCGATCGGCTACTGTTGCTATCTCTGGGTGACAACTGAGATGAGCGGTGGGAAATGGGGGTAGATGGGATGGAAAATGGGGTGGTTGGGTGTGGGGGTGACCCCTGGTTGTGAGAGGGTCTGGAATTAATGTTCTGTGTTGACTTTATGCTCCTTCCACTCCTATAAGGATCGCCCCTACTTGGCTTAGCAAGGAACAATAGAGATTGGTTTGAGAAGGGAAGAGAAAGAGAGGGAGAGGAGAAATTTTGGCTTTTTTTTTTGAGATGGAAGGTGAGTCATCCCATCCCGCGAAGAGGAGTAGGCTTAACAATGGCTTCAAGAGACTCATTGACATCGAGGGTCACTTGAGCAAGATGACCCAATCACGAATGGTAAGTTGACACCTTCTTCCACTTGTTCAATATGAATTCTCCCTTACCTCCTCATTCTCTAATCTTTTTCTTAGCCATGCCGTCTCTTTTCAGGTCCGAGGAAATTTTTCAAGCTGTCGTGGCTTTCGAAGCTCACTTCCAACGTCACCATTGGCATGAGGGCTGTAATCTCGAAATGGCACCTTCAAGGGCTGGTGGTTCATGCCAAGCATTATGACAAGATTTACATGGACTGGGAGGCTATGGGCAATAGAAAAAATTCTTGTCACACCAAGTGTCGTACATCTCTGAAAGAGCTTTCCAACGTCATTGGTATCGCGTCGATCTGACATCGGGGTTGATCACAGAAGGCATTCTTGCCAGATCACATAGTGCTGTGATAGCAACACAAGCTCGTGGACAACAAGCAGCAACGACCGCCAGGCCGGCCGCCTCGTCTTCTACAAGGTGAACCAGCTCATCCCCTTCCTGGGGATCGCCCCTCCAGGTGTCCACGTCGTAGCGGTACCACTCTCGACCTACTCGGCCCACCGACCAGGACGTGTACCCCATGGTTACCGGTGCGCACTACCACCAGAGCTGTCCAAATCTCTACCCGTCAACCCGAGCCCGCAACTCCCGGGTCCCACTTGTAGCCCTTTACCTCCCTACATGGAGTGGGTGGTGAAATTATATTTCGGTAATTATTGTTAATTCATTTTTACCGGGAGTACGAGTTTCGACCGGGGTCGCCTTCCCCACGCCCGGAGCATGGAGGTATCGTGTCTGCTCCTCACTCGACATTTCTTGCTTATTTCGTATATAATTCTATATGCCACTGCTAGAGTGTAAGGATAATTTAGCTCGCTTAAATTTCAATCACCGTTGTGAGAGAGAGCGAGACCGTCACGTGACCCGATCTGGGCACGAAAGTGAGAGTTGACCACCCTAGCTCACTACTGGTTTCTCAACTGCGCACGTCCACACACTTCCCTCGCTAAGGGACGAGTCGCGAGCTTGCTTAGAGTCCAAGGTTCACCTGTAAATTGGTCAAGTCAGCCATTTGTCCCACATCAGAGAGAGAGAGAGGGTGAGCGTGGAGAGAGGTTAACACCGACGGGGAGTTTCGCGGGCTGCGCGAAGAGAGAGTGGGGGGCAAGAGGGCTCGGCAAGCATTGAGAGAGGACAAAGAAAGAAAAAGAGCGAGAGAGGGTTGTGTGGGAGAGGGTGAGAGAGAGAGAGAGCCCGTGAGAGAGATAGAGAGAGAGAGAGAGAGAGGCGAGATGGACAAAGTGGCTGGAAATAAAGGCGATGACTCCAAGATTTGGGTTTTTTGGCAAAATTCCATATCCCTATTGGTGGTGGCTTCTTCAGAGCAATTTATAACTCTTGGATGAATGGAGGGCACTTCTCTCACCAGATACTTTACAAGTGTTTATGCTTCTTGTAACAGGCTAGAACGCCAAGACCTTTTTGATCAGCTCATGACTTTTGGAGCTATGGCAGATATCCCATGGATCATGGGAGGTGACTTTAACTGTATAACTCATTCTTCTGAAAAGAGAGGAGGGTTGCCCTGCAAGTTAGATGCTATGGTTGATTTCAATGCTTTCATATCTGGAATGGGTGTCTTCAATGCTAGATTTGTTGGTCCTTCTTATACCTTGACTAATAAAAGGATGGGGTTGGCATGCGTTAGTGCCCGGCTTGATAGAGTACTGTTTAACTGCCCTTGGCAAATCTAATACCCCAATATGCAAGTTAATCATCTCCAACGGGGTCCTTCAGACCATGCACCACTGGCTTTAGTATGTTGCAACATTGCCAGGGGGCCTAGCAGATTCATCATTCAAGAGATGTGGACGCTACATTAGGACTTTCCAGGGGTGGTCAAGGAGGCCTAGGAGGTTGCTAATGTTAATCATCCAAATAGCCTTGTCCGTCTTCAACTTAAGCTCAAGGAAACTAAAGCCAAGCTACTTGATTGGAATAAAAATAGCTTTGGGGATATTGGCCAGAACATTAAGAAGGCAGAACTGGATGTGGATAGGTGTCAAGTTATTTTTGACTGTGACCCTACTGAATCAAGCAGGGAAGCCTTAAATGCAGCTAATGCTAAGCTTCAATAGACTCTACGATGTGAAGAGATATTTTGGAGCCAAAAAGCTAGAATCAACAGGTTGAACAATGGGGATTGACACGTCGGGCTAAGTGTTCACTCAGCGTTGGGTACATTTTCTTTATTTAGACTGTACTTTATTTGGACTGGACTCTGTGGTTAGTTTATTTAATTATTGTTAATTATTGAATTGTCCTGCTTTATTTTTTATTTCTATGTACTCCACAGACACCTTTTAGCCCTTCTGAGCCCTTTGGCTCGTGGGTGGTGGGCCAGGATTCGAATGGTATCGAGTTATTCTCGGTATTCGGATCTTGGGTCGTTACAGGTGGTATCAGAGCATGTGTTGTGAATATACATGGGAACTCGAGATATTGCAGTGATCAGAGTCCATAAGGTCCAGTACAATTGGCAACTGGCATAGGATTTTGTGTTTGTTTTTCGCTTGGCTTCTCACGTGATTGCTTTAGTACACTAAGTTGGTGCTGTAAAGGTAGTTGATATTTTCATCGAAGTGCCGACGTGGGGCCTAAGGATGAGACAGAGAACTTTCATCCCTTGAGGGGGTGGCCCCAGCTATGCTACTTTGGGCAGAGTGTTGCTGACAGGCGCAGAGCTACGGTGCTCCATTCGAGGAATTTATAGCGAGGTCAGGTGGCTAGTGAGAATTATTTAGGTTTAAGTGGCCGTAAGGGTGCTCTGAGGGAGTTGATGTTGTGTTTGGCCACCCCAGCTTGAGGTTTAACCATCCCCTAAGGTGTTAAGGTCATGGTTTGATGTGGTAGAGTGGGTGCTCTGATCGAGAGATGTGCTCGGGCAAGCGGATGGTTTTCCTGATGAGCTACCAATTGTCGAGTCGGATATTTCTCATCGTGCTCTATGGCATCAAAGATGACGGGCTAGTCTCGATTATTTTTATGGATTTCGAGGTAGAATTGGACAAAGATGTCCCAGTAAGTTCTTGCTCCTACATTTCTGCTTGTGAACGGGCTGTGTCAGTCTTGGATTTGGCTTGAGATTGGATGGCGGTGACTTGGTTCATGGCCCAGATTGTGAAATTTAGGGCCATTGTGCACTACCTTGGGTGCACTGTGCGAGGCGACAAGTGAGATGTGAAGGTTGCATGGTGAGTTCGAGACTCGAGGTTGAGTGTTGGCAAGTGAGCATGGTTTGTGTTGTGGCTCTTGGCATGATGGTCCACGCAGCATCAACTCAGGAGATGGATATTTCGAGGATCCGAGTATCGAGAATGGATTGGCATTAGCACGGACGGATTGGAGGGAATGATGTCTGGTAGCCAGAGGTGTGACAACTTTCGAGCCTAGTGCCTTTTCTAATTTTCTTTGCTCCTCGGTAAGTGTTTTGGCATGCAGATGGTTCCGAGGTTAGTGGCAGGTGTAGGCGAGGAGCGTGTGGCAGTGGCTATCTTAACTGTTACGGCAGAATGTGGCTGGCAATCAACTGAGTCTGTACTCGAGGTGTGGTGAACTACAGTTCGAGGAATTATAGCGGTGGTGCATCCAAAAATGCTGTGAGTGTGACCTGAAGAGACACTTGGTAAGTGTTGTCAGAGGTGCTGACCTAACGATGGCAATGGTTTTTGCTAGAGCTGGAAGGCGTGGTTCCTAGCACGTGCAAGGTTCGAGGTCAGGTCAAGCACGAAGATCTCCCATATTGTAAGAGATACGCTAGTTTCTCCTTGGTCAGAGAAGATCGCATTTCACCAGAATTCATCATCTTGTATCATCTGTTTGGATTTGGTTGGCCTCTCCTGAGTGCCACGAAATCAGGGCAAGATGCATCCTATGTTTTGGCAATGTGGCTACCTATGAGAAGCGATGCCCATCCCCTGGTACGTAAGGGCGCGTTGGCATTATGCTAGAAGGAGGTGTACCAGTTGGGCAGTGCTTGCGAAGACTCGTGGCTGGCATTGTGATTCCTGATGTGTTGGGGATCAGAGTCTATGGAGTTGCAGAGGATAGCCAGATTGAGAGAGAGAATATGTGCTTTGGGTTCAAGGTCGTGGAGCTTTTCCTCACCTTGTTTTCCTAGAGTTTGCTAGCCAAGTTGAGAATTGTCAGGATAGCGGATCCCGAGCTGTTATGATGGTTGCGCACGTAGATTAGAGTGCGCAGCAGAAGCCTGGTGGGCCCATAACCCACAGGTCCAAGATTGTAGCGTTCATTGCTACGGGCAGATTCGCGAGGAATTGCGTACAGCATTGGAGGATTGGCTCCTCGGAGTGAGATTGTCTCTGGTTGTGTGAGTGATGGGAATCAACACCAGGCATCTAATATTTTTTTTAGTTTGCATTTGTATCCTTAATCAATTGGGTTTACAATTGTTAGGCATTATAAGCCAATGGGTTAGTCATTAGGAATTAGTAGGTTTCCTTGTAAAAAGGTCAAGTAGGTCCAGTGGGGTCCCCACCCTCTCTCCCATTGGGCCACCTACCTTCTAGGGCCCATGTGGGCTGGTCCAAGATTCAAGGTGAGCTTAGACTAAGACCATTCCTTCCCTCCCTGATGGGCCTCCATTCTTAGAGGGCCCAACATGGTGGCCTAGGGTCAAAGAGTCCAATAAGGTGGCCCATGGTCAAGGGGGACAATGGAGTTGCAAAGGTTGACCATGGGAGGGGGGCACCCCCTTCTTTCTCCCTATGTGGGGAAATGTTTAATAGTTCTTTATCCTCCCTTCCCTTTATACCCCTTTGACCAACGGTATTAGAGGTCATTTGTCTAGGTCTAGGGTTTGAGTATATAAGGTCTCTTGTAATAATTTTGGTGGAATTAATGCATAAAAATTTGTGAAAAATCCAAGAGAAGCCAAGGGGCACCCCTCCTTCTCTCTCTAGCTCTTCCCCCTTCTTCTTCCTCTTACTCTAATCTCCAGGGTCTGAATCCCTCTTCTATCATCTCTTCTAGTTACCGGAGATCATCACCGCCGCCGCTGCCGCCATGCGTGCCACCGATGAGCCACCGCGAAGCTTCTCTCGAGCTACTATCCAGATTGCTATTTTGTTGGACAGAGGCCCAAAGCGAGAATTGTGTCTCCCAAACCCCAGCTCTGATGAGGCTGAAATTTTCAGGGTAAGTTCCCCACGTGAATCCCTATCTCCAAAAAAATCCCCATATTTTTCCACCTCCGTTTGATCCCCACTCCAATTTCTTTCCCACAAGCCACAAAGATCTGCCGCTATGCAGATCTGTGTTCTAGCAACCTAGCTCTTTCTCCTTTTGGCCCCCTTCCCCGTTTCAGAACGGGCTGAAATTTGAACTGGTGACTCTACCCACCAAACCACACCTCCACAAATGTTTTCATTATTTTTGGACCATGTTTTCTCCTCCTTAAAATTAGTTCTCAGACCAGATCTGATACTGTCTCTGCAGATTAGATCCGATCTTCATTCCACCATAAAATCCACCTCGCCCTCCAAGCCTCTTCCTAAAATCCCCATAAAATTTGTGCACACCCCTCACAATCCCCTCTGTCATCCATAAAAATCCCACCCCCCTGATCCATCTCCTCCCCCCGGTCAACCCAAGTTCCCAGTCAGATCTCCTTTCAACCTTGTTTGTTCTGGATCTGTGAACCAGTCAGACTAAAATTCCACCATGGAAGGTTCTACCATCATAAAAAATCTCTTCTCAGTATGGGATCGTATATCTCAGAGAGAGCTTCGTAACGGTGCTAGCCCTGCCTTGTTCCGACATCAGCCCTGGTCATGGCGGCCGTTCTCGTGGAAGCGCGCAGCTCTATCCAGAGCCCAGACAGCTAGAAGGGGCGACCAGAGAAATTCCTCAAAAAACACACCAGAGGTGACTCAGCAACCGCCACTCCCAAGGGTCGACCAGGGACCCATTGCCGTCGTCCAGGTGATCCACTGCCATCAGAAGCACACCGGAGATCGTTGTCCCTTTAGAGGTCCTCAGCCGTTATCCTGCCGACCAGCTGTTCACAGAACCGGGATCGTTGCCTGCCGTCCGCCGGAGCATCTCCAACTACTGCTCGTCAACCCAAGATTGGTGCTCCCGGACCCCACGTGTCGCCTATTATCTCCCTGCGTGGAGTGGGCTATAGAATCAATTCTGTAATTTAATATTTATTACTGTACCAAGAGTCGCAGATCTCGACCGGGACGTCTTCCCCATGCCCTGAGAGTGGAAGTTCACTCGTTAGCCTCTTTTGTCTTACTTGCTTAGCTAGTATGCGTTCTAGAAGCCACTGCACGTGCTTTAGTTAGGTTCCTAGCTAGTTTACTTTAATCAACGTTGTGAGTAAGAGAGCGTGACCCATCCCGTGTCCCGATCCGAGCACGAGAGTAAGCTAACCACCCGAGACTCAAGGCCGATTTCTCAACCGTGCAGTCCAATGCATTTCCCTCACTGGGGGATGATTGTGAGTGCGTACTTCTTATTTGGGGCATGGTTGCCTCTTCAGAAACCATGTTAGGTGCTGAGTCGTGCGTGTAGTCGTTGGTCGCATCATCTAAAGTCCAAGGTTCGTACAAGTCCGAGTCGAGTCTCATTGTCGTCCCGCATCATGCCTTCTCTGAATTTTAGAAGTTCTTTAGAAAGATAAAGCATGAAGGTAAGTTTAAAATTTCTACAATCCTGTCTGATAGTGGAGGAGAGTTTGAAAACTCCTCATTTTTAGAATTCTGTAATAAGGTAGGATTAACTCACAGATTTTTCTCTCCCAGCACCCAAGAACAAAATGGCATGGTGAAAGAAAGAACCGGATGATTGTGGAAATTGCCCGGACAATGCTAATTGAGAGCAAGTTGCCAAGAAACTTCTAGACTGAAGCTGTAAACACGGCCTGCTATATATTTAATAGGGCCATGGTAAGGCCAAAGTGTGAGAAAATCTCTTATGAAATGCTGAAAGGTAAGAAACCCAATTTGGCCTACTTTAAAGTATTCGGATCAAAGTGCTATGTGCTATTCACTATCCGATATGCTGATCATTATATTACTACATTACTTGGTGGTGGCGTCGAGCAGACAAGTCGACATCACACTTACTGTTGTAAAAGACGGGAGGGGCCATCTGAAGTGGAGCTGCTTGTGAAAAGTTATTCCATGCGGGCACTCCGGCGGTAATGACACAGAAATCTGACAAAACAGGGACAGCAATCCAGGGGGACGACCACAGTGGGCGTAGGAAATCCAGGGGTCTCCCCTGATTCCAAAACCATCAAACTCCACCTGCCCGCCTCTCTCTCTCTCTCTCTGTGCACACACACACTCACCCACTGAACCCTTGCCCATAAATCCACTCAGATCTCACCACCTCTTCTTCATCTCATTTCAGCTCTCTCCCTTGCGCCATCTCCTCTTCCTCTTGTTCTTCTTCAGTTGCCTCCAACGCAAAGCAGCCAAGATGTCGTCAGTCAGCCGTGCCTCTCTGGACCAGAAGCTGGCCATGGCCAAGAGATGCTCACACGGTAGTTCATCTTCTCCCCCCCCGCCATACTCATGATACTGCTAGCTCACTTTTGTTTCTGAGGATTATACATGCTGGGTTTCTCTTGGGCAGAGGGCGTTGTTGCCGGAGCCAAAGCTGCCGTCGTCGCTACCGTCGCATCTGCAATTCCAACGGTGAGCAACCGACCCCTGTTCCTCCACACCCCCCTCCCCAACCTGCCTTTGTTATGAAGCTTTTGTAGAATATGCCACTGTACTACTTTCTGGCGGAGCCAATTAACTGGCCCTGCCCCAGGCTGTATGTATGTGCGCCAACACCTGTGTTCTATTCTAATTGCTACATGTATGCATGGTGCATGCGCAGCTGGCCAGCGTGAGGATGCTGCCATGGGCGAGGGCTAACCTGAACCCCACTGCTCAAGCTCTCATCATCTCCACAGGTGCGTAGTTGGTGGTGCGTGTGTCGTGTTATAGAGCACTCGCATCGTGGCACTGCCTCGGTTTGACTGCGGGTTATTCCAACTTGTGTACAGCCGCTGGTGCCGCCTACTTCATCGTGGCCGACAAGACGGTGCTGGCGTCGGCGAGGAGGAACTCTTTCAAGAATGTCAGCGGCGAGCTCCCTGATCACATCAGTGCTTGAGGGTTGAGAGGAAGCAGCAGCTAGCGACGACCCCCGTTCTTATCTCTGCGTGCTTTCTCGATCGGACTGTAATCTATACATAGAAGTGCCTCGCTCGCTGGGTGAGATCAGCAGCACCTGATCGATGTATCATAAGCTTACACTATCATCTAATAAAAATGGCAGAAATTGGGTTGAACATGTGAAGCCTTGGACGGACTCGCCAATCCCAAGACGCAAATCAAATGGGGAGGAAAACCGCTAGCTAGCTCCAAATAATCAGACGAACGTGGAAATGGGATTCGTCGACTTCAAATATCAACCAAGCCCCATCTCGGATTAATTAGCCACGATGGAACGTGTAGCTGCTATATATGTTGTCAGATTCTGTGTTATATATATATATATATATATATATATATATAGCTGGTGACGCAGTTACATCATGTACTTGGACAATATTCCCCCCGGCGGCACAGTTGCGATTCTGGAACTGGGTTGCAGAGAGATCTGCATGTGGATGGGAACTTGAATGGTATATAAGTATGGCAGTCTCATGATCGATCGATCAGACCCCCACAATGTATAGAGGGAGATACACATGCACCAGATATATGCATGTATGATTGCAGGCCGGTACTCCCCCACTCGTCCAACCGAGTCCGATTTGTATCATGGTTCGTCGACTCAATGATCCGTTTCGGATCGAATCTTTCCTGATTTGGTACGATACATCCTAATTGTAACCTACTTAGTCTGACTCGACGTATATTATCTCCTCTCTCTTTCTCTCTCTCACTCACTGTGACTCAGTCTGACTCGACCGATCCTAAGGGTGATCCGCATTGTATCGAATTTTTTTAAATATGATACGTCACGTCTGAGTCGATCCGAATCAGGCCGAGTAGACGAACTATGATTTGTATCAAGACAGCAACCCGGGACGGATGATCATTCCTCAAGCTTATCCAACCATGAGTTACTGTGCTGAGTGCACACTATTGTTTTCCGATGGGTGCCGAAATTGTGCATCAACATGCATGCATGGGTCCGCCTGATATGTGAAGATGGCATCTCCTGTTTTGAGAACTGAGAAGTATGAGGGACAGGTTTGGTAGCCATCGATATCCCAGCAAACAATCAGCATATACGACACAGCGGTGCGGTCCGGTACTCCCTTGGACGTTTCTCTCGTACGGCCGGGTTCTTCACCGTACGTTACGAATCTACTGTTTCTCCAGACTAGAGTGTAAGATTTTTTACAATAATATCTCCATAAACTTTCATATTTATACATATTTTCTTATCTTTTACGTATTAACAAGACCTGCCATGTCATAAAGGTCATGGCGTTAATTACATCCCCTCAGAGAGGGAAAAATCTCTTATTAATCGCCAAGAAAAGGGGCCCTATGACCCGAATATTAATCTTCATTAACAAATGAACATTGAGTTGAAATTATTAAAATCCCCTACGTTAGGGTGCAAAATGGCATTCAAAATCATATCGGTCACATGTTAACCATTTTATGTTCGGACGTGAGTCCGGTTTGAAGATATCCCAAGTATACATGCAATACCGGGACAAATGTATGCCAGGATACGACAAGCTTGATATCGGAAAGATGAATTAATCTCGATTAAAGCCCGGTCAAGAAGGTTAAAGGTTAGTGGGTTATTGGCCCGATGCAAGGTTGGGTCATGACCGGAATGGGGATGACCTCGGGTCGAAGCACGACCTGCGTAGGCATCATTAATGTTTTCGGTGCCAAGGGTCAATGGGGAAGATGTCGTGGATAATTCGCAGTCAAATTCTTAAAGGAGGTATTTTCACGAAATTTTTTTATCTGTGATTTTCTTCATTAGTGTTTCATTGTTTAAAGTTCATTACTTATCATTTTCTTTTCTTTTCTGTTCTTTAGGAATTCGCATCCACTGAGATGGCTGCCATTTCAGGAATTGGCGTCTCCCGAAGCAGACGCTAATTCCAAACTTGAATTTTCTTATTAAATCTTCATTTGATGAAATGATGCCTCTCTAGAGGGGCGTTAATTAATTGGCGTCTCTCACTATAGACGTTAATTATGGAGGATTTTAGCTTTTAATCTGATGTGGACGTCAATTCTTTTGGTTTCTCAAATGATAAAGGGTTCTGTGTAACGACCCAACATCTAGGCTCGAGTAAATCCGAAACCACTTGGATCTTGAGAGGCCTCCCAGGAGCTATGAAGCTTTGAAGGGATAAAAGGAGTGTGCGGAGGTGCATGAGAGTACATTGAACTTCCAGATAAGGCAGTAAACAATTACTATATTTGATCGGGATTACTAAAATAGCAGAAATAAAATTAAATTTTCTATAACAATCAAAAAATAATAGCTACAATAGCTAACAGAGTCCAGTTCAACTAAAGACAAGTATAGTCCAAAAAAGGGAACGTACCCTCAAGTCGGGGGAAGCCTGGCACTGGCAAAGCTGGCAACTAAGAATCACGAACCGCACCTCCAGATCACGAGGAAGAAGAGCAGCCACACCTGAAATGTCAGGGGTGGGTCTCGTGTCACTAGCTCAGTAGGGGTCCCGCAGATCCCCACCAAGTAACCAAAGTGGTAACAACAGTAACAACAACAAGAGCAACAGTAGTAAGTAGGAGTAACAACAATGAAAGTAAAGAGGTAAAGCCGCACAGAAGAAATCATGGCAGTTGACTCTACACTACTCGTAATTGGGAAAGGCACAACTTCTTACACACCTAGTTGGGAGTTGCCAGATTAGTCTCAAGAATCCCCGATTACATTGCTAGAACACGCCATGCTACAATAGACGTGCAGGTTCCACATAACACTAACCAAAACACCGGAGCACACATGCCCTCACCGTTGTCACCGCTACATAAGCCACGGTAAAGCCAGACACAGGCTACGCGAAGCACTACGTCAACAATGATGAAGAACTAGTCACAAAACCACAAGTCACATGTCATGTGATAGAAGCACATCCTCACAAGAAGCAAATCCAGATGCGTCCACTGACGCCTTACACTGTACCTCAAGCATCTCACACTCATCTCGAACACGGTGACTGAAACACTGTACCAAGTACACGGAACAACAGTAATGAGTGACTAGTCAGGGTCACGCCTATCGACGCTTATCCAAATGCCCCTGACCACCTGTGCACACACAAGTCCAATGCCTTGAGCCTGGCCTTTAGCTAGTTTTCCCCCCCAGTAGGATGCTTTTGTAAAGGAAGGGGGCCCATGAAAACTAGCCTAAAAATCATCTCTCGGGAACTCGCCCCGCCACCACTCCCAGGTGGGCCGACACAAAGTGTCGTCAGGATACGACTAGTGGAGACTCACTAGACATAGAGGCTCTCCGAAAGAAACTTTGAAGTGTGGACAGGGTAAACACTCACCTGTTGTACGCACTACGAAACACAAGGCAGTACATAGAACTGTCACTAGACTCAGGATAGACAACTAGACCAACACACAATGATCCTTGAGTCACACGACGTGGGTCAAGTTCGTCACACATCATGGCAACATACCATTAATTTGCTTAGTCCCTAAGCCAAAATCACGATAAAACACAAGTCCTCAACTCCTAGGCTGCACATAGGACTCTCGATTCTGTATAACACAAATCATGAAACATGATGATGTGACACGACGATGGACTTAGGCAAACAAGCACAATTCGTAACTCGAACGGGCCGATATTGGCGGCCAACTCACCCGACACTCAACCCACCCGCAAACCCCACCTCGCACAAAAGAAACAAGGCAGGAAACACAAGCAGTACGAAAGTAACCCTACCTAACACGATAGAACCAACAAGCTATAATAAATAAACTGAAAAGCTATCTAAACTAACCGTACCACACAACCAAACCTCGATCCGTCAAAACTCGAGTCTGTACCTGCCAACAAACAAGAGCACCACCTACTAGAAGAACGACCAGATGCATCCCCAGATGTCTTACACCGTGTCACAAGTGTCTAGCTACAACGCCCCAGGTGGAGATAGAGACACACTCAGTAACCGGTACCACAAATAAGGACTAGCTGGGGTCATGCTCGCCAGCGTCGTCTGACACCCCCAACCTCGTGTGCACACTCAGACTGTACGCCCTAGGCCTATCCTCTAGCTGGTTATTCCTCCGAAGCCTAGACTCGGCTGCGCGTGGGGGCTCTACGGTAACCAGCCTAACAACCGTCTCTCTCGGGTAAGTCGCACCACCACTCCCAGGTGGGCCAGCACACGCCTGCCATGGAAGGTATGACTAGTGGATGTGTCACTGGAGGAATAGACCCTCAAGTCAGCGGGAAAACAATGCCTGAACCGGACAAGCATGAGGATCGCTTCCTCGCATCGACACTGACTCACGGTGACACAAGATGAGAATACAACCTCCTGGGACCCCACAGCACCCTAACAAATGGCCCCCACATGATGCCCAGCATCAGTCAGACCACAGGTCTACATGTAGATCGAGATCCGCTCACTCAGCACTGGAATCGACAGGGAAGGATCAACCGGTCTGACCACACATAATAAATGATCCTCCCTGGGCTGTGTATCTTACACACGGTCCATACATGGGCCACTTCAGAGAGTGAACGACCTCCCAGGGATCGTTTAGGCTCTGGGCAGAACGAGAAACCACACGGTCTATCCTGACCGTTCAGGACCTACACGGTCGAACGATAGGCCACTTGAGAGCTAAGCGGTCCTCCAGGGGGCACTTATGCTACCCAATGGCACGAAACATAAACGGGCCTCCTCAAGCCGTTCAAAGGTACACGGTCTAACTCTAGGCCGTGTGAGTATATGAACGATCCCGTTTGGGCCGTTCAGTCACCCAACGACACACAGAGTCACACGGTCAGCCCGTGACCATTGGAAATACACACGGTCCTACTCAGGACCGTGCATGGGAGTACACGGCCATCCTCTGACCGTGTAGATCCAAAACTGTGCAACAGTCAAAAAGTAATGGTCAGAAATGCCTTGGGAGTCACATTGGCTCCACGTGGCACACAGTCGACCTCTGAGTCGTCCAAGGGCGACACGGTCGAACGATGGACCATGTGTAGATCTATTTAAAATCCACTAAATAAACAAATGTAAATAAATGCTAAGAAAGGGGGAAAAGGAGAAGTGGGAACATGCGAGGGATGCAATATAGGAGGGTGATCGCTAGAGATGCGAGGGCCTCAAAATAATATAACAATGAATAAAAGGAGGGGTCACGGAATACCTGTGGAGCAGGGAGATGTGTGTCGACTTCCTTCTCCTCCTATCGGCCAGCCGAAGGAGAGAGTTCCTCTTTATATTACCCTTGCAAGAAAGACAAACACCAATGAATTAGAAAAATCAGTGAGTAGTATCAAATCCCAAGTGTAATGTATATGACGTGAAAGCATAGAATGAGACACACCTAATTGGCATTTTGGCCTAAACCCCTTACGCAAAGGGAGGAGATAATGATATGATATGAAATGTAAATAACGTGCAAGTGTTGCACTAGAGGAGGCTCAACG